>CAMZMU010000122.1:12387681-12574214 GCA_947311845.1 Poa pratensis | reverse complement strand
TTTAATGTTTCTTGGACCCAAACGACGTCAAATGACCTGAAAATTTACGAGCATCAGTTTTTGGAAGGAACAAGGTGGGGAGCGAAGGAAGCAAACAAGCGGAGGCCCGAGGGCCCAAGAATGAGTGGGCCACGCGACCCTGACCTGGCGCGTGGGACCCCCCCACTTTGGCCCTCGGAGCTCCGTTTGCCGTCGATCTTTCTCCCCGACTCCGTTTTGACCTAAAAACACCTATAAAAATAGTCCCCGACGTTCTCTGGGAAGGAGCGCCGCAGAAAACAGAAACACCGAAACAGAGACCTGGAGCTGCCAGATTGGAGGGGGAAACTCCGGCGGGGCGCTGCCGGCGTGGTCTCCATCTTCTCCAACGACTTCTCCACGTCTCCATGATGAAGAGGAGTATCCACCTCTGGACTATGGGTTTGTGGAAGTAACTTATGTATCTCTCTCTCTCGAGCTTCACTAATTAGTACCGTATGAGCTGCTGAACATGATTACGGTCATCTATGTAATACCTTTTGTGGTGGATCTTTTTATGAGTTAATATATGTTTGAGATTGCAATGGTTTTGTTTCAGTTATGAATAGTGCTGCATATTATGTACCCGTTCTTATTTACTTGTATGATCAAGCATGTTTATGAGAGCGCGTGAGGGGGAACGTGTGCATTAGTTGGAGTAACGGGGGGTGGCTAGTGCAGTGAACGTGAGAGAAAGTTCTGCGATCCACTTGGGTGTTTTACCTTACTTTGTTGCCTCACTAGGGATATAAAAAGAAATACCATGCTACCCGGAGATGTGGGTGTGACCATTGCCACTACTCCCATGACTAGATCTAGCATGTTCTTATTTTAACTTCATGTCGATACTTATTGCTATACTCTGAGTTATCTTAATTACTGAGGTGTTATGATTTAGTTCGCATCTTGGTGGAGTATAAGAGAGACTAATAACCAAAAGGTCTCTAGTTAGGACGTGATGCCCCATATAATTATACTTGTCATTAAACTGTTGTGTTTGCAATCTCATATGTCAACTCTAGTGTATCCATTGTTACCACTTTATTAAAGGAGAGTGCATTTGTGAAACCATGAACCCGGTCCATTTTTATTTTCATAAGAAACACCTTTCCAACCACTTTTACCACTTTTCCATTTTCTGCCATTTAAAATCGAAAATACAAAAACACTTTTCCATCTTGCATTCATCATATAAAACTCAAAAATATCATTTATCATTGCTACCACCATCCTGCATATTTATTTGCCACCATTGCTACCACATTGCATATTTATTTGCACCATTGCATATTTATTTCTTGTTTGGATTGCATATTATCTTGATATCATTCTCACGCCTTGTGCTTGACAACCACTAGGTGAGGTTGAGGACCAAAACATTTACTTTGTTTTGTAGGTAACCAAAAGAAGGATAGAAAGATAAATCTTCACTACTAAATTTCCCGAGAGTTCGATATTAAACCCTCGAGTCACCCCTCGTGGGGAAAACACGTCTTTCACTTACTACACACTTGCACTTGGAGTCTCAACCTAACCATTTACTTTTCACGCAGGTAACTACGTGAAGGGCCATCAGAGTGCTTTCTGGCGCCATTGCAGGGGAAGATAAGCTTCCTGCAGAATATTTTTTCCCGTCAACTACACGCCATCAAGACTGTTTTTGGCGCCGTTGCCGGGGAATCATTGCTGAAAGGTTTATCCAAGGGTCCCCTGCACTAGCTCTGTTTTCTGGTGCCGGATTTATCCAAGGATATCTCACCAAGTCAACTTCATCACCAACTTGTGCTAACACCTAAGCTTGGGGAGGTTGCACCTACGTGAGCATCATCTTATCCATCTTTACCTTCAAAGCAATTTATCTTGTTTTGTCATTGTCTTGCATATTTATTTTCAGTTTTGCATAAAAAATTAAAAAACACATAAAAACTTGCATAATGGAAAAGAGAACCTTCTGGCCATTTAGTGTTAAGAACTTTCCTCAAGATATGAATATCCCTGTTGAGAAATGTGAGGTAGATCCTAATATCATGAAAGCAATTTATGAATACCGTTTTTATGGGAAACCAAAAGAAGATCCCATACCTCATCTTAAGAAGTTTAATGAAAGGTGCAAAATGTTAAATTTGAGCCATGCTAATATTAAAATTAAGCTTTTTCCTTACTCCCTAGGTGGAAAAGCCTTAGATTGGATATTGAGATGGCCACCTGGAAATTTTAGCACTTGGTTTAATTTAAAAGCTGCATTCATTGAAAGATTTTGTTCCATTGAAAAGGTTTGTAATCTTAGACAAATAATTATCACCTTTAAACAAGAAGAGGATGAACCTCTAGTGAAAACATGGGAAAGATTTAGAGGTATAGCTTTTGGAATGGAACATGGTCTTAGGGATTGGATGCTCATGCATGTGTTTTATAGAGGATTGTCTGAAACCTCTAAGTCTTTTTGGATAATGAATGTGAGGATTCTTTTATGAATACTGCTGCTACTGACACTCACTATTTACTTGATGGCTTGCTTTTGGAAGTAAGAATTAAAGAAAGTTTAGAAAAAGCCCAAGTACCTGAAGATGTGTTTGATGACCGTTATGAAATATTTAACCTATATAATAGGGAAAAAAAGTTGAAGAAGTTAAAATGCTTAGTGAAGTCAAGGAACCATTGCTTGACTTAGAGAATTGTAGCTTGCATGAATTAATATCTATCTTACAAAAATTTGCAAGTGATCCTTCTATTAATGTTAACCAAGCTGGTTTTGGTTCTTATATTGCTAATCATGTGTTAAAGAAAAGATTGCTAGGTACAACCAAGAGGCTATGATACCACCTAAGCTTGGGGATATATGGATTCCCAAAGTCCTAGTAACCATTGGAAAAGAGACACACCATGCTATACTTGATCTAGGATCTAGTGTCTCTGTTTTATCTAAAGAACTATATGAAGTACTTGAATTAAAAATCTTGAAAAATGCTCTATTGAACTTGCACTTGCTGATGATTCCATTAAACATGCTTTAGGAAAAGTAAGTGATGTTATGGTAGAGTTACATATGACATTTGTGCCTGTTGATTTTCTAATCATGGATATGGGGAATAAAACCTCTAGTCCAATTATTCTTGGAAGACCTTTTCTTCGTACTACAGGTGCTATCATTGATTCAAAAGAAGGGAATGTGAAGTTTCAGTTTCCACACAAGAAGTATGGAACACTTCCCAAGGAAGAGGGACACACAGTTCAAGCTCCCTCATGAGCTTCGTCCACAATAAACATCAAGTAAGAAGCCTAGCTATATGGCTATAAAGAAAGCGCTTTACGGGAGGCAACCCGGTTGTTTTTATTTGTGATTTTCTTTGTGTCCTCTTGCTGTAACAAGAGACTTAGTGTTTAGTTTAGTTTCTGGAATTTTTAATAAAGTGCCAAGTTTTACTCATTTTGGTGAAAAGTTGCTTATAGCGTTCGGAGATTTATTCCTGCACGAATCTGTGCACGGTATGATTTTTAATTCTTATTCTGTAACTCCGAATGAGCTCATATTTAAACTGTAGTGCAACTTTTCATCCTCTGTATGCATGAATTTTTCGGAATTTTCACAAAGTTAAGTAGGGTAGAAAAATACGTTTTGCTGCTGCTGTTTTTCTGGACAGATTCTGTCCCATTTTGTTTGATGCATGCTTAGAACTTTTAACTTGAATCTTTTTGATCCAATTGAGTTTATGAGTAGGCATACAACATTATACTTTCTGGACATTCATATGAATTTTTGTCTAAGGATTATATGCAGCAAGAAATCTATTTGTTTATCACTACTAATGCCCCACAGAAAAAGAAATGGGAGAAACGGTGTTTTGAAGTTTTTTCACAGGGATTAGAGGAGATGCACCAAGAGCTATCCAAGGATGGTGAAGACCATAAGCTTGGGGATGTGAAGACAACCCCACTGGACCTACACACTCTCGGTTTGCACACGTCTAACTTCTGTTTTTCGATCGAAACACTTTATCGCATAAACTTGGAGCGTCTTTTTGTTTGTTTAGGTTTGATTTTTATTTTGTGAGACCACCACACTATCATTTATATATGAGAGAGCTACTGGAAATTTGGGTTGAATTATGTTGGATGCTATTATAAGATTGGGAAAAGGGATGTTGGAGTTAATTTTAAAAGATACATATAATTGCATGATTCATGAGCTTGTTAATGAGTAATAATTTGCAATATTTTATCAAGAGCTATCTTTTATTCATGTTTTGATGCTAAATGTTATTTACCTTTTTTAACATGGATTAGTTAGTTCTATGGACACTCATGCATGCATTTAGATGGTCAACTTTCTCCCTCTTGCTAGCCCAAAAATTCCAACAAGCAAAAACTTGTTTCCAACACCTTCAACCAAAGTTTTTCCAGTGAGTCCACCATATCTACCTATTAGCTTTATGCTATTCCGAGTATGTTTATCATGATATTTGTGTTATCTATACCTCTGAATGAAAATGCTTATGTTGTTAATTGTTGTGGGAAAAGTTGGTTATATAGCTCTCTCGAACTTGATGCACACTTTACTTTCATTGCATAAATAAAATATGACCCATTGTGATTAAAATTATGATGTTGTGGACTTGACAAATGTCTTTGGTTGAGAGTTAGCTCATATGTGCTGTCACATGGCAAGCTTTCAACATTGCACTTCATCTCATTTAGTTGATATCATGTACTTTTGTTTATGGATGCTTACCATGGGTGAAATAAATGGGAAATGAAGTGAGTTTAAATGAGTTTGTATAAATGGTTAGAGACGCCTGGGCCGCTAATCTAAGCCATGCATCATTCATGGTGGAAATTTACTTACATGCTATGGTGAACCTTCTGTGATACACCTTACAATAAAAAGCTATCTAATGGTAAATAAAAAGGGTGTTGAGATTGTTCATTGTGTTTGTTTGTCTTGTCATTTTGATATGGGCTTGTTCCATATCCTGGGACAAGAGGTACCCCAGTTGACGCTCTTAATGATACTATTATTACTTACAATGATATTTAACTTGAACTTGCTTTGTTTTCCAAGTTGAGTAACACATGGAGTAGGTACTTGTATTCAAGGGGCATGAGACTTTCAACCTGTACTTTGTCAAGCACACTACTCGTATTGCTTTCACTTTAAACTTAATCATTCAAGATGCTATGATAGGGGAATGAGAGCTTGACACCAAGGATTACCATATTACAATCATTGACTTAAGTAGAGAAGTTCAGAAGTTAGATGAAATTTATTCATGCTTTACCTCTACTCATATATATATCTTTCCAAAGTGTCCACCTTTTATATTCAGATTTTCATCAATACTCTATGACCATTGTAGGATGTTCTTACTTATCATTATGCATACATGTGGTCCATAGTACTTTTCTCTTATGTTACACTTTGTGAATTATCATTGAACATCCTTGCATTGAATACTTGATATCACTTCATAAACTATCTTGCATATTGCTACTCCTTTTAAGAATGAATCATTTGACTCTATGTAGCAATAGTAATCATCTTTGATATCCATTGATAGTATTAAATTGCAAAGTCCATGTTAGTTTTATCACCTTCATACTCGAGGACGAGTATAGGTTAAGCTTGGGGATGTTGATGCATGTAAAATGCATACATGAACTTTGCATTATTTTACTTATATTCCAGTCATATTTGCATCATATAAGGGTTATATCATGATTATGGTTTCCTATTTTTTATGGAATTAACCCTGCGCAGGCAGAAAACCCTATTTCTATATTTTAATGTTTCAGGGACCCAAACGACTGGAAATTTACGAGCATCAGTTTTTGGAAGGAACAAAGCGTGGGAGCGAAGGAAGCAAACAAGCGGAGGCCCGAGGGCCAGATGAGTGGGCCCACGCGGCCCAGTACCTGGCCGCGTGGGACCCCCCTTTGGCCTCGAGCTCCGTTGCCGTCGATCTTTCCTCCACCGACTCCGTTTTGACCTAAAACCGCCTATAAAAATAGTCCCCGACGTTCTCTGGAAGGAGCGCCGCAGAAACACAGAAACACCGAAACAGAGACCTGGAGCTGCAGATTGGAGGGGGAAAACTCCGGCGGGGCGCTGCCGGCGTGGTCTCCATCTTCTCCAACGACTTCTCCACCGTCTCCATGATGAAGAGGGAGTAGTCCACCTCTGGACTATGGGTTTGTGGAAGTAACTTATGTATCTCTCTCTCTCGAGCTTCACTAATTAGTACCGTATGAGCTGCTGAACATGATTACGGTCATCTATGTAATACCTTTGTGGTGGATCTTTTTATGAGTTAATATATGTTTGAGATTGCAATGGTTTTGTTTCAGTTATGAAAGTAGATGCATATTATGTACCCCGTTCTTATTTACTTGTCATGATCAAGCATGTTTATGAGAGCGTGTGAGGGGGAACGTGTGCATTAGTTGGAGTAACGGGGGGTGGCTAGTGCAGTGAACGTGAGAGAAAGTTCTGCGATCCACTTGGGTGTTTTACCTTACTTTGTTGCCTCACTAGGGATAAAAAGAAATACCATGCTACCGGAGATGTGGGTGTGACCATTGCCACTACTCCATGACTAGATCTAGCATGTTCTTATTTTAACTTCATGTCATGATACTTATTGCTATACTCTGAGTTATCTTAATTACTGAGGTGTTATGATTTAGTTCGCATCTTGGTGGAGTATAAGAGAGACTAATAACCAAAAGGTCTCTATGTTAGGACGTGATGCCCATATAATTATAACTTGTCATTAAACTGTTGTGTTGCAATCTCATATGTCAACTCTAGTGTTCCATTGTCTACCACTTTATTAAAGAGAGAGTGCATTTGTGAAACCATGAACCCCGGTCCATTTTTAATCATAAGAAACACCTTTCCAACCACTTTTACCACTTTTCCATTTTCTGCCATTTAAAAATCCGAAAATACAAAAACACTTTTACATCTTGCATTCATCATATAAAACCCAAAAATATCATTTATCATTGCTACCACCATCCTTGCATATTTATTTACCACCATTGCATATTTATTTCTTGTTTGCATTGCATATTATCTTGATATCATTCTCACACCTTGTGCTTGACAACCACTAGGTGAGGTTGAGGACCAAAACATTTACTTTGTTTTGTAGGTAACCAAAAGAAGGATAGGAAAGATAAATCTTCACTACTGATTTCCCGAGAGTTCGATATTAAACCCTCGAGTCACCCTCGTGGGGAAAACACGTCTTCCACTTACTACACACTCTGCACTTGGAGTCTCAACCTAACCCATTTACTTTTCACGTAGGTAACTACGTGAAGGGCCATCAAGAGTGCTTTCTGGCGCCGTTGCAGGGAAGATACGAAGCTTCCTGCAGAATATTTTCCCGTCAATGATGCGTGTTAAGTTACACGTCCGTTGGGAACCCCTAGAGGAAGGTATGATGAGTGCAGTAGCAAGTTTTCCCTCAGTAAGAAACCAATGTTTAATCGAACCAGTAGGAAGTCAAGGGTCTTCTGAAGGTTGTTGGTGGCTGAATGTGGCACGGCGCAACACCAGGGAATCAGCTGCAACGTGGAACCTGCACACAACACAACCAAACTACTTTGCCCCAACGAATCAGTGAGGTTGTCAATCTCACCGGCTTGCTGAAAACAAAGGATTAAAAGTGTGGTGTGGAAAATGATGTTTGCTTGCAGAGAATTAAAGAGAACAATGATTGCAGTAGGTTGTATTTCAGATGTAAAAGAATGGACCGGGGTCCACAGTTCACTAGTGGTGTCTCTCCATAATAAAATACTAACATGCTGGGTAAACAAATTACAGCTGGGCAATTGAAAAAATAGAGAGTGCATAACAATGCATATACAAGTCATGATGATCACTATGAGATTTACTTGGGCATTACGACAAAGTACACAGACCGCTATCCAGCATGCATCTGTGCCTAAATAGTCCACCTTCAGGTTAGCATCTACACCCCTTCCAGTATTAAGTTGCAAGCAACAGACAATTGCATTAAGTATGGTGCATAATGTAAACAATACAAATATCCTTAGACAAAGCATTGTTGTTTTACCCCTAGTAGCAACAGCACATCCACAACCTTAGAACTTTCTGTCACTGTCCCAGATTAAATGGAGGCATGAACCCACTATCTAGCATAAATACTCCCTCTTGGAGTTACAAGCATAAACTTGGCCAAAGCCTACACTAGCAACGGAGAGCATGCAAGATCATAAACAACATAGGCATGATAATCAATAATCAACTTGACATAGTATTCAATATTCATCGGATCCCAGCAAACACAACATGTAGCATTACAATAAGATGATCTTGATCATGATAGGCAGCTCACAAGATCTAAACATGATGGCACAAGAGGAGAAGACAACCATCTAGCTACTGCTATGGACCCATAGTCCAGGGGTGGACTACTCACACATCACTCCGGAGGAAGGCATGGCGATGTAGAGCCCTCCGGTGATGATTCCCCTCTCCGGCAGGGTGCCGAAGAGCTTCAGAACCCTCCCGAGCTAGGGTTGATGACGGCGGGGCTCTGGAACTTTTCGTGGATGGAGGCTCGGGTTCTAGGGTTTTTCCCGAGAAAGGCAATTTATAGGCGAAGGGGCGATGTCGGTGGAGGCCCGAGGGCTCCTCACCACGTGGCGGCGTGCCAGGGTGGGACCCGCGCCACCACATGGTGAGGGCGCCTCGGTGCCCCCCTTCGTCTCTCCTTCGGACTCCGTGTACGTGACAGAAAAATAGGACCTTGCTTTTTGTTTCATCCAATTCCGAGAATATTTCCAGAACAGCTTTTCTGGAATAAAAAACAGCAGAAAACAGGAACTGGCACTGTGGCATCTTGTTAATAGGTTAGTCCCAGAAAATGCATAAAAATGCTATAAAGTGTGAATAAAACATGTAGCAATTGATATAATAAGCATGGAACATAAGAAATTATAGATACATTGGAGACGTATCAAGCATCCCAAGCTTAGTTCTACTCGTCCTCGAGTAGGTAAAACGATGAAAAACAAATAATTTCTTAGGTGACATGCTACCACATAATCATGATCAAATAATATTGTAAAGCATATGTTATGAATGAAGTGACTCAAGGCAATGGTCTATAGTTTGCTAACAAATAGATAATGAGTAAACAACTGAATCATATAAGCAAAAACTTTTCATAAATAGTACTTTCAAGACAAGCATCAAAAAGTTTTGCATAAGAGTTAACTCATAAAGCAATAGATTCTAAGTAAAAGGCATTGAAGCAACACAAAGGAAGATTTAAGTTTCAGCAATTGCTTTCAACTTTCAACTTGTATATCTCATGGATAATTGTCAACACAAAGCAATATAATAAGTGCAATAAGTAAGCATATAAAAATTGTTGCACACAAAGTTGACACAAGTGTTTGCTTCTGAGATAGAAAGGAGTAGGTAAACTGACTCAACCTAAAGTAAAAGAAAGCCCTTCGCAGAGGGAAGCAGGGATTAAATCATGTGCTAGAGCTTTTTAAGTTTTGAAATCATATAGAGAGTATAAAAATAAAGTTTTGAGAGGTGTTTGTTGTTGTCAACGAATGGTAGTGGGCACTCTAACCCCCTTGTCAACCAGACTTTCAAGAGCGGCTCCCATGAAGGACGTTATTTCTACCCAAAGGCAGATCATCCCTCTTCTCTTTTGTTTACACATGTACTTTAATTTGGGTGACACTCCTCCCAACCTTTGCTTACACAAGCCATGGCTAACCGAATCCTCGGGTGCCTTCCAACAATCACATACCAAGGAGGAGTGTCTATTTTAAATGATCAACTTTTTAAATTGCTTACTGATAAATCAGGGCAAAACATGTGAAGAGAATTAAAGGTGAAAGTTGTAATTAATTGGGACTGGGCACCCCATTTGCCAGCTCTTTTTGCAAAATTATTGGATAAGCGGATGTATATGCCACTAGTCCATTGGTGAAAGTCTGTCAGGAGTAAATGACAAGGTTGAAAGTAAAACACCACATACTTCCTGATGAGCTATAAAACATTGACACAAATAAGAGATAATAGCTTTTGAATAGTTTAAAGGTAGCACATGAAGTATTTACTTGGAATGGCAGAAAATACCACATAATAGGTAGTTATGGTGGACACAAATGGCATGGGTTTTGGCTCAAGGATTTGGATGCACGAGAAGCATTCCCTCTCAGTATAGAGTTTAGGCTAGCAAGGTTGTTTGAAGCAAACACAAGATATCAACCGGTACAGCAAGACTTACATGAAAACATATTGCAGGCATTATAAGACTCTACACTGTCTTCCTTGTTGCTCAAACACTTTTACCAGAAAATATCTAGACCTTAGAGATAGCAAACATGCAAACCAAATTTCAACAAGCTCTACGGTAGTTCTTTACTAATAGGTTTTTAACTACATGATGCAAGAGCTTAAACATGAAATACTTGAGAGCTCAAAACAATTGCCAAGTATCAAATTATCCAAGACAATGATCTATATGTGTGTCTTTTCGATATACCATCTACCACATGTTGCATTTTCTGTTTCCAACCAAACACCAATCAACTTATTTCAACAAAAACTCTCCAAATAATTTACAAATGAAACAAGAGAGTATTACTCTACAAGAACTAACAGCTCTGAATAAGAGATGCATGAAAAACAGGAGCTAAAAGCATAGCAGTAGCTAGATAAGAATACTCAACAAGTATAAGTGAAGAATATGAGTATTCACATGAAAAAGCGGAGCGTGTCTCTCTCCCACACAAGAATGCTAGGATCCAATTTATTCAGAAAATAAAAATAACAATGCAAAATAAAAGCACACAGACGCTCCAAGTAAAGTACATAAGATGTGGAAGAATTAAAATATAGTTTCACTAGAGATGACCTGATATGTTGTTGATGAAGAAGGGGATGCCCACCTTAGACGCTTGAGTCTTCTTAAATATGCTTGGGTGACCCACGGGGCATCCCCAAGCTTAGGCTTTTCACTCTTCTTGATCACATCATATCATCCTTCTCGCTTGATCCTTGAAAACTTCCGCCACACCAAACTCAAAGTAATTCTCATTAGAGGGTTAGTGCATAATCAAAAATTCTCATATTCTACAGTGACACAATCATCATCAATACTTCTGGACATTAGCTACAGCCACTGATATTTTTGGAGCAAAGAAATCCAATCAAACATAGTAAAAGAGGCAATGCAAAATAAATGGCAGAATCTGTCAAAACAGAACAGTCCGTAAAGACGAATTTTTTCGAGGCACTTAAGTTGCTCAGATTGAGAAACTCAAAACTAATGAAAGTTGCGTACATATCTGAGGATCATGCACGAATTTTTTCAGAATTTTTCAATTTTTACGGAGTGAATAAAGCGCAAAACCATGGACAGCAAAAATTTGTCCCTGTGCAGAAATCCAAATCTAGCATCAACTTTCTACTAGAGACTTTACTTGGCACAACATTGCAAGAAAATAAAGATACAAAGGAGTTGTTACAGAAGTAAGCACACACCTTGACTCAAATAAAATAAAAATAACAGGAAATAAAATGATGGGTTGTCTCCCATAAGCGCTTTTCTTTAACGCCTTTCAGCTAGGCGCAGAAAGTGAAAATCAAGTGTTCCCAAAAGATAAAGCATCCAAATCATCGAAAGCCTCCTCTAAAACACAAATTGTCACAATAGGTACCTTAGGTATTCCTGAAGATGTTTCATTATTAAGTCACCCTTAATTGTACTAAAGGTTTTATCAATTTTAAGCTCATAATGAGGTTTCGGTTTGGGCATCTTAGGAACATACATGAATTTTTGCTCTTTTCCCACAAAAGCTTTCTCCCTCTTAGACTTAAGAGAAGAAAAAGTTGAACTTAAAGTTTCCATAGCATCTTCTAATTCACCAATCCTATGGTTTTGGCTATCAAGGGTGTTGCTAGCCTCTAAAACAGTGATTCTTTTATTGATGCTTACCACTGATTCATCAATCTTACTAGTATCAAGTAATTTTGGCAAATTTTTCTCCATAGAATCTAGTTTGTTTATAACATCTTCCAAAGTGATCTCAGTTTTAATGTTTTTAGTAGGCGGTATTCCTACTAAACTTTCAATTAAATTACAAGCTTCCAAAGCAGGAGTACCAAGAAAATTACCCCCTGTAAGAGTATCCAGAACATACCTATACTAACTAGTGATACCAACATAAAAATTCCTAAGAAGGATCATGGTAGAATGTTTTTTAGTACATCTATGATGAGAATCACTAATTCTATACCAAGCATCTTTCAGACTTTCTCCCCCTTGTTGCCTAAATGAACGAACCTCAACTTCAGGAGTACTCATTTTAGCAAAACTAGCTGGGTGACCCGCGCATTTGCGCGGCTAGAATTATTTTAGGATTCCCGTATTTTTGTATTGTTGGCCTTATGTTTTCACTCGCCAATTTTTCCATGACATTTACTTAGATATGTTACCAATAATATTTTTTTCTCCAAAAGTAACTCTTGAAGAAATATAAATGATTTGATTCAAAAAATTGTCAAAGACTGTGAGGATTTGGCTTGTGATACATGAACGCGGGATCATTGAGGTCTGCTAGTGATGCTAGGAGCAGAATATGTTCTAGTAATTTGTAAATTTTAATTTTCACTCCTTGGTCTCTCAAAGTCTATCTCGGCACACATTTATTTATTGAAACTATATTTGGAAAGAATTAAATGTAAAACTTTTCGTCACACCTATCTCTTGTTTTCACCCATTCAATGTATCACTCGCCATATTGGAGAAACCTTATTCAACTTGTGCAATATTTTTAACTATTAGAAACATCAGTAAAATTACACCAACTTATAATCCACCTTTGAAAAAGGAATGCAAGTACCACTACTTGTCTCGCTTCTATAATGGAAAAAGCTTCGTAATGTCATATATATTTTATTGTTTCATCAGAGAGAGCTTGCTGCACCAGTTGGCTTTACAAAACAACCGTCAACCCATGAAGCTAAGTAAGCTAACGTGTCAACTAAACAATGATGATGAAACTTTTTGTTGATCCAGTTGACCATATGCTCTAACTTTGTTCATTAATTCAGTTTCCCCGCGGATCAACGACGCATGAACAATGTTCTTATCTTGTCCCTGTTCCCTTGCTGTAAAAGTTTAGATATTAATTGCATGTCATTAAATAACTGTGCAAACAATGAAATCCATCTGGGAAATTCTTCCTGTCGTCGTACCTCAAGGATATATGAAGATTAGTTTGTACCCTCGGATGGACCAAAAGCCTTGACCGAGGAACACAGCTTGATCAAGAGGTAAATTAAATAGCCAGGGCACACAACACGTGTTTATAACATCAAACATCATATTAAAAAAGTGAAAGCAGATCTCTATCTTAACTTTGCTTGAAGAGATTACCATAAGCAAAGGATCAGCGGCCAAGAGCAGAGTTCTATCTGCTTGTCGGATATGACGGCAGTCGGAATTCCACGATAGAGGACGCGTCATGGTTACTTGGTCCTTGAACTGGATTGGCCGCTGGCGAGGGAGACGTAGCATGTGACCAGTTACAGAATACTGATCTGAAATATGATTAAGAGAAATCAGAACGCTAATATCCAGGCTTGTCAACTCCTGCATTTAAATTATGTACTCCGTATTGAAGCAATAAATCAAGCTAGCAAGCATATGAGAACAAAGAGACAGATCTGATGCATAAATTGTATCTACTCCATGAAACCTGCATGTAATACTATGATTTAAAAAATCATCCAAAATATGTTGCCCTAGGTATTTCTCATATTTTTCAACCTGTTAGCATCAAACTTGCTCATTACATCTCTTTATCAATTATCTTCTAGCGAACAATCCTTGAAGTAGTACCGCAGCACCCAAGGAGACCGATTTCAGCAAGTGGATTGCTCATCAGCTAATGCTGCTATGTCGTGAAATGGAGACAATAGAAAACGAATTAATGTATTGACATAAACTTTCTAGTAAACATGGTCCAAAGCCAGATCATATGTCTTTCATTGTTCACTGTTTTGAACCTTTTTGCTGATCCTAGAGTTGGGTGACCATGTAGATGTTCTTTTTATATTGTTATTTAAAAGAGCAGCAGGAGAGTCACCTGCTGTATCAATACTATAAAATTATAAAACTGGCAAGATGGTAATAAGAGGGAATACCATATGAAACTGAAAGCTTCCTGCAGTAATATAGGTCAAACATTACCAAACATGAGAGGTGCAGAGATATAGGCAGTTCGATCTTCAGTCCTAAGATGATGTTGCCGCCGGTCTCGTCGTGCCTTGATCGCCAATTCTTAGCAGAAGATGATGTTGCCGCCGGTCTCGCCGTGCGTCGCTGGCCGCTAGACATTCTGAACAGATGAGATAGTTGGACGGTAGTGGTAGGCGGATTTGAGACTTCTCGCCTGATGTAATGAGGTCTGAGAGATGCTCAAAGGAGCTTCAGTACTTCTCTGAAGACGACGATAATCTGAACTGCTTTAAACTTTAAAGCACCGATGGCCGATCCATCAATCAGGTTGAAATTGTTCGGCCTTGAAAAAGATGCACAAAAGATCTCCTCCAATTCATCTTTAGGTTGTACACACTGTCAAATTAGTTCAGTTGAGGACCTTAGATGCTTGATAGAACGCATAACAGAGCAAAGAATGATGAGAGACCCATCCAATTCCTATCTTGTATTGATCCAACGTGATCCATAAATTTGCTTGAAATTGTTCGGCCTTGATAACGATGCACAAAAGATCTCATCGAATTCATCTTTAGCTTGTACGCACTGACAAATTAGTTCACTTGAGGACCTTAGATGCTTGCTAGAACTCATAACAGAGCAAAGAGTGATTAGAGACCCATCCAATTCCTATCTTGTATTGATGCAACATGAGAAATCAATGCGATTTTCGTCGAGCTCTGTACTGAAAAACTTGGCAGTCTGGAAAATTGATGCAACATGAGAAATCAAGGCAATTTTCGTCGAGCTCTATACTGAAAAGCTGGAGGGTCTGGAGAATTGAGCTTGTGGCTGCTCGACCCGATTACAAATATCAGTATACCTACACGTGTGCTTGATGGACGTACTGTTATGGCCTTGTGAAGAGATGGTGGATTGCATCATGCATGAAGTCTTCTGCTTCACCGGCAATTGCTGTCGTAATTTGCTAGCGAGCTAGGAAGTTAGCTCCAGGGCGTATTGTGTTTTCAGATCAATTGCCAAGCCAATATTTGCCATGTATTGAAGATCCTTTCATCTTCCTAGGCTGTTTTGCCGAATAGAGAAAAATTGAAGACGTAATCAATCGAGTATAGGAGATCTTGGTAATGTTACCACCGTTGGTCAGGTCGTTACTGCCGTCCACCATGCGCTTCAGCGTCGGTAACATTGCCCTTCGATCGTTCCGCAACCATGCCGCCGGCGATCGATTAATCGAGAGAATATCTGGCCGCTTATCCGCTGCGTCTTGCAATCGCCGGACACGTTGGCGTCATGGCCCGGCCTAGTCTGGCATGGTCAGCCATCTGCCGCAGCTCGTCGTCGATATCGAGTTGCCTTCGGTTAGCGACTCATCTCCACGACTAACCCCTCCCTTCATGATCTGATTAAAAGGGGCAATTGCAATACTGCAGAAATCGACCGTATACTTTCTTGATCGGCAAGCTTGCCACCAGAGTTGTCCTGCCAAATTACGTTTGAGTAGCCATCACGCCTAGCTTACCATTATTTTCTAAGCTGCGCCAAATGAAAAGAGTACATATCGTACAGGACACGAATTTCTATGGAATCCTTGCCATGTACGTGCAGTTTTGAGCTAGGACATCAGCCATCGTAGGTGCCCTTTCCTTTTCAGATTCATGATTAATGTACGTGCTGATCCGTGACGTATATCGGCGCGCTTGTCTAGCTATTGCGGGCTGACTTAATTGACTTAATCTCCACCGTTAGTTTTAAGGAGACAAATCTAAAGCGTTGGTTAACCTGTGTTTTAATTAAAACACAGGACAAACAACGGTTCAGATTTAACATAAAGAAGCGTACGATCCGGATTTGTTTGTACCGAGAAGTAACAAACTATGCCTAATCGTAATGGTTTAGGACACATCCAAACTTGCACAGAAATCCGTGTCACCGTGTGCATATAGGAATCCTCTACTTAATACGTCAATTTATTTTCCTACGATGCTTTTCCATCGCGAGTCGTCCGCTCCGCAGCTTATGCCTTCGCTAATAGTTCTCTCTCGAGTTGTATCGTGATGCAGTACCGAGTCCATCAATTGATTCTTCTCTGCGCCAAGCTTGGATATAGTCGTCCAGGAGCATAGTCGGTTTTGATCCATCAGCTTTTAGGGAGCAGCCGATCCATGTTCCATTACGTACGTCTTCGCTGGCGTGAGTCTCGCTGGTCCTTCACGATGTATTGTCGAAACCAGGTGCACTTCCGATCTCTTGACCCGATTCCAATTTTTCTTTTTAACAAGACCTGATTCCAATGATTCACTTGCATGCCTTCACAATTTTGATTGATTCAGTATAACAAAGAGGTTGCCTTCATCTGACGGCATGCAGCGATCGGCGGAAATTTGTGCCATCACCGGCGCCAAGGTTGTCAGGGTGTATTTGTTTCTCAATGTTGGACGCCGTTTCAGATTCCTGTAGGAGTTAATTCCACGACTTGCTAGCTAGCTTTGTGCTCTCAAGTTCTACTCTTATTTATTTTTCTACGTGGCCTATGAAATTCCAACCCAAGCGATTTCTGTATGTTGTACGGGGAGATGCAACGTGGATTTAGATGAGAAAAAATTATCCGGAGCCCACTAATTCAAATGATTGCTTTATTTGATGGAGAGAACTTTGAGCAATCAGAAGTTACAGTTTGTGAGAATCAAGTTGAGGGATGACATGAGTACATGATATGTATTTGTGCATGCACCGATAAAGTATCTTGACAGTCTATATAAGGTTCCTAATTTATTATGGAAACTAGAAAATTACCTGAGTATAATTTTGTTAGTATGTACATTTAGATTCCAGATCTGGGATTGACTTGAATTTTCTTTCTGCTGGACAGGCTGGTGTAAAATATAGATCAGAAGAATGGCAAGTTAAGGATTGAGATGGTGTTCTTTCTTCTTGGTTTCTACAATATGCTGATATATATACGTGCAAAACAGTATTTGATCGATTGATAATTATAAATGGTTGATTAGCATAAGAAAAGGAAAAGAGATGAACTCAACAGATATATGGAATATTCTCGGGTTCGCTATATAGCATCAAGAGGAAAATATCCTGAACATTTTCTCAAGGTAATGTCTATTTTTAACCTCAGATTGTTCTCGACATAGACATCTTTACCATGAACTATAGAGAGTATAGGATGAAGTTTTAAAAACTTGGAGATCAGGAATTTTAAGAGCAGCCTATAACCTTTTTTTACGGAAAAGAGCAGCCTATAACTTTATCTTGAGTTGTTAACCTGAACGAAACTTGGATGACAACAAATGCACAAAATACCGGGCACAAAAGAACTTATTTTTTGTCTTCATTAGGCAATTAGTTTTTTATAGTATTTACATTGGATTTGTTGCACACTATAAGAATCATATACATATCTTCTCGGTGTGTGGTTTCGTCCGGCGCAGCCAGCGGCTCCCCATGAGGAGGGTGTGGGCTGGGAGTGCCGGGCGAAACTTTCGACCGCATCGGACGAAATTTGTGTTTGGGCGTCTCAAACGTCTTTGGACAACGCTTTGGACTCAGCGAGCAGAGATGCTCTTACATGTATTCTTTGATGCTCTCTACTCAGCTAACCAATTATCGGTTTGCGTCATCACCTTGCAATATTTGTCCACTTCCAAGTCAGCTCATTGTGCTGATTTGATCAGGAAAAGCCGACACTATGAAACATGACGACTTATAGGTTTGCGTCATCACCTTGCAAAAAACTTTTAGTACACACTCGGTAGAAAAAATCTTCCAGGGCTGTATGTCCGTGCACCCAGTGCAAGTTCTAGGGTACATTTCACTCTATATTTGATCTAATATGATGATAGTGTGGAATATCTTTTTAACCTATAAATATAGTTTTGTTAACCAAATCAATTATATATTAAAAGTATATTACAGTACAAACTACCTGGCAGGAGGTGATCGTGATATTCCACGAGACAAGACGATTTCTCCAACCATCCGACTTGCATTCGTTGGCTTCCATGTTCGGCTTTCAGGTTCCGCGATGGGCAGGATCGTAGGACATCACAGACTCATACACTACCATCATGCTGCCGCATTGACAACACTTAATTAGGTGGTTGTGTCTCACCAGCGGCATACATGACCGGCATTCACTGATTTATTACCACGTATCAATTACAGCAACGATTTGGAGCAATATGCAAGTTGAAGACGTTTGTTCATGGAGTTCAACGTCATATATAATGCCGAAGATTATAACTTACAATCCTGGTGTGTTTAGCAGCTGCAATCAGGTACGTCTAATTTGACTGACCAAAAGGTACGAGCTGTTACACATGATCGTATATCAAGTAGTGGCTACTAGCAGCGTATATATTTGTTTGTGACATATACACGTGTATCTTGATTAAATAGATGAGATATGCGATATATCAAATAGGAACGTACTGAACTTCTCCTTATATAATATACTTGATTAAGAATCAATGAGAATGGTCCTCAACCCGTTGTACAAAAGTTATTTTGCGGAATTCATGGATAGTGCAACTATGAAACTTTTTTTTGTTGCATTACAACTTATGTTCGCTTCGCAGCATGATATTTACAAGTTAGTAATTAGTCAAAAGGCATGGTTTTGTTGTATGTTTTTTACTTTAAGTGATCTGATGTCCCAGTGATATTAAGATGTGAAATTGTGGAAATATAAGATATGTTCCCGTTTTTAACACCTCCGGATGAAGTTGGTTATATTTATTGGAATGCATGAGAGATCAACCAATTCTTCGAGAGGAAACTGTTGGCCTGCAGGTCACTTAAAATGCATGAGTGTTGGGGTACATCTTACAACGCATGTACATGGAAAAAATTGTAGTGTTTAATGATCTCAGCATGTAAGTCCCTATGGCGTTGAGGAGAAGAACCTCTTCCTTTTTGACTCTTGAGGATAAGATCCAATGAATTTACAATCCAGATTACAAGATAGTACAATTTAATGATAAATTAGCGATGTAAAATTTGTTAACTAACAGTTCAATGTTATCTTAGTGCAAATAAATGTCAGTAATCGTGCTTTGTACTTAATCTAGCCGCGCAAATGCGCGGGCCAGTCAGCTAGTTTCACTGAATATACAAGACGTGTACTTCAGTCAACTTAAATTGGCACTGCCCATCGTGGTTCAGTGAGAGAATCAAAGAGAAGAAAAAGGTCACACTGCTGGGAGCCAAGGCGGCCGGACAGAACTGTAGGGATTGCCGCCCTCAGCACCGCACGCGAGAGAGAAGCTCTGGGGATTTTGTAGGGGAACACCGGGAGATGCGAGTGCCCAGTCCGGCGGCGGCGAGCCCAGCAAGGCGGCGATAGGGGTACCATGCTGCAAGGGAGAGAGAGATAGCAGGGGTGCTACCATGCGGAGCGGTTGGGGGAGCGGCCTCGCAGGCTACCTGGCGGCGCCGGTCGACGGAGCACTGCTGGAGGCAGTGGCTTCCGCGCCTGAGCGAGCGCCTGCGTGGTGGCTCGGGAGCAGCACAGTCGGACGACGAGCAGGAGTGGGCGGGCGGCATTGGCTCGGCGGCGCACGGGAGGAGGAGGAGGAGCCAGCGGGAGAGGGTGAGGGCGCTGAGGATTCGAGCGGCTGGACGCAGCGTCAGCCGCGGCCGTGCGAGCTGTTCGTGTGCAACCTGCCGCGCAGGTACGGGGTCGACGAGCTGCTCGAGCTCTTCGGTCCCTACGGCACCGTCCTCTCCGTCGAGGTACATACGCATGCATCTGACCGCGTGCTCTGCTCTCTAATTCCTGTAAATAAAAGTAAAAAACGGAGGGAGGAGAAAGTGAGCGGATGTGCGCAGAAAGGGATCGAACATGGCGGCCTTACCGAGGACGTCGACGAGGAGGTTCCAGGCGTAGGGCGTGAGCTGCACGGACGGCCGCGCCCATCGGAAGAAGCGGACGGCCGATTTGGGGCGGGAGTAGCAGACGGCGGACTTGAGCACCAGCTCCGCGGCCTCCGCCGTCGGGCCGACGCCGCAGGAGGTCAGCGCCGCCTCCACGTCCGCCGTCGGGACGTGGCCGAGGATGTCGAGGAACGCCGCCACGCGCGGGGAGTCCTCACCCTCCGCGCCCTTCTCCGTCGCGCTCATCGGTCGGCGACGGTGGTGCTCGCTTCGATCTGCAGTATCCTCTCTGCTTTTCCCCCAAATTCCTGCTAGCGATTTGTCTGTCTCCTGCCAAGACTCAGGAATAAAAGGTAAAAAACGGTTCGGTGGCATAGGTACGTAATATGTGATTTGGTGGGAGGGTAAAACTGAAAAGAAAAATGACGTACCACAAGAAACCTTAATGCTTTTATTATTAGGTATAGATTAGTAGGTTAGTCCAAATAAATAATAAACTTAATATAAAACAAGTGCTAAAAGCATAAAAATGGCATGAAACAATCAAAAATTATAGATACGTTTTGGACGTATCAACATCCCCAAGCTTAATTCCTGCTCGTCCTCGAGTAGGTAAATGATAACAAAATAATTTTTGATTGTAAATGCTATGATCAGGTCTTTAACAATTGCATGATGTATGGATAATAAAACTTAGCAATCATGTTTCCTAATGAAAAGTATCAACGAACTAAGAGCTTATAACATGAAATTTATAAACATCAACAAGATTGTAATGACCATAATAAAGCATGATAGAGTGGTATCTCGCTTGCCCTTAATTGTGGAGCAAAACATAAATGCCAAGGCACCTCTGAAGTTCAAGTGAAGACTAGATATAGAGATATCAAAGATAAAAGCATCATGGTTATACCTCAATTAATCGTATTCTGGGACAAGCACATTACACTAAGAACGACAGCTATGCTCTCGAAGAAGTGCTCAAAGAAAGGATGGTGACTCAACATAAAAAAAAAGATTGGCCCTTCGCAGAGGGAAGCAGGGATTAACACGTGCTAGAGCTTTTTGTTTTAAAAACAGAGGTAAAAATGTTTTGAGAGGTGTTTGTTAATTGTCAACGAATGGTAGCGGGTGAGAACAGTATTCTACCTGTCAAACGGACTTTTAAGAGCGGCTCCCATGAAGGACGTTATTTCTACCAGCAAGGCAGATCATCCCTCTTTCTCTTTGGTTTACACACATTCAGGTATTTCACTGTTTGTCATTGCTTACTGATGAATCAGGGCAAAAGTGTGAAGAGAATTAATTGGTTAAAGTTGTAATTAATTGGGACTGGGCACCCCGTTGCCAGCTCTTTTTGCAAGTTATTGGATAAGCGGATGTATATGCCACTAGTCCAGGTGTAAAAGTCCATTTGACAAATAGAATAAAGAATAACCACACTAATTCCTCATGAGCTAGTAAACATTGACACAAAAAGAGAAATATTTTGAAGGTTTTAAAGGTAGCACATGCAAATTTACTTGGAATGGCTTGAAATACCATGCATAGGAATTTTTTGGTGGACTCTTTGGGATAACTTGGTTTTAAGGATTTGGATGCACGAGCAGCATTCCCGCTCAGTACAAGTGAAGGCTAGCAATAGACTGGGAAGCGACAACCACGAGAGCGATAACGGTCATAATCATGCTTGCGACAAAATAAAATTAACGGAGGCATAAAAACGATACTAAAACTCTGAGGCAAAATAGATCATCAAGGCTTAATTGACTTTTATTTTTCAGTCATAACATGTGTGAGCATGTGCCAAGTCGATTCAAGTGAATTATTCAGAGGAGGATACCACAATACCATACCATCTTATGAACAGGACAATGCATGTTGATATCAAAATAACATAATATGCACTATTAGCTAGTTGAGACTAACCATAAGAAAACATAAACTACTAAACAGTATTATTCACACATCATTTTTAAGTTTCAACAAGTAATCCATTAACCAAGTAAACATTGAAAACAGAGGATAAATAAAATATGTGACGATCCACTTATTAATGTAACTGGTGTTTGATGCTAAGATAAATAGATAATAAAATACAGCCGCTTCAAGTTTAGTTAAGTTCCTATGTTGCTCAAAAAACAAAGTTTAAAGGTTTGCAAACCGTGGGGTTATTGATGAAGAGGGATGCGGGGACATCCCCAAGCTTATGACTTTGGTAATTCTTCAATATTCCATAGTTTGGTGTTCCTTCATTCTCTGTGAAAAAACTTCAACACAAAAACTTTCCCATTCTTTTCTGCGGTTAGACATTAGTACAATAGATAATATTTCCCAAGTGCTACTATTAAACCAAATAAAATTTTGTTTTTAAGTTACAGAAAGGTTGCTTAAATGGCCAACTTATAAATGAAAGGTAAGAACCATTAAAAATCAAATGAAAACGAAAAGAGGCCACTCTTGCAACAAAAGTCAGAATCTGTCCAGAAAAACAGCAGCTGGAAAACGCAATTTTTAGGTGCACTTAAACATGCCCGAAATTTTAGCCAATTTTTGTACATGCAGAGGATTAGGTGCTACAACATCAGTAATTTTTTCGTGATTTTTAGAGCTTCCAGTAAAATATGAAAAATCGCGCAATAAGCAGTAGATACCGAAAACAGAAAATCACTTTTTACATATGTATCAACTAAGCTAAATGGATAAAACTTGGTACTTTATTTTTGATAAACTAAGAAACCAGAGGCTAAGCAAGACCTAAACATGCTAGCTACAGCAAGGAAAACTCTAAAAAAAATCAAAAGTAAAACCCAAATAAAATTAAAATAAAGAACCAAACAAAGAAGCAAAACAAAAGAAAATATTTTTGTTATTTTGAATTTATAAGTGAAAGTAAAGAAGCAATCGAAACCAAATAAGGAGCCTAATAAAACTAAAGAAGGTAAAACCAAGACATATAAAAGCAATTATAATACAAGTTAAGACAATACATATCATGTGGACGGGTAATATAGAGTATGAACGAGACAACCTCATGTTAGTTGATGAATAGGGGGATGACTCGGGCATCCCCAAGCTTAGATGATTGTATCTTCTTGAATATGTTCTTGGGATGCACCTACACATCCCCAAGCTTGAGCTCTTGCGTCTTCTTATTCATCTCATATCACCATATTGATTAGATCTTATAAGCTACATCCACATAAAACTTCACAAAACTCATTAGTAGGGTTAGTACTCATTAAATAAAATCCACTCATGTTCAAGCATTGACAAGTTTTATAATTTTTACTCAACATTAGCCACTGTATATACTAAGGTGTTCATGATTTCCGTTGTCCGTCGAAAAACTAATGAAACTAACAACACCAAGTACAATATTGAATAAACAAAGAAATCTGTCAAAACTGAACAGTCCGTAAAGATGGCATTCAACGAGATAGTTAAGTAGCTCAAATCGAAAAACTTTAGTCTAATGAAAGAAAGATAATAATCTCAGGTTTATGCACAAAAATTTTCAAGTCAAAATACTATTCTGAGATTTATCACGATTTTATTTACAGAGAAGCACAAAATCTGTCTAAACAGAACAGTCAGTAAAGATCGAATTTTTCGACCTATCTACGTACCTTAAATCAGAAAAAGTTAGTCTAATGAAAGAAAGCTAATAAGCATCACTTTGCACTCAAGAAATTTCAGATCAAGATCACGTTCTGGTGATTTTAAACATTTAATACGGTGGAGCACAGAAAATCTGTTTCTGGACAGCAAAGTAAAACTATCAACTTTCAATTAACTAAAGACTATAATTAGCATTTTATTTTTATGTACAGAGGTATATACACAATATTTACATGTTTTTAATGAAAAGCTTCCATGGAAAGATTTGTTTTGGTTTCATAGGCATGAACACAAGTGTTCAAGGTCGACCCCCATTTAACCATTACTCATCTTTCCAATCACTTTTCTTTTTGAAAACGTTTTTAGATAACAACTACACCTAATTTTTTTTGTAATTCGCATTCCCTATCCATAGTAAGATAAAGAACAACTTAATACTGAAAATAAAAACTACTTAGAGATAAAGCAAACAAGTGCACACAAGAACATTAACCTACGCTATGGCTCCCCGGCAACGGCGCCAGAAAAGGTCTTGATAACCCACAAGTATAGGGGATCGCGTGTAGCCTTTTCGATAAGTAAGAGTGTCGAACCCAACGAGGAGCTAAAGGTAGGATAAGTATTCTCTCAAGTTCTATCAACCACTGATACAACTCTACGCACACTAAACGTTTGCATTATCTAGAAATAAAACTACGGTAGCAATACGGGTATGAGAGGTAGTTTTGCAAGATAATAAATACAAGAAAGTAAATGTTAGTGCTGCAGCAATAAAATACACTAAGTAACCATATACTAACAGTACCATGAGTGTGGAAAAGTGGTGGTAATTGTGGTGGCTTTGTCCAAGATTAATTAGTGAAGGTACTTGGTTCATTGTCTTCGATGCAGTTTTCTATGTGGGAGAGGCTAAATATACATGCACTCCACTACTTGGGATTACAAGTACTATATGATTGGATTGTTAGCAAGCATCCGCAAATACTAACAATGCATTAAGGTTTCCCCAACCATAGCCTTAAGTTCAAGGTCCTCTTACTCCCATACGTGCAACTAATCGGTTCGCGTTCTCAGGTTTCTGTCACTCCGGCAGAACTTCCCCCGCTTCGTTACAAATACTACCAACCCTAGGGTGTTTGATCCATGCGCGCACAAATATAATGGACACCAAAGGACAGCACCATATAGACATACAACTCTAATGAACCTCATGCATTCAATTAAGCAATCAAAAGACAAATAAACTACGGAAACATGATGTAAATCATAGGATAAATATTATAGCATCAAACACCATGTTTACATAGGACGGTACAGAGGTTTGTGGGAGGATGAACCACTGAATACAAGGAGGAGATGGTGATGGAGATGGCGGTGAAGACGGCGGAGAGGGCAGCGAGGCGCAGGGCGGCGGCGGCGGCGCCGGCGGTGCGGGGAACTCCTTTCCCCGCCGCCGGCAAGCTTGGGGAGCGCCGCCCCTTAGCCTCCCTCCTTCATGGCTTCTTGGGAGCCCAAAACGTGGCTTTTGGTGGCTGAAATTCGTGGGTGGAGGAGTCCTCCACGAATTAGGTTTCCTCCCTTTATATATCTTCTCGGATTTCCGTCACCCCCTTTTAGGGTTCCACCAAAACGGGCCTACAGGCCGCGTCCGAACTCCGATTGGGCTGATCTCGGGCTTAAAATCTTCGTATGGAAAATTGTGACAACTTTCGTAACAGCCAGGTCTCCATATAACGTCATCTTCGAGGGTCAAACTGGCAATCTTCGTAAAAAGTTCTCAGACAGATTTCAGGAAAGTCCCAATTCGACTCCAACAAGGTTTCCTCTTGTATTCTTGATAATTTCTACACATCAAAGAGTAAAACAAGAACATTGTGCACTTTTGCAACTATTAGTAGGTTAGTCCAAATAAATAATAAACTTAATATAAAACAAGTGCTAAAAGCATAAAAATGGCATGAAACAATCAAAAATTATAGATACGTTTTGGACGTATCAGACCCGCTTGGTATGCTTCAGCGTGCAGTGGTCCTCCTGGTGGCTGTCTCCTTCGACGTTGTGCGGTTCTCGGCGGTGTGCAGTGCGTGTTGGTGCGCCGGCCTCCGTTCCTGGGTGAGCTTCGGCCCGACGACTTTGCCCGTGTTGACGGTGTGCAGCGTGTGTCGGTGTGCCGGTCTGATCTCGAGGGCGAGTTTTGGCCCAACTCCTTTGCCCGCCAAGCGTGTTCTCAACCTCTTCGGAGTAGTTTGTCGGTGGCGCCTGTCCTGCTGAAGTTTCTTTGGGTGTCCTGTTTCTTGTGTGTGTGAGTGCAGTTCTTTGTTGTAAGCTGGGATCAGCACCTTGTACCCTTGTCGCCGTTCAGGGCGTTATTAATTTAACGTCTGGCCAATGGTCTTTTATTTAAAAATATGTACTCGTGGCCATGGGGATGGATTCCGGAGTGATTGACTGATTTCTATACTTTATCAGTTATCTAGACAAAACATGGGAAATTATTGTTGGATCACACTATCCTCTTTGGCCCACTGAATCATGCGGTGTGGCGTCTTTCTAGCTTGTTTTTTTCTTCTAAATTGCGTCACTACATTCTTGGTCTCACTTGCCAGCTCCTCGGTTTCTTCCTTCTTTTCCTTTCGCGTCTGTCTGCTACGGTGCTGCATGTCTATTGGGTTTCACGTCTCCGATGATAACAATGGAGACGAATAGATTCTGGGCTCTCCGCGCGGCGGAGCAGGGCGACGACGACGACGACGGGGATTTTGCGGCGCTCGGGAGAGGATTCCCGACGCCCTCGCCGACGGACGGGGTAGAGGGGTGGCGCCGATACCTCGCGACTCCCCGCCTTCCTCCTCCCCTTCACGGCGATAGAAACAGCGGTCTCGCGATCCGGATGGGAAGGGTGCGTCCCCCGTCCCCTTCCATGCCTTCTCGATATCTTGATCCTGGATTCTCCCAATAGGGAGAACCATGGATCTCTGGTTCTCCGCAACAAAGGGATGGAAATTGTACAATCGTTGCGATTGAATCCATTCCCGGCGATTCCATCAATTTTTGATCACGAGGATTTCGAATTTGGGGGCGCCGCCATTGATGAGCCTTGGCGGGAGCCCGTGCTGTCGGTTACAGAGTTTGGGGAAGGTGTTGGGCCCCCAACAGGCCGCGCCCAGCCCCGCTCACCATGGCGGATTCCTGTGATTCCAGATTTTTGGAATACGGATTCCTCGGATACGCCTTCTACGCCTCTAGGGCATTTGTATTTAGTTTTCTCTCTCTCGACAGATCCCTCGAGTAGAGAAAACACTGCGATAGGGCTAGCTTCTTCCTCGGCAAGGAGAGGTGGCGGCGAAGGATAGAAGCACACAGATACCATGGATCGATTCGGGAGGGGCTGACAGATCAACAACCCGCCAGGCAGAGGTGGATACCAGTATCAGCGGAGGAATCATGGGGCCTCGAACAACAACAACGCTCCCGCGAACAACAATCGCTGGCCTGGGTACAACAACGGGGCACCAGGTATGAATCTGAATCAGAACCGGAACTGTGGCAAGGAAATTGGGGGAGAGGGAGATCCTCCATCAATACAGAACACAGGGGGTAGCAGAGCCAGTGGAGTGGGAATAGCAAGTGGGGGATTTCAGATAGGAACTGTGCCGGTGAATGTAAATCCGCAGCAGCAGCAGTTGAATCTGAACACCTTGAACACAGGGGAGAATCTGATAGCAAATAGTAGTTTCCAGAGTAGCTCGCAGTCACAACAGGTTGTGGGGGGATTGAGTGCAAATCAGGCAAATATGCAGGCTGCTGGACATCAAGCCGGCAATTTATCCCTTCCTCAACAGCAGGTGTTCTATTGCTTCGATCAGAATGGGAACTTTGTGAAGGTGAACCCACAAACCGGACTAGCTAACTTAGTGAGTTCAGAGGGAGGGAATGGTCAGAGCTTGCAGGGACAGATGGGAGCAGGGCAACTCAATTTCGCCCAGAAGCAATATCAGAGTGATCAAGACAACAAAAAGCAACACAATTCTGGAACCGCTGTACAAAAAATTCTGTGTGGAAAATGCAAACTGTATTGTCATTTTGCCAAAGATTGCAAAGTACCTATACACTGCATTATCTGTGGCAAGGATTCTCACAGGTCTAGGGAATGTGCCTGGTTGAAGCAGATCAAACCTGTGGCAAAGTATGTTGGATATGCAGCAAAAGGCTTGGGTTGTTTGTTAGTCCAGAATGTAAAGGAGATGACACCCAATGAACATGTCAATCCTATGGCGCAAGTAGAAATCATTTCAGGAAAAGTGAATGAGACACAGCTCATCCAGGCTTTCAGCTACATGTTTAGTTGGAACTGGCAATGGAGAACTAAATCACAAGGGAAAGGCTTCTTCCTTTTGCGCTTTCCAAACAAGGCCAAGCTCATGGACCTGATCAACTTCAAGGAATTCAATTTGCTGGGCACTAATGCCAAAATTAGGGTGTATAGCTGGACTCCAGAGAGCCAAGCCAAAGGCAAATTACATACAGTTTGGGTGAGGGTAGGTGGAGTACCTGACTGCATGAGACATTTCTTTGGCATGTGTGAAATAGCATCAGCCCTGGGACCTGTTTTAGAGATTGACATGGACACCATTATGCATGAAGAAATACTGGTCAAAGTAGGGGTGCGAGATGTGAACAAAATTCCTGAATACACAGAGATAACAACCAAAGATCTGTTTTTCTTTGATGTGTTCTTCAATCTGGACAAAGTGGTAGAACAAGGGTGGTTCAATTGTAACTACAAAAGGCAAGGAGCTGGAGAAACTGATACCAGGCAGACAGGAGATGATGACCAAGACAGCCTAAACAAAAAAGCAAAAGTGGATGATGCTCAGAATCTCACTGGGAAGCATGTCTCTAAATCAATTTGAGGCATTACAGAAAGATAAAACTACTGCAGTGAGTGTGGAGTCACTGTTGATAAAAGAAGCTTCAGTGATGCCGTCTCAGAACACCTTGATGCAGCCAGAATAGCTGAAAAAGGATCAAGCAGATGGAGGAGGAATTTGCAAGACAAGCAGCCAGAATAGCTATGGAAGAGAAAAAGAGAGAAGAAGCTGAAAAAGTCAGAGATCTGCTGGAGGACAAAATGGCTGCTCAGAACAGACTGCTCAGAGAAACAATGGAGAAGCTAGCACAAGCAAACAAGGGCCGAGAAGGGGGACCGACAAGATCAATTTCAGATAACGATGAAGAAGAAAAAGAGGAAGAACAAATGGTTGACTACAACAACAGCCAAGAGTCTGTGGAGTCATTCAGGTCCAAGATGGAAAGGATTACTGGGTGCGCACAGAAGACACAAGTGACAAAACGGCCGAGGACCCGCTCAGACGGAGTGACAGATTCAAGGATAAAGAAGATGTCAGAGTCGAGGATTTGGCAAAGGAACGGGTGGCTTCAAAAAATGACTATGGTAATTCTAATAAACTTGACATTTTTTCTGAGCCTAATTCTTCTTTGGAAAATATGGCTAGATGCATTGGTATTGATTTAGGATGTACTATTGATATGGTCGATAATAACATTGAAATTATGAGAAACTTAGAGCAAGCTAGGCGTGACATGATGAAACAGAATTTGATAGATGATTTAAGAGGCAATGAACAAAGCTCCCCTGTTCACATTGACACAGGGGATGCAGATGTTGATGAGTTGTTCTCTGAACATGAGCAGGAGGAAGATGATAATGATGAAATGGATTTCAGAGAATTAAAACATATTTTCTCTAATAAGAAAAAAATGACTGGCAGCGCCTCAGCTATGGGCTGTGTGAAAGTTGCTGGTCTGTCTTCGGCCAAAAAAGCCAAGACGAAAAAAGTAAGGAAAAGAAAATTTAAATGATAGGTTTTATTTGGAACCTGAGGGGAGCTGGGGATGATAGGAAACAAAGGATTGTTAGAGAGACAGTTATAGAGAAGAGGGTGGATTTTCTGGGATTACAGGAAACCATCAAACAAAATTTCTCTAAAACTGAATTAAATAGATTGTGTGGGGGCAAAAACTTTCTCTGGAAGTGGGCCACCTCGAGAGGGAGAGCAGGGGGATCCTGGTGGGCATAAACCAAGATACTCTTGATTATATCGAGCATGAAGTTGGTGATTATTTTGTGAGAATCTTGGTTAATGATAAAAATGCTGACTTCAAATGGAACTTGGTGGTCATCTATGGTGACCCCCAGCCCTCTGGAAAAGCTGTTTTTCTTGCTGAACTGGCAAGGGTTTGTCATGATAATGCATTCCCCTGCCTCATTGGAGGTGATTTCAACCTAATTCGTACTGCCGATGAGAAGAATAAGCCGGGTAGTATCTCGAGGTGGAGTTTCATCTTTAATATCATTATAGAAAATGCCGGACTGATTGACCTACCACTCAACGGCAGAATATACACGTGGGGGAATAACCACGCTGACCCATCTTTTGAAAGATTAGACAGGGTTCTTATCAGTCCAGATTGGGAAGATAAGTATCCCCTAACTATACTATCAACCATGGAACGGGAAATCTCAGATCATACTCCCTTATTAGTCGATACTGGTACTCCTAATAAGAGCCCGCCTATTTTCAGGTTTGAAAATGCGTGGTTTGAGAGGAGTGACCTAAGAGAAAATGTGGAAAAAAATTGGAACAAGCCCTGTAGGTTGAAAAATAATTTAGACAGATGGCAGTTCCGTTTTCGAGCTCTTAGGAAATTTTTGAAAGGATGGAACAGAAATATTGATGCGGAATATAGAAAGAGTAAGAAAAATATTCTCTCAAAGCTTGATGAAATAGACAAGCTAAGTGAGATAAATGGGCTCACCTCTGATTTGAGGCAGGAGGAACATCACTTGAGATCTCAGTTGGATTTCTTGCTGAGACATGAAGAATTGAAATGGAAACAGCGGTGTAAGGAGAAGGAAATAAAAATGGAGACCTTAATACAAGGTACTTTCATGCAAAAGCCAATGGTAGGCATAGAAAGAATAAAATCCTCTCACTTGAACAAGAAGAAGGTGTGATTGAAGGTGAAAACAATCTTAAAGAATATATTACCAACTTCTACAAGAATTTGTTTGGACATCCGGATGTCTCGGATATCAACATAAATATCGAGAATAACGCTACAATCGACGAATGGGAGGCAGGAGAGATGATCAAACCTTTCTCTCTAGAAGAGATTAAGGAGGTCATTTTCTCGATGGAACATAATAAAGCTCCCGGTCCTGATGGATTCACTGCTGAATTCTATCAGTTCTTCTGGGATATGATAAAATGGGATCTGAAAGCTATGCTAGATGATTTCCATGCTGGACAGCTTAACTTGGCCAGATTAAACTATGGCATCATCACACTTGTTCCTAAATGCAAAGATGCCAAACAAATACAGAAATTCCGACCAATCTGTCTACTAAATGTCAGCTTTAAAATCTTTACCAAAATCCTGATGAAAAGGCTTGAGAACACAGTAGATAAAGTCATTTCACCAGTGCAGACCGCCTTTATTAAAGGCAGGTTCATCATGGAAGGAGTGATGATCCTACATGAAGCTCTGAATAGCATCCACATACAAAAACAAAATGCGATCATGTTCAAAGTGGATTTTGAAAAAGCATATGATAAAATAAAATGGCCCTTTGTGTGTAAGATGTTGAAATTAAAAGGATATCCTGACATGTGGATAGATTGGATAATGAATTCAATGCGGGGGGACATGTTGCAATTCGAGTCAATGATGATATTGGGAAATATTTCATCACCCATAAAGGGTTGCGGCAGGGAGATGCTTTGTCTCCTTTGTTGTTTGACCTATCGGCCGATGCCTTAGCCATTATGCTCCATAATGCAAAAAGAGATGGGTTTGTGAAAGGTGTGCTAAATGAAGTATGCGATGGGGGCATTAATATGTTACAGTACGCGGACGACACTGTTTTTCTACTTCCTGATGATATCGACAGCGCAAAGAACCTAAAATTTATCCTTTGTGCCTTTGAACAAATGTCAGGTTTGAAAATCAACTTTCATAAAAATGAACTTTTCCTTTTTGGAGAGGCACAAGATAAATGTGAGACCTATAAGGAAATATTCACTTGTCCAAATGGATCTCTACCCATGAAATACCTGGGTATTCCAGTAAACAAGGTTAGGATCCGGAACAGTGACTGGAATCATGTGGAAAATAAAGTTGGAAAAAAATGTGCTGGCTGGTTTGGGAGGCTACTTAATATAGCTGGAAGGACAACTTTAGTCCAAACTTGTATATCCAGCATGTCTCTTTTCATGATGTCCTTCTATAAAATACCGGTGGGGGTTCGAAAAAGGCTCAATTATTTTAGAGCTAGATTGGTCTGGCATGAGGAAGAGGATAAGAAGAAGTATCATTTGGTTAGATGGGGGGTTGTTTACCAACCCAAAGATCAGGGAGGCTTGGGCATCCTCAACATCGATATTATGAACCAAGCTCTCCTTGCTAAATGGTTATGGAAGCTTGAAACGGAGAATGGTTTGTGGCAAACAATCATTAGGAATAAATATGTTAAAAACAAATGTATTTCTGGAATTAGGCCTAAACCTGGAGATTCCCAGTTTTGGTCTGGTGTGATGAGTGTGAAAAATATCTTTTATAAATATTGCAAAAAAATTGTTGGAAATGGTGAGAACACTAGGTTCTGGGAAGACTGGTGGGTTGATGATACACCTCTTCAGGATAGGTGTCCCAGAATTTATAATTTGTGTAGGGAAAAAAATATCACGGTGGCCTATGTTTTGAATAATGGCTGGAGTTGCTTATCTTTTAGAAGAACATTGTTTGGTGACACTTTACGCATGTGGGAGAGCGTTAAACTTTCTTGCCATGCGGTGAACCTGCGACAAGGAGGAGACAAAATTAAATGGACATTGACAAAAGATGGTGCCTTTACAGTAAGATCTCTCTATAGGAAGTTGATCGCAAATGAAATTGGTTTCCCACATAAATTTATGTGGAAAGCAAAAATTCCCAATAAAATCAAAATTTTCTTGTGGCTTGTCTTGAAAAACAGCATCCTTACCAAGGATAACTTGTTAAGGAGAGGATGGACTGGCAACTCACAATGCCATTTCTGTGGACAACCTGAGACGGTTGAACACCTTTTTATTTCTTGTTCGACTGCTAAGCTAATATGGAGTATTCTTCGATGTGCTTTTAATTTCCAAAACCCACCTGACTCAATTCAAGGTGTATTTGGCCCATGGTTGCATAAATTTGATGGAGAAAATCGCAAAATGGTCTTAACTGGAGTGGCAGCGGTTTTCTGGGCCATCTGGATGGCCAGAAATGCAATTTGCTTTGAGAGGAAAAGGATTCAGGATCCTTTTTCCTTGATCCAACATATGACAAACTTGATTAACTCTTGGGCTATTTTACAGACAAAACAGGCAAACAAAGAGGTGCTGGAGTGGGGAACAAAAGCTAATAAAACGGGTGGCAAGTGAGGCGTTTCAAGCTTCACAAGGTTGGAGACCTGGGGTGCTGAGGATTGAAGTCTGATGTTTGCCAACAGATAGCTCCATGGTGTTTTGAAAAAGTTTTCTGGCGATAATGGTAGATGTTGCCGACATCACGGAGGATGGTCACACAAATTGAAAAAGGAAAGGAGGCGTTTTAGTACCTGTACTTCTGGTTGATGAGAAATCTCATGCACCCGGCTTGTGGGCGACATGGAGGCCTGTAGGATGTTTACTTTTATGTTCTCTCTTTACTTTCATGTATGAACTACCAGTTTTCTGGTTTCTATTAATAGAAATCGGAGGAGACCCTCTTTTTCAAAAAAAAAAAAACTAATTAACTTGCAATTTTCTTCGTCATTCTTGTAAATTTCTCGTTACTTTTTCGGGGCATGAGAAATCCCGCCTCTACATCGGTCGGTTGCTGCATACAGTTGTGCTTCTCTACGCTTTTAGAATTGTGTCATAAAAAAGGCACTAAAATCTATTTGTCCATTTCGAAATATAAAACATTTTAGATAATTCGTATGTATCTAGACGCTTTCTAATACATAAATTCACTTATTGCGGTTCGTATGTAGTCTAATTTGCAATAGTTAAAACATTTTATGTTTAGAACCGTAGGGACAGTATACCAAATGACGGGTTTTACCAAGAGGCATCTTTTATTTTTGAGAGAGACACAACCAAAATACAACTTTTATGAATACCAGTTTTACAAAATTATATGTACTCTATCGTGAATGTTTCGGGTAGTAAGATGTCTAGTAACGATCCGAATCATGATTCCGGGAGGAGAATCTGCCGGATAATCTGGTAGATAGCTCCAATATATCCCTTGTGCTGCTCTTCCTCCGGAAGCCTCAGCATGCTCGACACCTGCTCAAACTTCTCCCTCGCCAGAGCCACATCCGCCGGCGACGCTACGGCCGACACCGTCCCCGGCAAGACCCTCAGGTCCCTGTGGAACTCTGGCGGCGACAGTGCCCACTGCACAGCCCAGATGCAGAGGGGACGCATGTAGTGCAGCGACCGGTACCCGCCACCGCCGTCAGCCGTCCAGGCCTCCGGCGTCTGGAACGCGTACCCGTACCCCTCCCTGCTCCACGCGGCGTCGTGCGCGCCCTTCGCCGTCCGGAACGCCGCCTCCGGCATGCCCTCGTGGATCATGGCGGCGGCCACGCCGTAGGTGACCCCGGGCCACACCTCCTTGGACTGCGTCGACGACTCGTCCACGGCGCCGTCCGGCCGCATCCCGTTCACCGCCCCCACCGTGCCGCCCTGCACCCGCATCACGTTGTAGTCCAGCACCGTCGCCAGCGCGCTGCGAGCCTTCTCCTCCTCCACGATCGGCTCAAGCCCGCACGCGCGCGCGTACCATTGTCCGGCGAGCTGGTCAGACATGATGGACTTGCTGTTCGCGCCGCCGCTGTTGTCGTAATCGAAGTAGGAGCCGTTCCAGAGCTCGCCGTCGTACACCCCCTGCGCCCTTTTGTACCGCTCGAGGAAGTATCCCTCCGCGCCGTGGTCGCCGACGACGCGCGCCATGGCGGCCGCCGCCTGGAGCGCCGCGACCCAGAGGCCGCCGGTGTAGGCGCTGACGCCGGATACGGACCAGAGGTCATACGTCTGGTCGGGGCAGCCCTCGTTCTCCACCATGCCGTCCCCGTCCCGGTCGAACTGGTCCATGTACGCCATGGCCAGGTACACCGCCGGCCACGCCGCGACGGCGAAGCCGACGTTGCCGGTGGCCACAACGTCGCGGTACACCTGGAGGACGAACTTGGGGTTGAGGTCCTTCCACCGCGCCGGGTCGTGGATCATGTAGGCGTTGAGCTCGAACCAGGGGTCGCCGAGTCCGACGTCGTGCGGGACGGCGCCGAGGACCTTGCGGGGCACGGTGCCGTCCAGGGTGCGCATTGGGCGCGGGTCGTGGAGGAGGACGGCGCGGGCGAAGTCCCGCTGTAGGCTAAGCTCGAGCTCCGGGAAGAGGGAGAGGAGCGCGAAGGAGGCGTAGAAGTGCACGTCGTAGGTGTTCCACATGTGGTACTCCATCCCCTCCAGGTACAGGAACTGCCCCACGTTCTCCTCGCCGTCGACCAGCAGCGCGGTGCCGAAAGGTGCCTCCGGGGAGTGCAGCCGCCCCTCCGCGGTCTCCATTGCGTGCAGCATGCCGTCCACCGCGGTGGTGCTGCCTACCTCGTCGCCATGAAAACCGAACCCGTCGAGGGAGAAACGCTCCATCGTCGTCCCGGAACTTGACGAAGCAAAGCTGGTCTTCCTCGGGGGCATCCCATCTATGAAAAAGAAAAAATCAGTTCTTGATTTTTTTTAACCATTATTAGTGGAGATGGATTGGACAGTGAACTTGGATCACCGTAAATGACCTGTCCAAATGGTGCCTCCAGCATTCAGATAGTAGAGCTCGTTGAACAGTGCAACAGGATACCTGAAAATGGATCATGTCAATCTGAATATATTTATCAATCTGGATTCTGTAATATATTTATCATGTCAATCTTCATTCCTCACCATTCTGGCAGCGTCTTGTCGTCGACAACAGGCCTCTGCCACTCATCGATCAGAGACTCCCATTTCTTGTGTTCTGCAAGCATTAACACTAACGTTTTCAGAACCCCTGATCTCTTCTCTGCAGAGTTCAGAAACCTTCGACAGCCATTCCTACGAAATCTCACCGAGAAGGGCGTCGCGAGCCAACTGCTCCGCCGCCGCGTCTCGATCCAGGCCGAGGAACTTGGTGTACCTCCGGTGGTAGGTCCTCCCGGAGTGGAACTTCACCTCGGGGCACGACCACGACAGCGCGAACGACACCTCGCGCGTGCCCCCCGCCGGCACCGTCGTCGTCGCCGCGACCGCGGCCCCGATGGACGACCCGGGCCTCGAAGCCGCTCTCTGCGGCGCGCCGTCGGTGCCCTCGCCGAAGGAGCCGCGGTTCTTGATCTCGTCCCACATCTCCTTCGCCGTGAGCTGCTCTCCGCCGCCGGAGCCTGACGGGCCCATCGCGAAGGTCGGGCAGCAGGTGACGCGGACGTCGCCGGTCGCCTGAGAGGCGACCCCGAATGTCACCGGAGGGTGCCCGTCCGCCGTCCTGTGACGGAGGAGCACGCCATGGACACCGTCGCGCTCTCTGCATATTGACAAGGAAGAAGGCTTTGTCAGAGAGATCGCTGCCTGTTACCACATGGCATCAGACGAATTTGTTGTTCTTGTTACTTCATTCTGGAGTTGGTGTGATTCCCAGTAAGTTCTGATCTGCCACCCACTGAATTCTGCATGGATGAACAAGCAAATTAAGGTCAAATCTACTTCATCGCAAAGATTATCTGTTCTGGAGAGCAGAGTGTTGGCTGCTTTTGAACTTACTGCCCATGTGAAGAGCAATGTGACATCTGCAGGTGTGCTCCCTGCATTTTCCACCTGGTGCATGGCTAGAGAGATCAAGACTCAAGAGTAACCGCTGAAGAACTCATGTTGGATCATTTGCAAGAGGAGAAAATGTACCGTAAAAGTGAAAACCGCAACCGGGAAGCTGCTCTCCTTGTAGTTGTGAGGGATGAAGGGCGATATCTGACGGCAGGTGATCTTGATTTCAGGGTCAGGTTCACCTACATTGCAATTGTTCAATCTTGTCAGACAACCTGATCGGCTAATCGACATGATTTCGATGCCCGAAAACAAATATTTCTGTCAGATAAATGTCACAATTTCAGTTGAAACAATGTAACTAGTTACCATCATATACTGTCCAGGATCTTGGGAATAACCCATGGTAATTGCAATTCTTCTCTTTGAGGTTCCAGTCCCAAGACCCGATGCCATCTTTATCTATTCCCCTGCAAATTTGCACAATGAATTACTATCTCTGTTATATTCAGATGAATGAACTGAAGGTGACCTATCTCTGGATTTGTCTGTTTACTTGAGGACATCAGCATTGGGTGCAGACAACACAGTTGAGGATCTCTTCCCGTCAGGACGCGAAATGAATGCCTAGACAAGGGAACGTTGTTCAGATTTTTTTTTGACAGTTAATAAGAGTACCATTTAGCACTGCAACTGCAAATCATGAATAGAGTTGTAAAATCTGATTACTGAAAACTGATTGGCCAGGACAGGCTTCTCTTCATAAATCCTGGGGAATATCTGAAAATGCTGAAAGTACCCTTTGTAGCTTCTCCCTATGCTTCCTGCACTGAGAAGGGTAAAAAAAGAGATGTCATCTGAATTTCAATCAGCTGGAAGCATGCAAATTGTTAAGTAAGATTAAAGGCTACAACATGAAAGTACTTACCCTAGCCCGCCAAGGGATACCCCGCGGTAGCAGTTGTCCATCCATTTCCTGAACGGATCGTAGACCGATGCCTTTTCGGAAGCAGATAATTGTTTCAGCACAGTGTTTACTGACTAGGCAAAATAATTTGCACTGATTATAGAAGAGTAGCTCACCTCGCCATTCGCGATTCCTTTCACGTGCAGTCGAAGTAGTTTGGCAATCAATGGCAGCTGAAGTACCACCAGGAGCATGGTCAGTATTAATCGGGCAAGGCAAGTGTTCCCTCTTACTGCTACATATGAAGGCCAAAAGTTTACATTACTACCGCCTCTCTTCGAATCCTTACCATTGTCATGACATCGTTCGTGGTCATACTGAACATTGCAATCTTCTTGCCTTCATCGTCAAACTTCCTTTGCCAAGTTCTGACTGGTGGTTGCGCACAGTTAACGTTCGAGTGCGCCTGAAAAGCAAGGGCAGCCATGTCATCCTAGCTATGCTTCTTGAATTCATAATGGATTGAAAATTTGAACCCATGAAGGATATCTTAGCAGATCATGAAAGAAACAGTTTGTCGAAATGGGATATTCTTCGAGGAGAAGAACCTCAAGCTCTACTGGAATGCAGGAACAAGTCGACTAATTCCACCAGATTAAGAAGCCAAAGAATCGATGGAAGTGTGGTTTCAAAAGATACCTTCGTTTGCTCCACCTCTGCACTTTCCATCTTCAAAAACCAAGCAGCTATCTGGATCTGGATCGATAGACACAGACAAAGCACACGAAGACCATCAAACTTAGAGTCAACAAAGATATATAAACTGAAAACCATTCAGAAAAAGACCAACACGAAGACTACCAAGGCAGGAGGTCGAGAGAAATACCTGAACCTGAATTTGCTCGGCTCTTCCAAGCGATGCTCAGGTTTCGTTTTTAGAGAACTCACTCAAGAGGAGAAGGAGGAGCAGGAGGACGACGACGAGGCAACAGAAGAAGAGTCAGTCGGCAGCAGAGTCGGATATTTTTTCTTTTTTCGTAGGTGCGTGGAGAAGCAGGCATGTCAGACTCGTGAGGGTTGTTGAGTAAAAGGCTCTTTTGCCGTGGATATTATGTATCAACTGTGGGCTCGGATAATTCTACGATTTATTGGTCTTACTAGGGCTGCAAGTTGCAGATGCAAAATTGACGGACCTGGTTCCCACATCATGTCAAAGAAGGAACAAAGCTTTGCTGAGATAGTGAAGCATCCATGCATGATATGCAAGCATGAGACCCTTGTTGGGTGTCTTCACTTTCTCTGTTTCTGAATAGTATACCGTTATAATTATGTTCTTATTTACATCAGTGGGGCGATTTACGAGCAAGATCCGTAGACGAATTTAGTAGTTTTGGGCACTTGTATTGCAGTGTGAATCTTGATGTTGTACGGTCGAGAAAATAATAATTACAATTGATTAAGATTTATGACGAGCAAGATCCCTAAATGAATTTATGTTGGGGTATACCAGTGGAAAACTTGTTTTACAGCAAAATGTAGATTAAATTGGAACGAGATGTATATTAAACTGTAACAGAGGGAGTACTTTTCTGCATCCTTAGCAGCCACTGTTGCAGTCAACAGTCGACAACCATGGAAAGTCCAACTGACCTCACATACTATATCCTGTTGGTCCAAGTCTTTCAGTTCGTTCCAAATATGCTAAGGTGTTTGGTCTAACAAGCAACTGCCTCGCCTAATGTTCGTGATGGCAACATGTCATCTAGAAGGACGAGAACGTCTACACTCTACACTACACAACTACTATTAAGTTTGGAGTACTCTAGGTTCACAATGACGTTTTTTCTCTCTCTCTCGAATGATTCTAAAAAATCTGAATATAATTCACAACGTTTTATTCTCTATTAAAGATTCTAAAAATTTCGCATCAGATTCACCTTGTAGATATGATTTGGCCTATTATCACTATTTTATTTTATTTTTGAAACGAGGCAAAAGTTGTCTTTTATATTGATATAGCAGAAGTAAACATGATACATCCGAACCCAAAATAAAAAGCCAGAAAGGTCAGGACCTACTAAACGAGAGAAAAGTATAACCGGGAGGATCCAGATCATCCTACTAAAATCACACCTTTAGTTGGGTAGGAGGCATACGCCTAGTTCTTATGCTATGTCCAGCTTGTTCTGGACCATGACAAGGGTTGAGTTATTAGAAGTTTTGACCGGCTGAGTTTTACTCTGGTCGGTCTTGTATCTTCCTTTTTATTTTGGTCTAGCCCTTCGATTTTTGCTCATTCTATATCAATACAAAAGACAAAAAGATTTCCTTCATTTCAAAATAGTAATGAATTAATTTTTAATTGTCGAAATAGAGTGTCCATCCTTCCACGTCAAAAGACAGTTCTCCGAAACATACATCTCAGCTGAGTTGAAAGACGGTTATGTGGAACCTACATCTCAGCTCTAAGCTGAAAGATGCTTTCCGTGAGCGTGCACCTCAGCTACGCGCCAAAGGACAGGCTGTCATCATCGACTAGGCTTTACCCTTTAACCCGCCACGACCATCATGTTTAGCACTATTGTTTTGAAGAGGATGCAATGTTGTGGAGTCCTCAAGATAAGCGTCATTTCCGATTGAACAAACATTGTGACAAGGAGGATATACTCTCTCATGTGTGAGGGGTGCTTTCAGAAAGGGAAAATAAGTCTGAGTATAAAAGATACCAAGGGGTTTACAAAAGGATGATGTTTGTTGGATCAACGAAACACAAGTGAAAGAACATTTTGTTATCCCTTAGTTTTTGTGTGTTAGTTAACAACACATGTGATAGTTTTAATCTGGTGTTAAGTAAATGCAGGTTATAATGTGTTCAACACATGTGCATCAACACCAAAAGAGAAAAGAAGAATCTGGAGATTTTCAGGCCGGAGTCTCCGGTCCCCAGGACCGGAGTCTCCGGACTCAGGGGATTCTGGCCGAAGTGCTGAAAAGGGGTTCAGCCCCTGCCGTAGGCCGGAGTTTCCTGCCCCAGGGACCGGAGTCTCCGCCCCGGGCCGGAGTATCCGGCCCCAGAAGACCGGAGTTTCTGCCTGAGCTGCACCGTGCATGAAAGTGGTTCAACCCCTGGTCCAGGCCGGATTATCCGCCCCAAGGGGGCCAGAGTATCCGCCCTAGGCCGGAGTCTCCGGTCACTTAGACCGGAGTCTCCAGTGAGAAGCTGTCTGCAACGGCTATAATTTCTGGGAGGGGTATAAATACCCCTCCACCTACCTCCAGCCAGCTAGCTCGCCCAGAATTGAAGACACCATTGTTGCAAGCTCAAGAATCACTAGATCTGCCAATCCCTCCACCCAAACTCGTTGATCTTTGGAGGATTGAAGGAGAAGGCCCCGATCTACATCTTCACCAAGCCGTTCTTCATTTCCCCCTCATTCACATGAGGGACCATTGCTAGGGTTTCCACTTGGAAAACCTAGCCCACCGTTGTACTCACTTGATTGTCTTTGTGACAGATTGTAGCTGTTCGGGAGCCCCCACTCCATTTGTGGGTTGTGCCCCGAATCGTTGTTGTAAGGGCTCCAGATTCCGCCTTGAAGGATTCCGATAGTGGAAGGTGAACCAATCCTTTGTGGTGCGGTTCGTCGGAGAATAGGGTGAGCCTTTGTGGCGTTGAGGTTCGACCTTTGTGGTGCCTCACACCTCTCCAACGAGACGTACTCCCTTAACAAGTAGGAACTCGGGATTACATCCGTGTCTCCGTGTGCTTTCACTTCGGTTACTTCTATCCTTGTTTACCGCCTTTACTTTGTATATCGTGCTTAGTTGCTAGCTTGTCATATAGGTAAATTCACCGTAGTTGCATATCTAGAGAATTTACCTTTTGTGTCAAGCCTAATTTGAAAAGAACTAAAATTTGGAGTAGCACCTATTCACCCCCCTCTAGGTGTCATACCGATCCTTTCAATTGGTATCAGAGCCTAGGCTCTCTTGTTGGGCTTAACCGCCTAAGAGAAGTATGACACAAAGTGAGGATGAAGTCGATCGTGCCAAGGCTAATGAGGCTCTTGAAAAGGCCAAAGCCACCACGACATCCATGGCCGATATCAAATCGTTGGAAACAACATTGGCATCGTCCATGAATGTCAAATTTGATGAGTTGCGTGACATGTTCATGAAATTCGCAAATGGCAAGGTTTTGGAACTCATCCCACTAGAGGGTGTCTCTAACTCCGATGAGGGTGACTTCGAGGAGGATAAAGAGAAAAAGAAAAAGGGGTTGAAACCGATATCAGAACTAAACCACCTACTCCATCTCCTACCTTGCATGTAGATGGGAAGGAAGAGTACCATGCCGTTCCGGGTTGGTACTCTCCCGAGCCACCTATCACCACCCGCATAAACCCTTTAGGTCCTCCACCTAAGCTTAATGCATTAGCTTTTGCAAGTTGGCAACGCTCAATGAAATCTCGTGTCAACAGTGCCTCTATCGAGCTTTGGAGGATCATTGAAGATGGATACAAGGTCGTGGATCCAAGCAATGTGACAAGAAGAGAGTTTGCCGAAAAGCAACTCAATGCCTCCGCTCTCCACATGATTGAACTCTCATTGAGTGAAATGACAAGCATCATGTTCTCCACGCCACCACCGCCAAAGAAGCTTGGAATTGTCTTGAGGTTGCATTCCTTGGAAATGATAGCATGAAGAGGAATAGATATGAATCCTTGAGCAATGATTCTGAAGGCTTCTACATGTGTTATAATGAGCATTGTGAAGATATGTATGGAAGACTCAAGACTCTTGCAAAGCCTTTTATGATGTGGGGGCAACATATATGGATGATGCTTTGGTCAAGAGGAAGTATGTGAATGCTCTCTTGCCTTTCGAGCCCATTGAATTGAAGTCAATACAAGGAAGACACAACTATCATCAAATGTCATCGCATGAAGTTATGCACGAAGTGCAAGCCTCCAAGGTTGCCACCAAGAATGCCGAAGATAACCGTGCTAGGGCCATGGGAATGAAACAATGTCCCTCACTTGCTTTGAAGGCCAAGGTGGTGTGCCTAGATGAAAGTGATGAGGTTGAAGTTTGCCCAAACAACATTGCTCCCAAAGAGCTTGAACAAGCCCTCAATGGTCACATAGCTCTTACCACAAGAGTGTTTTGGAACGACCCGGCAAGCGCTAAAGCTCGAGTTGATCGCGAGAACAATTCAAATGGGAAGAAAGAGCTTGCCTCAAGGACAAAGACTTGCTACAATTGTCATGACAAGAATCACTACATTAGAGAGTGTCCTTATGAGAACCGAGAATAAAATGGTGGGAAGCTTGTCCCAAAGGACCACTCAAAGTTGATTCAAAAGAAGCCCGCAAGACCAAGAAAGCCTTTCTTCAAGAAGGCACCAAGGATAGTGTTGGTGGCACATGAAGAATATGCCTCAAGTGATTCTGAAGATGAAGATGCACCTACTAAAGAGGTAGCCGCATTGGCTATTGTATCAACTTCATCATCTTCTCTCTTTGAATCCCCCAATGAAAACTTCTCCACCAACAACGCTCGTTGCCTCATGGCTCATGTTACCGAGGTATCATCTTCTACTCCCAAGACTATGCATTAAATGAATGATCAATCTAGTCTTGTGATCAAGAAGGAGCTTGTTGCCTTCGATACCTTCATGACTAACTTGCAAGGTGAAGCTAAGGAACATGTTGAGTCTCTCATGAGACAACTATGTGCGGCCGAAGAACTTCTTGAAGAAAAGAGTACGATTGAGAGAGAGGATTCTCTCACCATTGCTTCCTTGAATGCTTCCATAACATCCTTGAATGCCTCTCTTGATGAAGAGAGTGAAGAAAGAAGTACTCTTGAGGAAAGACTTGATCTCTTGATGCTAAAAATGATGATATCATTAATAAAATCATTAAGGATAGAGATCATGTCTTTGCTAAATATAAAATGATTAAAAAGGAGAAAGTTGAACTTGGGGTTGCTAATGCTAGACTTCTTGAGGATATGGAGAAGCTTGAAAAGGCTCACAAGGCTTGGAAACGACTCTCTCCCTTCTAGTCAAGTCACATGAGCAACTTCAAACTCAACTTTCTAAATCTAGTTCAACTAGTATATCTATTCTTCCTCGTGTTCATGAAAATGCTATTGAAGAAAATGCTAGGTTGAAGGTGGATCTTGCCAAGGCCACTAGTGCCAAGACCTCTATTCCCAAAGGTAAAGATAAGGGTATTGCTTATTTGTTTGAGCAAAAATCACACAAAGGGAAGGAGGGTCTTGGTTATGTAGTCGAGGCAAAGAAGAAAGTGAGCAACAACAAGGAGATCAAGACCAAGCCTGCACAAGCCAAGATTTCCATTGCGGGTGGTAATGCCACTAGGGGCAAGACCACTCGTAGTGACTTTGCGGGGCATAACAATCCCAACTACATTCTTTATGTTGACTATTATGGTGATGTTTATGCAAAATATGTTGGTCCTTATGATGGTTACATTGATTACTCTATTTGGGTTCCTAAGACCCTTGTTGCTAACCAAAAGGGACCCATTGTGAAATGGGTACCTAAATCCAAGAAATGATCTCTTGTAGGACTATGCTTCCGGTGGGTCTAAATGGGTGGTTGATAGTGGATGCACTAGTCATATGACCGGAAGCAAGGAGATTATGACGGAGTTGAGACCAAATCTAAATCACTCAACCGTCTCTTATGGTGACAAGTCAAAAGCCGAGGTAAAGAGTCTTGGCAAGGTGGTAGTTGCAAGGGATATCACCCTTGTAAATGTCATGCTTGTTGAGTCTCTAGGTTACAATCTTATGTCCGTTCGTGCTCTTAATAAGATGAACTTTGATGTCCATTTTACTATTGATATGGTGGTACTCTTGAGAAGAAAGACTCTAAAGGTCATGTTCGTTGGGTATGTTGAAAATGAGTTGTTTGTGGTGGACTTTTCGGGGTCAACCAACACTCAAGCAATATGCTTATTCGGAAAGGCCGACGTGGGGTGGTTGTGGCATCGCCGCTTGTCCCATGTCAATATGAGAACTTTGCAAAGTCTTCACAAGGGTGGCCACATTCTTGGACTAAAAGAGAATGTTTCTTTTTCTAGAGATCGTTTTTGTAGGGCTTGTGTTGAAGGAAAGATGCATGATTCTCCCCACTCAAGCAAGACCATCATCTCATCAAAGGGATATTGGAACTTCTTCATGTTGATCTCTTTGGTGCCGTACCTCAACCGAGTCTTGGTGGGAAGAAGTATTGTTTGGTGATTGTTGATGACTATTCAAGATTTACTTGGGTTTTCTTCTTCAAGACGAAGGATGAGACTCAACAAACCGTCATCGACTTCTCCAATGAAGTTCAACGTCAACACAATGTTCCCATATTGGCCATTAGAAGTGACAATGGCTCCGAGTTCAAGAACTACACCTTAAATGAGTTTCTTAGTGAAGAGGGAATTCGTTATCAATATTCCGCTGCGTATACCCCTCAACAAAGGGTTGGGATTACTGCTTATGTGCCCTGGTTCTCTCTAGTTTATCTGTTTGTACCCTACCCGCGTAGTTTCTCTCGTCTGTGCCTTGGCTGGCTTGCACATGGCCCGGGGATGGCGAAGACGGCCGTTTCCATCTGGTCAAGCCCTTTGACCGTTAACAAACCTGTTACATGTGGGCCCAGCGAAGTGCACGCACCCCGTCCCACTTAAAGCTTACAAGTGGGGCCAGCGGCGGAGGAGTGCTTGCATGCAGCCGTACGTGCGCGTGCATGCGACCATGCATGTGCGCGCCGTCCCCAAATTTGTGCCGCGCTTTCAATGGCGTGCCCCCCTGGCCGGCAAAAAGCTGCCTCGCTGCCTACACTATCGGCCCGGCCGCGCATCTGCTCCACCGTCCTCGCGTCTCTCTTGCCTACTCTGTCCTGCTGCAAGCTGAGCAGTCTGGAGCCGAATCAATGCCCGGTCGCCATTACTGTCGTCTAGACCGCAACGCCGTCCAGATTGCAGATGGCTTTAAAAGGAGTTATCTCCTTGCCCATTGCGCTCACAAATCCCCTCTTCCTCTCCTAGACACCTTCGCTCAGTCCCTTATCTCTCCATGGCCCGTGGTGATGGCAGCTCCACTCCCAGCTCGAACCGCCGTCGCCACGTCCGCAATCCTTGTGTCTTGAGGCGAGCGAGGGAAGCGGCATGGGGCGTGGGCGTGCGCGTACTCCTCCAAGTTCGAGCAGGATGCGTTGAAGGATCGAGATTGCACGATCCGGGGAGTCTCCAAGGGGCAGGCGCAGGGGCAGGGGCAGGGCCATTGCTCCCGATCCCATTCCCTTCATCGATCTGTCCGACGAGGACGACCAGGGTATGGACTGGACCATGCACTAGTACAGAACGACACATTGGATACCCCTCTATGGAAACGGCAGCGTTAGGCGACGGAGAATCGCGCTTTTCGCGCGGCCAGTGCGTACAAACCTGACCTGGGCCATGGCTGGCCCGTCAACATAGGCAACGGAGAAAGTATTAACTCCGTTACCCATATTATTGGCAACGGTCTTAATTCTGGCTCCGTTTCCGATATGTGCCTCTATAGCAACGGAGACTTTTGTGTGTTCGTGTGCAATGTGGACACGTTCCATCTTCGTCGAATTCGATGCGAGCGGAGTAACTGCTATGGCGTAGTGGCATAGTGACGCTGTGGCACCGCCCACTACTCCTTAAAAACCCATGATCTCCCTGCTATCTCAGTACGCCACTTCGCCGCAGCCATGGATACTCCTAGCAACTCCTCGGGCGTTCGCCGCAGCAGTTTCCCGCTTTCGCTGAATTGGAACCGCGTCGTCGTGCCGGAGGCCGTCGCGCAGAGGCACTGGCAATATAGGAGGCCAGTGCCCTGGTCAAATGTTAGCCTTCCCGCTGGCTGGCGCGTCAACCACATGAGGGTGCCTATGCCGCCGGAAGAGGACGCGGGATCCTCGGGCGCCCGCGACCGCAGCCGCTCGCCGCGGCGGAGAGACGCTCGTCCGCGGTCGCCTGGATGGAACCGCGTCATCGTCGGGCAGGCCGTCGCGGAGCGGCACTGGCAATATAGGAGGCCAGTGCCATGGTCAAAGGTTCGGCTACCCGGTGGCTGGCACCTCAACCGCGCGTCGGTGCCTATGCCGTCGGAAAGAGTTGAGCTGCTTCAGAGCCGCCGGCTCCTCCTCCCGCCGGAGCTACGCGACGATCCTGCCTATGACGACGACGAGATGTGGGAAGGGCGCACGGGCGGCGATGACATCGTCGGCGAGGAGCCGCGCGACGACACGGATGACTACGCGGCTCTCCTCGCATAGGAGCAGGAGAAGGCGGAGGCCGAGGAGTAGTTATAGTTATTTATTTTTATGTTCTTCAACTTCAATACTAGTAGAGATCAGTATAAGCCCAGTGTGTTAGTGAAAAAATCAAAGGAAACAGTTGTTTATACCCTCCGTTTCCGATGTTCTACTTTGTTATAAATGCGCCCTTCTCACAGCCCTAAACTCCATCGCTCTCACTCTCAGCCTCACTCTCAAAGTGTGGCGGCGCCTCCACGCAGAACCAGATCTTAGCTCCACCGTGGCGGCGCGCATCTCCCTCCCTCCAACCGTGGCGGCGCGCATCTCCCTCCCTCCGACCGTGGCGGCGCGCATCTTCCTCTCCTCCGACCGTGGCGGCGCGCATCTCCCTCCCTCCGACCGTGGCGGCGCGCATCTTCTTCTCCTCCGACCGTGGCGGCGCGCATCTCCCTCCCTCCGACCGTATCGGCGCGCATCTTCCTCTCCTCCAACCGTGGTAGCGCGTACCCGTTCTTTGCTCCACCCGGGCAGATCTCGTCGCCTGATCTGTAGCTGGAGGGCGCATGGCGTGTCGATCCGAGGACGACGAGGACGACTACGTACTCCCGCCGCCATATCCAAAGGTAATACATCTATTTGTGACCGGCCGTCGTGCCGACGAACTAGGGTTGTTGTCATTGTTCTGCTTAGGTTTTCTTCCATAGGACACTCATGAACAGAACTAGAACTAGGGTTGTAATACATCCGAGGACGATGAGGACGACCACTGGCGGATCCACCTTGAGCCAGCCGGGTGCACAGGACACCGGGAGAAGGAAATTTTCTTTGTAAATTAGAAATTTTTCATCACATATGCACCCCTAAAAATTGCTTTAAATGTATTGTGGTAACATGTGTGCATCCTGGTTCAATATGTTCTAGCTCCGCCACTGAGGATGACTACGTAGTGTCGCTCGAAAAGAACATAACTAGCACAAATCGGTAGTGTATGAAACTCATGGCTGACTTATCTCCTTTGCAAAACAGATGTACATTTCGGTGACACTGTATAAAAAGCCGGGTCCTTAGCCAAGGTGCGCTTGTCGTCCGGCATAATTGTTGGTACACAACAACTATGCAATGGATTTGTAAGTTTGTTATTCTGTCTTATGCATCCTTTTGTGTTGTATGTCCTTTATGCTAGATGTATAGTGAGCTAACATGGAGTCATATATTCTCTCTTTGCATTTCAGTGACCACTTTACAAAAGAGGCACCTTCAGTACATCAGCACTCGCTTATTGCACTATGTGCAGAGCATGGTGCTGATCCGTTTAGCTCATTTAAATGAGCTAAATACAAGGTCGGGGACAAAGCGGCGAGTTGATTATATTTTGGCGACACCGTCCAAGAAGAAGATTGAATTCATGAACTCTAACAGCAAGTCATGAAGATAAATTAAGTTGGAAATGACAAGGATAAGTTTAGAGAGGCATGACATAGATAGATTTAGCTAGACATGTCAATGATAGATTTAGAGAGGCATGACAATCAAGATAAGTAATTGGTTGTCTTGTGATGCAATGTATCGGTGACATTTGTTATACCTTATGAATGAATGAATTTGTTAGCCTTTTTGTGCTTCTGCTGTGAAATTTTAAATGTCCAGTGCCAAATCTATTCCTGTTCTAGGCTTATGAAGAAACCTCAATGCAAACGAGCAGAAACAGAATCTCCGTTACTGATGTTCCGACACATCAGAAACGGAGGTTGTGCACAACCGTTGCCAAACCGACGCCTCATCAGCGACGGTTTTTTGCCTCCGTTACCGATGAGGGCCTTCACATCAGTAACGGGGTCGGGGACACGGACCCTTTTTCCATTTCCGATGGGGTTTTTGGCCCGTTTCCGATGTGTCGTTCTGTACTAGTGATGGCCTGGAAGGAGGAGGTCACGGAGGTCCTGGACCCAGGTATGGCCTGGGCCATGGCCGACCATAAAGCCACGGAGCTGACCAAGCATTCCGCCGCCGAGCAGCAACGACTCAAGATCAACTCGGAGAGCAAGGGGAAGAAGAAGGTCATGTGGTCGCCGTCGAACAGCAATGCCCCAATGGAGGTCGATGCCAAGGGCAAGGGCAGGGGCAAGGGCAAGGCCGAGTCGGTGGAGGTTTCCGATGACGAGGACGAGTGGTAGTCCATTTTAGTTATTAGTTGCTTTATTAAGGGCAAGTGCCAATTTAGTTATTAGTTGTTGATCTATTTTATAATTTGGCAAGGGCAAGTCCATTTTGTACTACCATGAAATTTGGCAAGGCCTTGTGCTTGACATTTCCAATTGTGTGTGTAAATCCCCATTTGGTGTGCCATAATCCACTTTAGTTTGCAAATTTTGCTCAGAAATGGGGCCTTTTACCCTACCTTTGGAGCTCATTTGAAAGACATTTTCCAGCGAGTCCACCATTTTTGCTTAGAAATGGAGCCGTTTACCCTACCTTTGTAGCTCATTTGAAACAAATTTTTCAGTGAGTCCAAGCTAATTTGAAAATTTATATGGATTCAAGCTAGATTTTACCAAGCTCATGGCTATCCCCATTTGGTGTGCCAAAATCCCCATTTTGTGTCACTGAGGCAAATGGGGGTGGACGAGCCAAAATCCCCATTGGGTACGCCGTGGTCCACTCGTCAGCGGGTAAAGCCCTAGTCCTACGCGCGCGTCCAATCAGATCGCAGAATGAGCTTCTCGCATATCGCCCTGAGTCTGCCTGCAGATTCCTTCTAGAGGAACAATCGGACGGCTGCAGTTCAGCGCTAGGGTTAGTTCGACGGTCATTGTTCAAATGGGGTTTGGAGGCACTCAACGGGGTTTGGAGGCACTCAACGGGGTTTTGAATAGTTTGATAAAGTGTCCAAGTTTCATTTTGAAGTGACTAAGAAGGATCGAGGCTTCGTTTTTCAAATTTCATGTTTCAAACTAGATTAAATGCCGGTCAACGTTAGTTTGACCAAAATTTGAAATGAGCTTCAAATATTCAAAAAAAATCAAAAAAAAGGAAAATCCTGCGCACATAGTCGTCTTATGTCCTATACTAACGATTCAAGCTGATAAACAATGTCTATACACATTCAGATGAAAAATTTATGTATCTAAGTGATATCCTCGAATTATGTCGTATGAACTCGAGGTTGAAATGAGCTTCAAATATTCAAAAAAAAAATCAAAAAGGAAAATCCTGCGCACATAGTCGTCTTATGTCATATACTAACGATTCAAGTTGATAAACATCATCTACAAACATTTCATATGAGAAATGCATGTATCTAAGGTGATATCTCTGACTATGTCCTATGATTTTAAGGGTGAAGAGAAGGGATTTTGGATTTCCAACATGAAAAGTTCAAACACCTCACAAAGTTTCATTTTGGAGTGACTAAGAAGGATCCATGCTTAGTTTTTCATTTTCATGTTTTAAACTTGTTTAAATGTCGTTCAACGTTAGTTTGACCGAATTTTGAAATGAGCTTCAAATATTAAAAAAAAATCAAAAAAAGGAAAATCATGCGCACATAGTCGTCTTATGTCATATACTAACGATTCAAGTTGATAAACAAGGTCTACACACGTTCAGATCGCGTAACTACACAGAGCGTGCATTGTGCCAGTTCACGTCCAGTTTGGGTCCAGGTCACGCTTGGTGTGTTGACACGGATGCACCGACGCATATTTGCACGTAAACAAAAAGTTAATCGCGTCAGTTCTCGCAAAAAATGCTTCTGATACGTCTAGATGTCTCACAGCGTCTCCAACTGCATTAAATTTGACCAGAATGACGACACACATCAACTGTTCGACACTTGTACTCGACACGTCAAGGGGCACCAGATGACGTGGTGAACATTTACAGGCATGTCAATTCGACTAGACGCGAAGCGCGGTCACACGATGTCATCATTGCGAATATAATCTGTAAATTGTGTTGTCATTTCACACTGTGTTGGCAAGAAAACGAAGCGATGCGCCTGTTCGGTGCCCCAAGCGGTTATCGATCTACGCGCCAGCGGCAGTGAATTCATCACTATCCCTTCACAGATAATAACCCCAATCCCATTGCATTGCGGTTCACTCGGTTCTCTCTTCTCTCCATTGCGCATTGGTGCAGTTCTATCTTCTCTCCAGTCAGAAAACCCCAACCACCCCCTTCTCTGCAATGGATCCGTGGTGGCAGAACGAAGCCATCCCGAGCGATTCCGACGGCGAGGGGAACCCGATCCCGTGGTGGGAAGAGGGCCACGGGCATTGACAGGAGAACCGCCGGCTCCGACGACGACGGCGAGGGCGACGACGACGACCAGGGGGGACGGCGACTCCGACCCCGACTCCGACGACGACGACAACGATGGGTCCGAGGAGGAGGACTCGGACCCGGAGTTGGAGCCGCAGGACAGCAACGGCTTCGACTCCGACGAGGAGGAGGACGACGAGGAGGAGGAGGAGGAGGAGGAGGACGACGAGGAGGAGGAGGAGGCGGAGGAGGAGGAGGACGAGGAGGAGGAGGATGAGGACGAGGAGGAGGAGGACGAGGAGGACGGCCACGACGGCGACGACGGCCGACTCCGACGACTCCGACTCTGACGACGACGAACCGTTAGTCCAGAGGCGGCGCATGTAGGAGCCGAGGCTGAGGCCGGCGTACGTAGTAGCAGTAGCAGTGCATTAGTTGCACTGCTACTGATTAATAGTAGTATTAGGCCGCCGCCGGCATAGTAGCAGTGCTGCATGCACTGCTAATCTTTTGTAATTGTTAATATAATCGTGATATAAATCGAGTTTCAGTTTCAAATCGAGTTATGGATCCTATTATAAATCAAATTTCAGTTTCAATTCGAGTTATAAATCGAGTTTCAGTTTTGAAATCGAGTTATGAATCCTATTATAAATCAATTTTTAGTTTCAATTCGAGTTATAAATCGAGTTTCAGTTTCAATTCGACGTACTAATCAACGAATTCTCACTAAACAAGGACTCGCTTCCTGTGCCCACTTTGGAATCAACGAATTGTCACTAAACAATGACGTATAATCGACGAATTGTCAGTTACTTCAGTTAATTCGGTGTTAACGACGTGTTAATTGGGGCCGAGATACCCAACCTGGGTGTCAGACTCGTCCCTTCCTGTCCCCACTTGAGACTCATTTCCTGTCCCCACTTGAGCGGTCCCACTTGGAGGAGGAGGATGAGAACGAGGAGAACCCAGGCCGACCCCACCAGTCAGGCCAGTGCGCCAGGCCGACCCCACAAGTCAGGCCAAGTGACGGTCAAACGAGGTTGAGCAGACGGAAACGGCCGTCTTGGCCATGCGCGGGCCATTTGCGGCCCAGCCAGGGCACAGACGAGAGAAACTACGCGGGTAGGGCACAAACAGATAAAACTGAGGTAGGTAGGGCATAGAAACGATTGTCCCCTCAACAAAATGGTGTAGCAGAGAGGAAGAACCGGACTCTTATGGATATGGCAAAGTCCATGTTGGCGGAGTTTAAGTCTACACTCTTCTTGTGGGCCGAAGCCATCTCCACGGCGTGTCACTCCTCTAACCGGTTATTCTTTCGCAAAGGAAAGAAGGAAACTCCATATGAAATACTTACCGACAACAAGCCCAATGTCTCCTACTACCGAGTGTTTGGTTGTAAGTGTTTCTACAAAATCAAAGGTGTTCATTTATCTAAATTTGAAGTTAAAGCTTTAGAGGGTGTTTGAAAGAGCATGGTGCCCCCATGTGTGGTTTTGGTAATTAATGACAATCTTTATGGACTAATGTTTGCATTGATATATCCTTAGATCTCGTCCATAGGAAAAGGTTGGAGTTCATGTGTTGGACTCTAGAAGATTATAAAATGACCAAGATCTTATTGAAGGGTTTTATATGAAGAATGGTCATGTGTGGAGTTGAGAATATTACAAGCATGTCTTGAAGAATATGATGGCATGGATATTCATGTTCACCTTCAAGACATCATCTTTGTGAAGAGAGAAGAAAAGATACAAGTTGATCAAGCCTAAGTGCAAAGAGTGGATTCAAGTGATCAACACACAAAGCTACATGTTGTACCATGTGAGATCTTATGATCCAATGGTATGGTAAGCAATTGTCTATATAGCTTTGTGAACTAACCCAATATACATATGTGTGTGGAGTATCTATATATGGTTAGGTATCTTTCCATGGGATTGCATCAAACGGAAGATTTCATATAGCCCATGATGGATGAGTCAAACGGTGGTCGTCATCAAGATAATGGTCAAGTGAAGATGTGCCTAAAAGTGGCTCTCTCATATTGTGTATGGGGGAGCATTTCACAAGTCTTCATCAAGCGGAGCGCAATCAAGAAAGGTGATCCAACTTGAGGTGATCAACATCGTCATCTTCTAGCTCAAGTGGATCGCGCAAGGCAAAGGTATGACCTCGATAGGGTTTCTATTTTACTGTTCTCATGGTGTTAGTAAGAGACTGGATTATAGGATAGATGCCACACTTTCAAGAGGGGCTCTCGAATGAGTAACTTGATCGTATCGTTTGGAGAGAGCTCAAACCTTTACATACTTGGCATCATCTTTCTTGGTTCTTATTTGACTTTCCTCCATGTGTGGTTTTAGAGCTTGTCATGATCTTCAAGACAAGCTCAAGTTTATCAAAAACGGATTTCGTATGGAAAACTTATTGCGTTTTTGATATTGAAGGTTTTACCGATTCGACTTTTATAAAGATGTTTTACCTTTCCACATATGGTTTTATGATTCATTGCTGGACAATGATGTTACTATGTATAATCTTGAAGAGCTCGTTGTCTTGATTCCAACGAGCCAAAGATCATCAAAAACGGAGTCCGGATGCAAAAGATATTGCCGTTTTGGTGTTCACTATTCGTGCTGTTTTTCAGGGGGCGGTAGTACCGCTGCCGGTACCGCTACCGGTACCGCCAGAGTGCTCCAGAACCCCGTTTTGGAGGTACCAACAGAGGTAGTACCGCTGGGGCGGTAGTACCGCTTATCCCAGCGGTAGTACCGCTCCTGCGGGTTTCTGCAACCAACAGTTGGATCCGTGGGGGACCTATTTAAGGGGGCTTCTTCCCAATGGTTCCCCACTCATTGGAGCTCGTTTTTCCCCCATTGTTGACCTTTTTGGAGCTTGCTTTCTCTCCATCCCTCCATGATTCTTGTCTCCAATTAGAGGGAAAAGAGAGAGGAGATCTAGATCCACCACTCCACCAATCAATCTCTTCTCTAAGTGAGGGGAAGCTTTTGGATCTAGATCTTGGAAGGATTTTGTGTTCTTCCTTGTTCTTACTCTCTTCTCCCCCTATAAGCATTAGTTTCTTTGGTGGGATTCGAGAGTGAAGGACTTTGACCACTTTGTGTGTTCTTGCCATTGCATTAGGTGCATCGGTTTGAGTTCTCCACGGTGATACGTGGAGGTGAAGTTTGAGAAGCTTTAATCTTTGTGGATCTTGTTGCCTCTTGGGTTAGCTGTAACCCTAGGAGGCCTTTGTGAGTTTCGGAGCTTTATCTTGTTGCTAAGCTCCGGGACATTGTTGGGAGGCTCCAACTCATTGTGGAGTTCCTCAACCTTTGTGTATTGGTTTGGTCAACGCCCTCAAGTCGACCTCATAGTGGAACGAGCCAATCCCTCGAGGGTGAAGCTCACGGAGAATAGAGTGAGCACATCCGTGCTATTGGAGCGCCTAGGTGGCTCGACACTCCTCCAACGTAGACGTACTTCCATTGGGAAGGAACTACGGGAAACATCTCCTCGTGTCCACTTTGCGGTTACTTCTTTACCCAAACCATTTACTTATGCATTTACCTTTGTGATAGCCATCGTGCTTGAAGTTATCTATCTTGCTATCACTTAGTGGTTATCTTGCTTAGCATAAGTTGTTGGTGCACATAGGTGAACCTAGCTTGTTTAGGTTTTGTGCTTCATAAATTAAATGCTAGTTTTATTCCGCATTTATTCAAGCCTAAACCGTAATTATTTTAAAACGCCTATTCACCCACCCCCCCTCTAGGTGACATCCTCGATCTTTCAATTGGTATCAGAGCCAAGGCTCTCTTTTTTTAGGCTTCACCGCCTTGAGAGGAAAGATGTCGTTTAGAGATCTAGAAAATGATCCCACTTTCATATTCGATGGCACAAAATATGATGTTTGGAAGATTCGCATGCTTAATCTTTTTCGGGTGTATGGCCCAAAAATGGAGAGAATTGTAGATATGGATTGTCCTCCTCCAAAGGATCTCCAAAAGTTATCTTTAGAGGATGAGGAAAACTCTTATCTCAATTCTCTAGTATCTCATGCTATTGTTGGTGTTTTGAGCAATGAAGTTCTTGAGTCAATCATGCCTTTTCGGAATGCTCATGATTTATGGACAAAGCTTCAAGACAAATATGATGTGTCCAATATTATTGAGGATGATTGTTCTCCCTCCACTTCCGGGCGTGATGAGTTCTCAACTTCCTCTACTTCACCAACATGTGGTAAGCCACAACCCAATGAGATGGTGAGTAGTGCTATACTTTGCAACAATGATAGTAAACTTACTATTGATGATTCTTTGCCTCAATATTGTTGCAGTGATCTACCTTTGGACTTAAACACATCTAGCACCATTCATGCTTTACATGCTTGTGTTGATAGTCCTTGCATATCATGTGGAAATTGTTTGTCTAAATCTCATGATGATATGCTTGCTTTATCTTGTTTCCATACTACAAATGCGTGTGTTTCCTCTATTCCATTGTTCACTAATATTGTAGAGGAAACCCAACTCCCTATGGAACAAGACGTGTACTTGAGTGGTGCCTCAAGAAATGTTTCATCTTCATCGACCATCTTTTGCCTTATGGCTAAGGATTCAAAGGTATCTCCTATTTTGAATTCCATTGAAACTAAAAATTATGATGTTAATGATGAAGATAATGATGTTGATTCTCTAAATAAGAAAGGATAAATCGTGTTTCATGCTCTAAGTAAAAATAAAAATGCTTGCTCTAATTTCATTGAAATCTTGACTATTGCTATTGAGAGCAAGAAAATTATTGATGAGCATGAGGACACCATTGTGGAAATGGAAGGTCGTGAGCAAGACTACACCGATGAGATCGGGGATCTTTCTATTGCTCTTAATGAAGAGCAAGAGCATAGGAGGATCCTTGAAGAAAAAATTTGTAGTCTTGAGGAATCTTATAGTTTAGACTTTTGTAAAATAAGAAAAGATCATGCTCTTGCTCTTTCTAAGGGTCTCAAATCAAAAAATGATGATGCTTGTGCTACTAACTCTACTTCTTGTGAAGCATCTACATTCAATGAGAATGTGGAGCTAAGGGCTCAACTTGAGTTGCTAACCACCAAGTATGGGAAATTGGAAGAAAGTCATGAAAAGCTCTCGAGCTCTCATAGTTTTCTTCTACTCTCTCATAATCGGCTAAAGTTAGCTCATGAGGCTATTTCAACTAAAGTAACATATTGTGAGCCCATGTGGACATTAGCACTACTACACAAAATGTTATATTGCCATGTGCTAGTCCTAGTAGTTCATCCACTCATGATATTTCTTCATCTTGTGATGAATTACTTTCCATGTCTTGTTGCTCGAACAATGAAGCATCTACTTCTTCTAGTACTTGTGTTGAAACTAACCTTGTAGAGGAAAGAAAAGAGATCAAGACGCAAGTCTCTTCTTTGAAGAAAGACTTGCAACAGGGTCATATTGGGAAGTCCGCACTTGACAATATGTTGAGTGTACAAAAATCCCCCAATGACAAGAGTGGACTTGGATTCAACTCCAACAACAAGAACAAGTCCAAGAGCGACAAGAAGAAGGGCCATGAACAAGTCAAGAACTCGGCCAAGATTGTTTGCTTCAAGTGCAAGGTTGAAGGGCATCATTTGAGATCTTGCCCATTGAAGAAGAAGCATCTAAGTGAGAAGCAACAAGGGAAGCGGCCTCAAGTTCATACTCAAGTATCCAACGTTGAAGAAAGGCCACTTCCTAAGGAGAATCAAGCCAAAACTTCTCATGTTGAGAAATCAACTAAGAAGAAAGGTGGAAGTAGATGTTGCTATCTATGCCGCGAGAAGGGACATCTTGCTTCTTTATGCACTAACGGTACCTTATCCAATCCCATCATAATTGAAGATGTGTACTCTCTTAATAAGGATAAGGTTGGCAATGTGTTTGCCAAATATGTTGGTACTCACAGTGGTGTCAAGAAAAGAACCATTTGGTTGGCCAAGCCTATTGTGACTAACCTCTTAGGACCCAACTTGGTTGGGGACCAACAAACTAAAACTTGATCAATAGGTGTTATTGGAGGGCTTTGGAGACTTGGCTACATTATGAAGAACTAAGGGATCTTCATCAATCTTATTTCCCAAGCCAAGTCATTTGGATAATCATGTCTCTATCTTATATCCAACGTGCCTCCTTGCGATAACATGTACTTAATTTATACATATGCATTGAAAGTTGCTTGCCCCTTGCATGTATTTGGTTTTGTACCTTGCTTGTGTTTAACTATGTTGTGCCTACCTCTTACCTATCTTGAGTAATCTAGTGTGTGTTTGTTGGGTTGCACATCATGGTTGTGTGTGTTTGTGTTGAGCCTCTATTGCTTCTTGTTTGTATCTTGATTGGCTCTTGTGATAGTTTAATGGACTTTCCCATTGTGGGGGAGTGATATGCTTTCAGCACGTCACAATCCTAAAAATGTGTATACATGAAGAATACCACTTAGTGTTGATATTTCAATATTATCTAGTCTCTATGTGGTATGTCATGCTCATGAGAAATTCGAATTCTAAATGTCTATTAACTATCTCTATTTGGTTTTTGTTTGCCTCTTATTGAAAACAAATGGATTATCACATTATAGGGGAGTAATAAGCATTGTGCATATTACAAACCTAGAAAATGTGAACAAGTGAGGTTTTGCCACTTAGAACTGATATTGTAAATTATCTTGTTCCTATGTGGCATGTTTCTCAAACAAGTTTCATATTTGCCTATTCGCTCTTGTTTTGAGAATATGATCTTGAATATCTTTGTCAGTTATCACCGAGAATTATCTCCATACATTACTTGTCTTTACAAGTGATAATCTTATTTGTGGTAAAGTATATTGATCATATTTACTTTGGTATTTGCTCTTAATTGACTTATTTATTGCCAAGGATTAATTTTGATCAAACTTTCTTTTGTCTTCCTTGACCTTTGGATTCTCTTGCTCTACTCATGTTGTCTTGTGTTTTCCTTAAAATAGGAAAAGCCGTGATCCCATTCTTGTGCATTTACATTCAAAGTCATACTTCTAAGATAATGCTCTATTCTTGGGGGAGATATCCTATATTGAGTAGAAAACCATCCTTTAAATTGGTATTGGATCTTATTGCTTTTCTTGAACAAGACTAGTGTTTGAATAATATATGGAGTGCAATGATCCCATTTATATGCATTTTGTATTCCAACGCAAAATTATAAATAATGCGCAAATCTTGGGGGAGCTATCCTATATGTTTTAGAACATTATTTGTGGCGCCCCGACCCGACTGCTATACAGTAATGATGTGTGTCGCCGGTTAAGCGATACAACCGGAGGTTACGGGTTTACCAATCCCCGGCCAAAACCTTTGGCAGGCGTTGCTCGGAATTGATCATCGGCAACGCAACACCCCGATTGATGCCTTAACACAGGCACAACTATCAATGCATAATAGAGAGATCAAGACTTGTGGAACAACTGGCACATCACAGACTCTACGACACAAAGCATTATAGTTCAACTCTTATAATAGAGAAAGATAGCAAATTACAACCAGAGGTCACAGACCCAACAGTACAACATGCGGAAGCAAATTAAGTTGTTCTAAACAACAAGATCCAAATTATGGCCTAAGAGGCCTACAAATAAACATTCAAGCGTCAGCCGTTCCGGGATGTCCCAAGCTGCCACCTGGGAACCCCAGACTACTCGTCGACGTCCACAAAGAACCCACCTTCGAGGTCGGTGAAGTCCTCCTCTGAAACAAAACAAACGACGTTGAGTTCGACGAACTCGCAAGATTAAAAATAGAGCTTTAGCTCGATGAGGCTTTCAAGGTTTTATGGCTGTTTTGCATAAAGCTGATTTTATTTAATAAAACATAACTCCATGGCATCGACTAATCAGAATATTTTTGAAAGGGGGTAAGGAGTAACTCTTTTTTTTCGATCCTTACTCATCATCAACCACCATCATCATCATTGTACCTGTTCTACAAAGGCACCTCCCCGAATCACCCTCGAGGAAGCTAACCTTGCATTCTTGAGTAGTACCTTTAGTACTTAGTTTTTAATCATTCCGTTCAAGTTATTCTATGATCTTATCGTCCTTTCCCAAGTTGTCCGTAACCGTGGACACGGCTTTTCGAAAAGATTTAACCCTGCAGGGGTGCACTGTGTTTACCTTCGGTACCGCCCGGCTCATTGCCTACGCTTAGCTCTCTTCCGGGGAAAGCCGGCTGAGTGGGAACGGTTACAACCTTTACCTTGCTTGAGACTAACCCAGGATCATCAGTGGCGGTAGGACAGGTTCAGTGCCTCCAACACCCTGCCCCGCGGCCACTTATTTTCCTAGACACCACCATCCTCATCTCAGTCTTGGCCACCATCCCAACGCACGCGCAAATGGAAGCCCGAACTAGAGGACCCTCGGCTAGCCCTCCACAAGTTAGTCGGTCGACGAGGGCTCCATATACCCCACCGAATGGAAGCGCGCTCATTCTTGGTTCAAGAGGTAAAGAACTCGCACCTAGGTGGCGAGAGTGAGACAAAACACCACCATACCAAAGTGGCCTCTCATCCCCACCTTTAAGCATTTATTACCTGTCTCCACAATTTCTCCACCATCAACCGAACATTTCATCACCTGTTTCCAACATGAGGTATCCATCGGACAAATAAACACTTAACTAAGCATGGCTAAGCATCAACATTGCATAGTTCAGTATTTCAGGCCAACAATACAATCCTATGGATAATAGGAGGGGAAACAGGTAATGGCATCGGAAACTTAATGCAACTATAGGATACTCTAATCCAATAAAATTGACATTTGGAACCGCATGCAATATTATAGTGGAGAAAATATTTGCGGAAAATAGGGTAAGACATGCTCAGAGGGGGATTACGCTTGCCTGGCTCAACGTGCTGGTAGTACGGATCGTCGGGGTATTGCGGTATAACCCCGGCTGCTTGATCTATCGAAGCACAACATCGGAAGAACAATCAATCACCACACATGATGGCATGACAATTTAATGTACCAAACTTATTAAGACATCTAGCAATTTTAACTGGGGTGCGAGAATAAATACTTCGACGAGATAGGAGAACACCCCATCTTTAACTTAATGTTTCTCATTGCCTCTAAGAGGGTAGTCCTCCAATGGTGATCAATTATGCATGATATTTATTCTAATTAGTTGTTCACATTTTTCTGGACATTTTGGTATATCACACACATTTTTCGGATGCACCGCTAAAAAGTTATTACATTTAAAATTCCCTCTTTTAAATATGCCCTGGGTATAAGTTATTTCCACAAAGTACAATTAGTTATCCAATTTAGGAAGAAAAGTAATTGAAACCGTATAATTTCTGGGTACTGGACAATTTCGGAATTCATCCGGAATTCCGAACCACTCGGAATAATCCGAACTGGTTCCGAGTTCAATCCGGGAAACGAAAATCGCTACTGGATCCTGTCGGAATGAGGTAAGTAGATAGCCGGAATTTTCCGGCCATCCGGAATTCCGGACGTAATCCAAACCTATTCCGAGCGCAGGAGAGAAATGGATTTTGCATACGATGATTTCGGGCGACGGCGATCTACGGCGAGAGAGGGAGATGGAGGGGACTGAAATGTCCAGAAGGGTGCTCCGCTCACCCTTGACGCGTAGGAGAAGACGGCGAGGTCGGGGATGCAGCGACGGCCGTGAAATCGTCCCCGGCGGCTCTCGAAAGGCAGCGACGAAGTAGCGGACGTCGGCGTCGATTGCGGCCAGCCCGGCTCGATTCCTTTGGTGGAGAGGAAGAAGACGGCGCGGCGGATCTTCCTGCGGTCGTGGATTTGCTCGGGGCAGCCTCAGGCGACGGCGGAGCGGCGGCGGAGCTCGGCGGCCATGGCGGCTAAGGGGTGAGCTCGTCGGGGAGAAATTGGGGATCGAGGGAGCAGGTGAGCGAGGAGGGAGGGGGAGCAGGGCAAGTAGGGCTCGTGGCGCTCTTCTCCTGCAGGGGAGAGCAGAGAGGAGGGGGGCCCCGACGCGGCGCGTGCACGCGGGCGCGGCCTCGGCATGGCGCCAGTGCGCGGGAGGAGAGAGACGATGGCGGAATTACAAAAAAAAACCTGGAACTTTTGTTGCTATCACCGATCGGTCCTTTTCTGTTTTAAAATTGAAAACCTGTGACTTTAGTCATTTAATTGAGGCACTTAAACATTTTAGAAAAATATGACAAAATTTGGGGAGGCCCCCCTTAGCCTGTAGAAGCTCCACAGATTTTGGTGTCTCAAAATAAAATGTTTTGAAGCACTTTTGTTTAGAAGGGCTGGATATGTCATTTTTGCTAAAACCAAAATGATAGCACTTTGGAATTTGTAAAGCAAGTGCAAAATATTATTTTGAACTCTTGGAACTTCCTTGACAAATATAAGATGTCAAAGTAATTTTGTTTTGCAAGTTTGAGTGCCTTCATTAATTTGGGATTTGTTATAGCAAGTTTGGCACTTTGTTCTAAATGGTGCCAAACCAATTGTTTTATTTGTTTAGCAATTCAATATGGATGCCATAATGCAAGAATGAAATGCAAAAGTGAAAATTTTACACAGGTTTTTAGGTTCTCAACTTTGGGCTGTTACAATTCTACCCCCTTACAGGAATCTCGTCCCGAGATTCTAAGATTGCGGAAAGAAGTCGGGATACTCCTCACGAAGACTAGACTCTCTTTCCCAAGTTGCTTCTTCCTCGGAATGGTGAGACCACTGAACTTTGAGGAACTTGGTAGTCTTGTTACGGGTCTTCTTTCGGCTTCATCCAGGACACGGATAGGATGCTCGCGATAAGTGAGATCTTCCTGGAGATCTAGCTCCTCATGATTGACCCATGGATAGGATCTTAAAACACCGGCGAAGTTGGGAGACATGAAACACATCATGTACATTTGGGAAGATGACCGGTAACTCCAACTTATAAGAAAGATCTCCTCGCTTGGCCAGAACGGTGAAAGGGCCAACATAGCGAGGGGCCAATTTCCCTTTGATACCGAAGCGGCGAACGCCACGAAGGGGAGAGACGCGGAGATAAGCTTTATCACCAATTTCATAGTGAATTTCCTGATGGTGCTTATCATAGTAGCTCTTCTGCCTAGACTGAGCAATCTTCAGATTCTCTCTATGATTCTAACCTTCTCCTCAGCTTCATTGATCACATCGGACCAAAGAGTGCCCTCTCTCCGGTCTCGGACCAATTTAGAGGAGTGCGGCATTTTCTTCCATAGAGAACCTCGAATGGAGCCATGCCCAGACTAGCTTGATAGCTATTGTTGTAGGAGAACTCCGCGAAAGGGAGATACTTTTCCCAACCCTTGCCAAAAGAGATTACACATGCCCTAAGCATGTCTTCCAACACTTGGTTCACTCTTTCGGTCTGACCATCAGTTTGAGGATGGTAGGCGGTACTGAAGTTGAGACGGGACCCCATAGCAGTTTGGAAACTCTGCCAAAACTTGGATACAAAGATACTTCCACGGTCCGATATGATCCTCAGAGGGACCCCATGCAATGGAACAATACGAGCCATATATAAGTCAGCAAGTTGACTTGCCCGTATATCATCACGGACTGGTAGGAAGTGAGCAACCTTGGACAGTCGATCAATGATTACCCAGATTGCATTGTTGCCCTTTTGAGATCGGGAAACCCGGTGATGAAGTCCATACCAATTTCATCCCATTTCCACTCGGGACTGCAATAGGGCGAGAGTGCCGGCAGGCCTTTGATGTTCAGCCTTTACCCGTCGACAGGTGTCGCATTCAGCAACATACTTGGCAATTTTCGTTTCATCCGAGTCCACCAGAATTGTGGTCGAAGGTCTTGGTACATTTTGGTACTACCGGGATGAATAGAGAGAGGTGATTCATGAGCTTCTTGTAGGATGAGCTCCCTCAAATTCGGTTCTTTGGCACTACCAAGCGGTCACCAAAATAAACAACTCCGGATTCATCTTCGAGAAACATTTGGCCTTTCCGCTAGCAATGTTCTTCTTGATATTCAGGATACCCTCATCCAGCTTCTGAGCATCCTTAATCTGGTCTACAAGAGTAGATTTGATCTCCAGATTTGCAAGGTAGCCAGAGGGAACAATTTCCAGGTTCAAACGGGCGAACTCTTCATGAAGAGCAGGTTGGGCCTTTCAATCATCAGATTGTTGCAATAGACTTCCGACTTAGCGCGTCAGCCACGACGTTTGCTTTGCCGGGTTGATAGTTCAGACTCACATCATAGTCCTTGATTAACTCCAACCAACGCCTTTGCCTGAGATTTAAATCCGGCTGGGTGAAGAGGTACTTCAGACTCTTGTGATCCGAGAAATCTCGCAACGGTTACCAAACAGGTATGGTCTCCATTGCTTCAAGCATAACCACAGCGGCAAGTTCTAGATCATGAGTTGGGTAGTTGTGCTCATGCGGCTTCAATTGGCGAGAAGCATATGCCACCACATGGCCATCTTGCATTAGTACACAGCCCAAGCCTTGCAGAGAGGCGTCACAGAAGACGACGAAATCCTTGCTTGTGTCCGGCAGGACAAGCACAGGAGCGGACGTGAGTTTGGCTTTCAGTGTTTTGAAGCTCTCTTCAGCTTCGGCCGTCCATACGAACTTTTATCCTTCTTGAGAAGGTCAGTCAGGCCTTGGCTATCTTGGAGAAACCTTCGATGAATCGGCGGTAGTAACCTGCCAATCCGAGAAAGCTACGAATGTCCTTGACTGACATTGGAGTTTTCCAATCCAAAATGGACTGAATCTTGTCGGGAATGACAGCCACACCATTAGCGGATATCACATGACCAAGGAAGACAAGATTATCCAACCAAACTCACACTTGGAGAACTTGGCATAGAGGCGGTGTTCTCGAAGTCGTGTCAGAACCAACGAAGATGTTCGGCATGCTCTTCATCGGTTTTGGAATAAACGAGGATGTCATCGATGTAAATGACGACAAACTTGTCAAGATAATCCATGAAGATGGAGTTCATGAGCCTCATGAAAGTAGCTGGAGCATTGGTGAGACCAAAGGACATGACGGTATACTCATATGAGCCATAGCGAGTAACAAATGCCGTCTTTGGAATATCCTCCTTTCTGATCTTGATCTGATGGTACCTGACCTCAGATCCATCTTGGAGAATACCGTTGCACCAGCTAACTGATCCAACAGATCATTGATGCGAGGAATAGGATACTTGTTCTTGATTGTCACCGCATTCAACGGTCTATAGTCAGAGACTAGACGAGGCACGGTAGAATCCTCTTCTTGACAAAGAGTACCGGACAACCCCAAGGTGAACTGCTAGGCTGAATGAAATCCTTCGCTAACAGCTGATCAATTTGCTCTTTCAACAGAGCCAACTCTTCCACCGGCATACGGTAGGGCTTCTTGGAAATCGGAGCAGTACCGGGAAGTAGATCTATGACAAACTCCACACTTCGGTCAGGAGGCATGCCAGGCAATTCTTCCGGGAACACATCCGGGAAGTCACACACCACGTGTATGTCCTGGATTTCAGGAGGGGATTCGCCTTCCATAAAGCAAAGGAGGATCTCGGGTGAGTTGGGTATGATGAGACGGAGGTCTTGATAGTGCAGACCAATACTCACAATGTCACCGGAAGAAGTGGTCACGGTAATGGTCTTGGCAGCACAGTCGAGATTAGCCCGGTATTTGGCTAGCCAGTTCATGCCCAGTATGACATCAATGCCACTTGACCTCAGAGCTACCAAAGCAAAGGAAAAGACGAGTAACCGATAGTAATCTGGACTTCAGGAGTAACCCCATCGGTTTGCCATTTGGAGCCAGGAGTGGAGATCACCAAGGGACGTCATTTTCTCAACGGTATTTTGTGGTCTTTTGCAAAAGCTATGGATATGAATGAATGCGATGCTCCAGAATCAAACAAAACTGTAGCAAGATTGTTGTTGATTCGTAGCTCACCCATAAGGACGCCGGGGTCCTCTTCAGCTTCTCAGCAGAGACGTGGTTCAGGCGACCACGCACAATAGGTCCAGCCTTGCCAGCTGGAGTGGCAGGGGCTCGTGCAGGAGTTCCCGAGATAGGTGCCTTCTGGGGGCACTCCCTGGAGTAGTGGCCAGCCTGGCCACAGGTGTAGCAGGTGAGTCCAGGTGGAGCAGGTAGCATAGGACGGTACCCACTCCCGCCTACCCCAAGTGTCGAAGTAGTGGGGCGCGGAGGTGGTGGCCTGTATCCCGCGGCCTCGGCATGAATGGAGCACGCGGCACAGCGCTGTAGGGAACAAACACCCTGCGCTTCTTGCTCTCAGAACCCGAGGAACTCTGGTGGTCCCCGTGTGCGGGCCTCTTGGAAGCCTCAAGTTCCTTTCTTCCCTGCTCAAGAGTAAGAGCCTGGTTGAACAGCTCCTGGTAGGTCTGGAACTGAAGGGCAACAACTCATAGCGGAGCTGCGGCGTAAGACCCTTGCGGAACAGCTCTTGCTTGTCAGCATCAGTGGTCACGTCCCTTGGGGCGTAACGAGAGAGATGGTTGAATTCACAACCATAAGTGCGGAGGTCCATACGTCCCTGTTGCAAATCCAGGAACTCCCTCCTCTTCAAATCCATGATCGGCTGAGGGATGTAAGCCGCACGGAAGGCAGTGCGGAAATCAGCCCAAGTGAAGACATGGTTGGCTGGAACAATGCCACATGGCTTTCCCACCAACAGCCAGCTGCACCAACCAAGAGGTAGGTGGCAAAGTTGACTTGTCAGCCACTGGGACATGCAGCGCGGAGAACTTGCGCTCCAAGGCGAAGCCAATCATCAGCTTCCAGTGGCTCCTTAGCATCAGCAAAGGTGGGTGGCTGCGAGCGCAGGAACTCAGTGAGAGTGTTGCAGCCATTCCTCTGTGCATTCTGCTGCACCAACTGCTCAAGCAACGCTCATTGCGCCCACGGTTCTCCTCAATGGCCATCAAGACCTGAGCCATCGAGGGTGGTGGCGGCAGATCATCCTCATCATTGTTGTGGTTACCGCGGCCTCCGCGGCCTCCTCGAGCCATTCTGGAGATTTGACAATGACACAGTTAGTATCTTTCTCCGAATGGTTGAACAATAGCATTAGCGTCTACTCAAGTACACAGACTAGGGACGATAATACTTGTGTAACAAACAAGGACAACAAGATAGAACTTGGGTCAAAGATCAGCATCATGTACTACTAGCGTGGATTCAAATAGTTAAGAACCATGTGATTCAACACACTCTAGTTGGCACAATCCGGGACCTTCTGTTCAAGTCCTTGGGTTAAAACCCAAAGAAAGGATCAAATGATTAGACTCGGTAGGAATAACAGTGTTCAAACATCTGAGTTGATTTGGATTGCAACGCAGCGGGAGCAACCGGACACATAACACTAAAGGTAGAACCCAACCCGTTTCTATCTTTTATAACAGATACGAGTAAAACTTTAACTCAAATCGAGGTAAGATTGCTCCGAGATTAGAGGGTAACCAGATAAGGAGTAAAAAGAATCCTAAGATGGTTTTCACAACTCATTTTTAGGTTAAAAATATTTTCACAAACACTAGACTCAACGTCGACCAGTAGAAGGGTTTCCTACAGGCAGTACTGCTCTGATACCAACTTGTGGCGCCCCGACCCGACTGCTATACAGTGATGCTGTGTGTCACCGGTTAAGCGATACAACCGGAGGTTACGGGTTTACCAATCCCCGGCCAAAACCTTTGGCAGGCGTTGCTCGGAATGATCATCGGCAACGCAACACCCCGATTGATGCCTTAACACAGGCACAACTATCAATGCATAATAGAGAGATCAAGACTTGTGGAACAACTGGCACATCACAGACTCTACGACACAAAGCATTATAGTTCAACTCTTATAATAGAGAAAGATAGCAAATTACAACCAGAGGTCACAGACCCAACATTACAACATGCGGAAGCGAATTAAGTTGTTCTAAACAACAAGATCCAAATTATGGCCTAAGAGGCCTACAGATAAACATCAAGCGCCAGCTGTTCCGGGATGTCCCAAGCTGCCACCTGGGAACCCCAGACTACTCGTCGACGTCCACAAAGAACCCACCTTCGAGGTCGGTGAAGTCCTCCTCTGAAACAAAACAAACGACGTTGAGTTCGACGAACTCGCAAGATTAAATAGAGCTTTAGCTCGATGAGGCTTTCAAGTTTTATGGCTGTTTTGCATAAAGCTGATTTTATTTATAAAACATAACTCCATGGCATCGACTAATCAGAATATTTTAAAAGGGGTAAGAAGTAACTCTTTTTTTGATCACTTCTCATCATCAACCACCATCATCACTGTACCTGTTCTACAAAGGCACCTCCCCGAATCACCCTCGAGGAAGCTAACCTTGCATTCTTGAGTAGTACCTTTAGTACTCAGTTTTTAATCATTCCGTTCAAGTTATTCTATGATCTTATCGTCCTTTCCCAAGTTGTCCGTAACCGTGGACACGGCTTTTCGAAAAGATTTAACCCTGCAGGGGTGCACTGTGTTTACCTTCGGTACCGCCCGGCTCATTGCCTACGCTTAGCTCTCTTCCGGGGAAAGCCGGCTGAGTGGGAACGGTTACAACCTTTACCTTGCTTGAGACTAACCCAGGATCATCAGTGGCGGTAGGACAGGTTCAGTGCCTCCAACACCCTGCCCCGCGGCCACTTATTTTCCTAACACCACCATCCTCATCTCAGTCTTGGCCACCATCCAACGCACGCGCAAATGGAAGCCCGAACTAGAGGACCCTCGGCTAGCCCCCACAAGTTAGTCGGTCGACGAGGGCTCCATATACCCCACCGAATGGAAGCGCGCTCATTCTTGGTTCAAGAGGTAAAGAACTCGCACCTAGGCGGCGAGAGTGAGACAAAACACCACCATACCAAAGTGGCCTCTCATCCCCACCTTTAAGCATTTATTACCTGTCTCCACAATTTCTCCACCATCAACCGAACATTTCATCACCTGTTTCCAACATGAGGTATCCATCGGACAAATAAACATTTAACTAAGCATGGCTAAGCATCAACATTGCATAGTTCAGTATTTCAGGCCAACAATACAATCCTATGGATAATAGGAGGGGAAACAGGTAATGGCATCGGAAACTTAATGCAACTATAGGATACTCTAATCCAATAAAATTGACATTTGGAACCGCATGCAATATTATAGTGGAGAAAATATTTGCGGAAAATAGGGTAAGACATGCTCAGAGGGGGATTACGCTTGCCTGGCTCAACGTGCTGGTAGTACGGATCGTCGGGGTATTGCGGTATAACCCCGGCTGCTTGATCTATCGAAGCACAACATCGGAAGAACAATCAATCACCACACATGATGGCATGATAATTTAATGTACCAAACTTATTAAGACATCTAGCAATTTTAACTGGGGTGCGAGAATAAATACTTCGACGAGATAGGAGAACACCCCATCTTTAACTTAATGTTTCTCATTGCCTCTAAGAGGGTAGTCCTCCAATGGTGATCAATTATGCATGATATTTATTCTAATTAGTTGTTCACATTTTTCTGGACATTTTGGTATATCACACACATTTTTCGGATGCACCGCTAAAAAGTTATTACATTTAAAATTCCCTCTTTTAAATATGCCCTGGGTATAAGTTATTTCCACAAAGTAAAATTAGTTATCCAATTTAGGAAGAAAAGTAATTGAAACCGTATAATTTCTGGGTACTGGACAATTTCGGAATTCATCCGGAATTCCGAACCACTCGGAATAATCCGAACTGGTTTCGAGTTCAATCCGGGAAACGAAAATCGCTACTGGATCCTGTCGGAATGAGGTAAGTAGATAGCCGGAATTTTCCGGCCATCCAGAATTCCGGACGTAATCCAAACCTATTCCGAGCGCAGGAGAGAAATGGATTTTGCATACGATGATTTCGGGCGACGGCGATCTACGGCGAGAGAGGGAGATGGAGGGGACGGAAATGTCCAGAAGGGTGCTCCGCTCACCCTTGACGCGTAGGAGAAGACGGCGAGGTCGGGGATGCAGCGACGGCCGTGAAATCGTCCCCGGCGGCTCTCGAACGGCAGCGACGAAGTAGCGGACGTCGGCGTCGATTGCGGCCAGCCTGGCTCGATTCCTTTGGTGGAGAGGAAGAAGACGGCGCGGCGGATCTTCCTGCGGTCGTGGATTTGCTCGGGGCAGCCTCAGGCGACGGCGGAGCGGCGGCGGAGCTCGGCGGCCATGGCGGCTAAGGGGGTGAGCTCGTGGGGGAGAAATTGGGGATCGAGGGAGCAGGTGAGCGAGGAGGGAGGGGGGAGCAGGGCAAGTGGGGCTCGTGGCGCTCTTCTCCTGCAGGGTAGAGCAGAGAGGAGGGGGGCCCCGGCGCGGCGCGTGCACGCGGGCGCGGCCTCGGCATGGCGCCAGTGCGCGGGAGGAGAGAGACGATGGCGGAATTACAAAACCCCCCTGGAACTTTTGTTGCTATCACCGATCGGTCCTTTTCTGTTTTAAAATTGAAAACCTGTGACTTTAGTCATTTAATTGAGGCACTTAAACATTTTAGAAAAATATGACAAAATTTGGGGAGGCTCCCCTTAGCCTGTAGAAGCTCCACAAATTTTGGTGTATCAAAATAAAATGTTTTGAACCACTTTTGTTTAGAAGGGCTGGATATGGCATTTTTGCAAAAACCAAAATGATAGCACTTTGGAATTTTTAAAGCAAGTGCAAAATATTATTTTGAACTCTTGGAACTTCTTTGACAAATATAAGATGTCAAAGTAATTTTGTTTTGCAAGTTTGAGTGCCTTCATTAATTTGGGATTTGTTATAGCAAGTTTGGCACTTTGTTCTAAATGGTGCCAAACCAATTGTTTTATTTGTTTAGCAATTCAATATGGATGCCATAATGCAAGAATGAAATGCAAAAGTGAAAATTTTACACAGGTTTTTAGGTTCTCAACTTTGGGCTATTACATTATTTGACTTCAATTGTTACTTGATCTATTTCAAATTGGTGTTTGAGCCCGATGACATGTCTCGTGGAATGACAAACCTTTTTGTCATGGTACTTTGTGCCATCCTAAAAAGTGTAGAGGGTTTGGTTTATTTGTTGGAATCTTTCTCTCTTTAGGAGTTAGTTATCCCATTCATTGACTTATCTTTCTCTTGGTATCTCTTTAATTGGTATGTTATCAATCATGTGTTGATTTGGGTTTTGATATAATTTGGATAATTCTCTTGCTTGTCACACCTTTATGTGCCTTCTTGGTATTATTGGTATTTTGTCCAAATTGTGTCTTCATTGGTCCTTGAAGGTCTTGACATGCATATTCCCTTCATGTATATATTATGGCATGTTTGCTTTCTTTGATCCAATATATTGGGTAAACTCCACCTAATCCTAAATGGGTTAAGATGTGCAAGAAGTTTTATATCCATATGCACATATTTATGTGGAGTTTGTCCAATGTATTGTAGTTTCCTAACTACTTCGGACCCAATATGTTTGGGGACCATTTTGTACTTGAATTGTGTTTTAGGTACTCCGGAGATGCATTGGATGCTTCTCATTCATAAGGAAGGTGCTCTCACCGTGTGCTAATTGAAGCCAAGCTATGATGATCGTGATTGCTAATATTTTACATCACCAATGCCATCTCGGTAACAAGTATCTACCTCATGCATACATTTCTTGCATTCAACCTTATGTAGGTTGCGTCTTGGCATGATTTCTTTTGTTCCTTGTGATACTTGTTTCCCTTCTCAAAGCATCCCAACTATCACTTTTCCCTAGTGGATATTTGTGATGCCTTTGATATGTTTGTGTTGGAAGTCTATTTATATCCTTTAAGATAATTTTGACTATGTGCTATGCTTTTAAGCAAAGATCTTAATGGTGTATATATGACTTCCTCTTGCTATGCTTTCAATTCGACGTACTAATCAACGAATTCTCACTAAACAAGGACTCGCTTCCTGTCCCCACTTTGGAATCAACGAATTGTCACTAAACAATGACGTATAATCAATGAATTGTCAGTTACTTCAGTTAATTCGGTGTTAACGACGTGTTAATTGGGGCCGAGATACCCAACCTGGGCATCAGACTCGTCCCTTCCTGTCCCCACTTGAGACTCATTTCCTGTCCCCACTTGAGCGGTCCCACTTGGAGGAGGAGGATGAGAACGAGGAGAACCCAGGCCGACCCCACCAGTCAGGCTGGTGCGCCAGGCCGACCCCACAAGTCAGGCCAAGTGACGGTCAAACGAGGTTGAGCAGACGGAAACGGCCGTCTTTGCCGTGCGCGGGCCATTTGCGGCCCAGCCAGGGCACAGACGAGAGAAACTACGCGGGTAGGGCACAAACAGATAAAACTGAGGTAGGTAGGGCATAGAAACGATTGTCCCCTCAACAAAATGGTGTAGCCGAGAGGAAGAACCAAACTCTTATGGATATGGCAAAGTCCATGTTGGCGGAGTTTAAGTCTACACTCTTCTTGTGGGCCGAAGCCATCTCCACGGCATGTCACTCCTCTAACCGGTTATTCTTTCGCAAAGGAAAGAAGGAAACTCCATATGAAATACTTACCGACAACAAGCCCAATGTCTCCTACTACCGAGTGTTTGGTTGTAAGTGTTTCTACAAAATCAAAGGTGTTCATTTATCTAAATTTGAAGTTAAAGCTTTAGAGGGTGTTTGAAAGAGCATGGTGCCCCCATGTCACCCCGGGCGTTCGGTCTGTTCGGTTTGCTCGGTCCGGTCTTTTCGGTCATCCAAAATTTCGGTCATCTAGAAACGCTACCCGAATTACGGCCGGTCTTTTCGGTCTTTTTGTATTCGGTCTTCGGTCTTTTCGGTCCGGTCTTCGGTCATGACCAAATAGACCGAAAAAAAGGAAATAACAGCAACACAATCTCTTGTTATATTTAGCTCATCCTCAAAGTTATATTCCTTCAGCTCATCCTCATGTTCAAATGTCATCTACAAAAAGACAGCAACACAATCTCTTGTTTAGATGCCAATACAGAAATATATAATCATAAGCATGCGTACCACTAGCAGTCTAGCACTAGCAGAGTAGTCTAGCACTAAGCCTGATCTAGCACAGTCCGGCAACAAAATTACAGGGAAACAAGAACCAAGCTTGTTGTGTGCTTAGCATGCGTATCACAATCTCTTGTTCTAGTAGACATGGGAGGAGGCGGAGAATGGATGGAGGTCGCTGGTTCCAGGCGGCAAGATGGATGGATACGTATGCGTACCACAAAATTCTAGGGAAACAAGCGGCGGGGATGGAGTTAGGTCATGGAAACGAGCGCTAGTGCTGAAATTGGGGAAAAGAAGTAGGGAACTAGGCCTCGATGGGCCGTGCTACATGCTAGAGTACACGAGTTGGGCCTGAATGTCTAATTCGCATCGCTAGTTCGGTCACTTCGGTCATTTCGGTCCTCAGCTCGTGATAACCGAACAGACCGATATTATTTCGGTTACTTGATTCTCAGGACCGATATTATTTCGGTTACCCGAAATTCTGGGTATTTCGGTTTCGGTCCCGGTCTTTTCGGGTTCGGGCTTCGGTTTCGGTTTTTTGTGCCCGGGGGTCCCCCATGTGTGGTTTTGGTAATTAATGACAATCTTTATGGACTAATGTTTGCATTGATATATCCTTAGATCTCGTCCATAGGAAAAGGTTGGAGTTCATGTGTTGGACTCTAGAAGATTATAAAATGACCAAGATCTTATTGAAGGGTTTTATATGAAGAATGGTCATGTGTGGAGTTGAGAATATTACAAGCATGTCTTGAAGAATATGATGGCATGGATATTCATGTTCACCTTCAAGACATCATCTTTGTGAAGAGAGAAGAAAAGATACAAGTTAATCAAGGCTAAGTGCAAAGAGTGGATTCAAGTGATCAACACACAAAGCTACATGTTGTACCATGTGAGATCTTATGATCCAATGGTATGGTAAGCAATTGTCTATATAGCTTTGTGAACTAACCCAATATACATATGTGTGTGGAGTATCTATATATGGTTAGGTATCTTTCCATGGGATTGCATCAAACGGAAGATTTAATATAGCCCATGATGGATGAGTCAAACGGTGGTCATCATCAAGATAATGGTCAAGTGAAGATGTGCCTAAAAGTGGCTCTCTCATATTGTGTATGGGGGAGCATTTCACAAGTCTTCATCAAGCGGAGCGCAATCAAGAAAGGTGATCCAACTTGAGGTGATCAACATCGTCATCTTCTAGCTCAAGTGGATCGTGCAAGGAAAAGGTATGTCCTCGATAGGGTTTCTATTTTACCGGTCTCATGGTGTTAGTAAGAGACTGGATTATAGGATAGATGCCACACTTTCAAGAGGGGCTCTCGAATGAGTAACTTGATCATATCGTTTGGAGAGAGCTCAAACCTTTGCATACTTGGCATCATCTTTCTTGGTTCTTATTTGGCTTTCCTCCATGTGTGGTTTTAGAGCTTGTCATGATCTTCAAGACAAGCTCAAGTTTATCAAAAACGGATTTCGCATGGAAAACTTATTGCGTTTTTGATATTGAAGGTTTTACCGATTCGACTTTTATAAAGATGTTTTACCTTTCCACATATGGTTTTATGATTCATTGCTGGACAATGATGTTACTATGTATAATCTTGAAGAGCTCGTTCTCTTGATTCCAACGAGCCAAAGATCATCAAAAACGGAGTCCGGATGCAAAAGATATTGCCGTTTTGGTGTTCACTATTCGTGCTGTTTTTCAGGGGGCGGTAGTACCGCTGCCGGTACCGCCAGAGTGCTCCAGAACCCCGTTTTGGAGGTACCAACAGAGGTAGTACCGCTGGGGCGGTAGTACCGCTTATCCCAGCGGTAGTACCGCTCCTGCGGGTTTCTGCAGCCAACGGTTGGATCCGTGGGGGACCTATTTAAGGGGGCTTCTTCCCCAATGGTTCCCCACTCATTGGAGCTCGTTTTTTCCCCCATTGTTGACCTTTTTGGAGCTTGCTTTCTCTCCATCCCTCCATGATTCTTGTCTCCAATTAGAGGGAAAAGAGAGGGGAGATCTAGATCCACCACTCCACCAATCAATCTCTCCTCTAAGTGAGGGGAAGCTTTTGGATCTAGATCTTGGAAGGATTTTGTGTTCTTCCTTGTTCTTACTCTCTTCTCCCCCCATAAGCATTAGTTGCTTTGGTGGGATTCGAGAGTGAAGGACTTTGACCACTTTGTGTGTTCTTGCCATTGCATTAGGTGCATCGGTTTGAGTTCTCCACGGTGATACGTGGAGGTGAAGTTTGAGAAGCTTTACTCTTTGTGGATCTTGTTGCCTCTTGGGTTAGCTGTAACCCTAGGAGGCCTTTGTGAGTTTCGGAGCTTTATCTTGTTGCTAAGCTCTGGGACATTATTGGGAGGCTCCAACTCATTGTGGAGTTCCTCAACCTTTGTGTATTGGTTTGGTCAACGCCCTCAAGTCGACCTCATAGTGGAACGAGCCAATCCCTCGAGGGTGAAGCTCACGGAGAATAGAGTGAGCACATCCGTGCTATTGGAGCGCTTAGGTGGCTCCACACTCCTCCAACGTAGACGTACTTCCATTGGGAAGGAACTACGGGAAACATCTCCTCGTGTCCACTTTGCGGTTACTTCTTTACCCAAACCATTTACTTATGCATTTACCTTTGTGATAGCCATCGTGCTTGAAGTTATCTATCTTGCTATCACTTAGTGGTTATCTTGCTTAGCATAAGTTGTTGGTGCACATAGGTGAACCTAGCTTGTTTAGGTTTTGTGCTTGATAAATTAAACGCTAGTTTTATTCCGCATTTATTCAAGCCTAAACCGTAATTATTTTAAAACGCCTATTCACCCCCCCTCTAGGCGACATCCTCGATCTTTCAGTGTTTTTGTTGGGTACGGTGCGAACTCTCGCACTTATAGAGTCTACGACAAATCCTTAGGGAGAGTTGTGGAATCTTGTAGTGTGGAGTTCGATGAGAATGACGGCTCACAAGTGGCGCAATTTCATGTTTGTGATGTAGATAATGAGGAACCTCAAGATGCAATAAGAAGAATGGGGGTTGGTTTCTATCGCCCCATCGAAATCCATCATGAGCCTCCTCAAGCAAGTCCAAGCTCCACTCAAGTGGAGACTCCATCATCACAAGTTGAAGTGGCGCCTTCTATGGAAGCAAATGATGCACCTACCCAAGAAAAAGCGCAAGACCCTCCTCAAGTTGACCAAGAAGCTATGCAAGAACCAAGTACTCCTATTGTCAATACTAGCCAAGGCCAAAACCATGATCAACCATCTCCTTCTATTATTGAAGATGTGCTTCAAGATGATCAAGGTCATCATTCCAGTCAAGACGGGGACTCAAATGATCAAGATGATCAAGCGATAATTCCTCGCAACAATAGGGATATCAAAACCCGTCGTCAAGCAAGAGTCAAAAGAGACTTGGAAATCAAGTGTCATAATCTTGAAGCCATCATTGGTGACGCAAGTCGCAAGGTCACCACAAGAGGTCAATTGGCAAGCTTTAGTGAACATCAAGCCCATATCTCTATGGTGGAACCAAAGAAAGTCTTTGAAGCTCTTGAAGATCCGGATTGGTTGGAAGCCATGCATGAAGAGCTCAACAACTTCAAGCGCAACAAAGTGTGGAATTTAGTTGAGAAGCCAAAAGATTGCCGCAATGTTATCGGCACTAAGTGGATATTCAAGAACAAGCAAGATGAGCATGGAATGGTTGTGAGGAACAAGGCAAGATTGGTAGCTCAAGGGTACTCTCAAGTTGAAGGCATTGATTTTGGAGAGACCTATGCTCCCGTGGCTCGCCTTGAGTCCATCTGTATCCTTCTTGCATATGCATCACATCACAATTTCAAATTGCAACAAATGGATGTGAAAAGTGCTTTTCTTAATGGTCCTTTAAAAGAGTTGGTATATGTTAAGCAACCACCGGGATTCGTATATCCACACTTCCCAAACCATGTCTACAAGCTTGATAAGGCGCTCTATGGTCGCAAACAAGCACCTCGTGCTTGGTATGAGCACCTAAGAGAGCTATTGTTAGACCGTGGCTTTGAAGTGGGGCAAATCGATCCCACTCTCTTTACCAAGAGGGTTAAAGGGGAGCTTTTCATATGCCAACTTTATGTTGATGACATCATATTTGGCTCATCTAACAAAGCTTTTAATGATAAATTTTCAAAGCTTATGACCGATAGGTTCGAGATGTCCATGATGGGAGAGTTGAAGTTCTTCCTTGGTTTTGAGATCAAACAATTGTGTGGAGGGACTTTCATCTCTCAAGCCAAATATATCCAAGACATGCTCAAGAGGTTCAAGATGCAAGATGCTAAAGAGAAGAGGTTTCCTATGGACACCAAATGTCATCTTGAACTTTGTCCAAAGGGTAAAGATGTTGATCAAAAACTCTATCGCTCTATGATTGGTTCTTTGCTTTATCTTTATGCATCTAGAACCGATATTGGGTTGAGTGTAGGAGTGTGTGCAAGGTACCAAGCGGCTCCTAAAGAAAGCCACTTGATAGCGGTAAATCGAATCCTCCGATATTTGGTTCATACCCCAAGGTTTGGTTTGTGGTATCCTAGAGGCTCCAACTTCTCTCTTGCCGGTTACACGGATTCGGATTGGGCTGGTTGCAAGGATGATAGGAAATCAACTTCCGAGGCATGCCAATTCCTTGGTAGGTCCTTGGTGAGTTGCTCATCTAAGAAGAAAAATTGCATATCTCTCTCCACCACCGAAGTCGAGTATGTGGCGGCCGCTAGTGCATGCACTCAATTGTTATGGATGAGGCAAACTTTAAAGGAATACGGTGTCCATTGTGACAAAGTGCCTCTTTTATGTGACAATGAAAGTGCTATCAAGATTGGTCACAACCCGGTGGAGCACTCAAGAACGAACCATACTGAGATTCGTTATCATTTCATTCGTGATCACATCAACCGGGGTGACATTGAGCTTGGCTATATTCCCACGAAGATCCAACTTGCCGATATGTTCACGAAGCCACTTGATGAAGCAAGGTTCACTTATTTGAGGCATGAGCTAAATATCGTGGATTCGAGGAGCGTCGCTTGACTATCTTGCATACACACCTATATCTTAGCTATCTATTTGGTTTAGGTGTGGGCATGGACATAGGGGGAGTGCGGTCCTAATACATTGGACTATCCCTCCACCCATTATGCCGATAGTAAGAACTCATTTTGTCTCTATATTGTTCATTTTATGAATTGTGAGATTAAATGATGAGTAGTGGCGGTGAACCCAAGATATATCGTCGCGGTGTCACACCACATACACTCATACATGGTGGCCTAGGCCACCGACATCTTCTTTGTGAAGAATTGATCTTTTTGGAGCTTTTTGGCCTTTTTGTCTATTCCTTGTTCTTTATGGAAAACACACTCAAATGATGATTCTTATTTGTTTCATTTCCTTCTTACCAAGTTTGAGTGTGAAGTACCATCTCTAGTGACTTTGTGTCTAATCCCAGGCCTATCTTATCTGAAAACTTGCTCCTCTTGCAACATACTTGTCCAAACAGCAAAATCTGGCATTTTTGAGTCGGTGGGGCCGGAGACTCCGGTGGTTAGGCCCGGATAATCCGGTCTGACTGAAGTCTCCGCCCTAAACCCCGGAATCTCTGGCTTAGGCCGGAGACTCCGATGTGTTTAGGCCGGAGACTCCGGTCTTGGCAGTTTCGCAGGGATCCAAAAGGGGATCGGGGTGGGAGTTGACTTCACAACTCCCACACACCCCCGACCCCCAACCTCTCCCCTGCCGCCGCCGCCTCGAAGTGACGCTTCGGCTGCTCCCCGCCGCCGGAATCCGCCGTGCCTCCGGCCTTCTCCACCTCACCGACGCAGGGGACCCTCCTCTCCTCCGTTTGGGCTGCACCATGAACAAAAAGGATACCTCACTCTCTCTCCCTAGGTTTTCATCCTAGATCTAAGTTTGGAGAGTAGTTCCCCTAGTTTTTCTTGGTGTAGAATCTTTTAGATGGCAATGTGCATCATAGAATTACTCCTAAAATTCTTTGCACACTTTTTTTTGACCCAAATCGATGTTTCCCCTCCCAGGGCCGGAGACTCCGGTCTGCACAGACCGGAGAATTCGGTGTGGCCGGATACTCCGCCCCCTGAGACCGGAAACTCCGGTCTGGATACAAAAAATGTGCCCAGAATTTTTTGAGTACTTCTTCCTTGTGTTCCTGGACATGTATGCTTATCTCCATGCTATCTTTCTGTTCTGTTTCTCACAGGTGTTCAGAGGACAAAGTCTTCCGTCTCCCACCCTCACAAGGTTTCAAGGAGAGATCATGCTCAAACAAGGGACAATCTCTTGTATGATAGTAACACTGACCGCCTGCGTCAGCAGAGTACCATGGCAGAAGAAGCCACAAGAATGGATGCCCAATATGAGTTTGATGAGCAAGAAGCGGCCCAGAGAACCATTTTGATTCCTTGACCACAGTTATGGGTATGGGGAAGCATGAGTTCTGTCGGATGAGGCAGCAACCCTTCTTTGACTTGCCGGCCAACACAGATGACCCTAACTTTCCCCGGAAAGAGCAGCAGCTGATTATGCATGAGATTTATGCCAGAATTGAGAAGCATGCCGTCTGTGAGCAAAAGGTGTTGAATCTTGAGGCCGTCTGGATTGCTCGGAATCTTGGTCTTGAGAAGCTTATCTCTCACATTCATGAAGACTATAGTATTCCCCTTGTCCATCAGTTCTTTGCCACGGTTGTCTTTGATAATGACGAAGAGGTCACAATGACTTGGATGACCGGTTCGAACAAGTGTACCTCCAACTTTGTGGAGTTTGGAAGGTTATTGGGTTATGAGTTCAAGGGGGCTACTACTCCTGTTGGGAAGCGGATGCATGTGGAAGGGACCACCTACAACAAGAGACGCTTGCGTCCATTGTATTCTATGGCATCATCTGTTGGCACTAATCAAGACCTCCTCCCCACTTACAACATCTTCCTTCGCATGGTTCGGTTTAGCCTTGCTCCTCAAGCCGGAAATGTGGATGCTATTCGAGGAGGGCTTGTCAATCTTCTCTACCATGCTTACAAAGTTCAAAAGGCCGGTCCATCTTGCGAAGGCAAAGAGATTGATGTCATGGATTTCATCAAGTGTGAGATGCTTTGGGCAATCTTTGAGCATAAGAATCCTTTATATGCACCCTATGTGATGAAGCTCATCCTTGAAAAGGTCCCTACCGTCGATATATCTCGCCTCACCAAGCATCCCAAGGGCACTCTCCGCCAACTTAGCAAGCACTCCAAGCAACCGTCTTCCTCTCATGCACCTCCTTCACAATCTAGTGATGAGGAAGCGGCGTCCGAGGCCCCAATGTTCGAGGCAAGGCTGAAGTGAACAAGGAAGTGAGCAATATCTCTTGGTGGAAGAGAAAGTTGCTTTGCATGGACGTTGCACTTCACAAGGAGAACCATGATTCATATGTGAGAGAGAAGCACATAATAAGCAACAAAGGCATCATGATCAAGGAGTTGCGCAAGCTTAACAATGGTAGCATCACTCCTCCTCCTGAAGAAGATGAAGATGGAAATGCTATTATCTCCTCCTCGTCCGCCGAGACTATCCCATATGAAGAATGGAACAAAGACTACTTTCCTTGGGCAGATTATGCGGATGTCACCTCCATGCCATCTTCTTCTCGCAACACCGACAAGGCTCCCATGAATATATCTGATGAAGACTACAATGAACATGGGGATGGTGATGAGAAGACGAAGACTCCGAGTGATCTCCATGGGTTTCGTTAGTTATGCTCTTTTCCCTTTTTGGTGTTTCGATGCCAAAGGGGGAGAAGTAGTTCTATTAGGTTCTCTCCGTGAGATTTGCATGGGTTGGACACAAGCATGTGCTTTTATCATTCTTATTGCGCTTGTGTCTCTTTATGTTATTTGGAACTTATTTGCTTCTTATGAGTTGTGAACTATGTGTGAATTATGTGAGTGTAAGACATATGGATTTCTTATTATGTATGGTTGAGCCTACATTATTGTGCTATGGTCTATATGGGTGTTTATCTACATTTATATGCACAAGGTATGGTTTTCATCTCTAGACTCAACCTATATTACGATATGTCTTATTTGTGAAATGTGTTGTTTCCATATCATGTTGCTATATATTGTTGGAACTTGTCTCTCTATACGTGTGCATTTGCATTCCAAAGCAATTGATTTATATGCACACATCTTGGGGGAGTCTTTCCTTTTTGTTAAACATGATATGGTCGTGAAGTTTATTGCAAATCCTTGTGTTGTCATCTAACACCAAAAAGGGGAGATTGAAAGAACATTTTGTTATCCCTTAGTTTTTGTGTGTTAGTTAACAACACATGTGATAATCTGGTGTTAAGTAAATGCAGGTTATAATGTGTTCAACACATGTGCATCAACACCAAAAGAGAAAAGAATCTGAAAGAACATTTTGTTATCCCTTAGTTTTTGTGTGTTAATTAACAACACATGTGCATCCCCAGGACCGAAGTCTCCGGACTCAGGGGATTCTGGCCGAAGTGCTGAAAAGGGGTTCAGCCCCTGCCATAGGCCGGAGTTTCCGGCCCCAAGGACCGGAGTCTCCGCCCCGGGCCGGAGTATCCGGCCCCAGAAGACCGGAGTTTCTGCCTGAGCTGCACCATGCCTGAAAGTGGTTCAACCCCTGGTCTAGGCCGGATTATCCACCCCCAGGGGGCCGGAGTATCCGCCCCAGGCCGGAGTCTCCGGTCACTTAGACCGGAGTCTCCGGTGAGAAGCTGTCTGCAACGGCTATAATTTCTAGGAGGGGTATAAATACCCCTCCACCTACCTCCAGCCAGCTAGCTCGCCTAGAATTGAAGACACCATTGTTGCAAGCTCAAGAATCACTAGATATGCCAATCCCTCCACCCAAACTCATTGATCTTTGGAGGATTGAAGGAGAAGGCCCCGATCTACATCTTCACCAAGCCGTTCTTCATTTCCCCCTCATTCACTTGAGGGACCATTGCTAGGGTTTCCACTTGGAAAACCTAGCCCACCGTTGTACTCACTTGATTGTCTTTGTGACAGATTGTAGCTGTTCGGGAGCCCCCAATCCATTTGTGGGTTGTGCCCCGAATCGTTGTTGTAAGGGCTCCGGATTCCGCCTTGAAGGATTCCGATAGTGGAAGGTGAACCAATCCTTTGTGGTGCGGTTCATCGGAGAATAGGGTGAGCCTTTGTGGCGTTGAGGTTCGACCTTTGTGGTGCCTCACACCTCTCCAACGAGACGTACTCCCTTAACAAGGAAGAACTCGAGATTACATCCGTGTCTTCGTGTGCTTTCACTTCGGTTACTTCTATCCTTGTTTACCGCCTTTACTTTGTATATCGTGCTTAGTTGCTAGTTTGTCATATAGGTAAATTCACCGTAGTTGCATATCTAGAGAATTGACCTTTTGTGTCAAGCCTAATTTTGAAAAGAACTAAAATTTGGAGTAGCACCTATTCACCCCCTCTAGGTGTCATACCGATCCTTTCAACAAGTCTGGGTGGGCATGAAGATGAAGATATGAACTCTCTCAACCGGTATGTTGTTACTTGTTAGTACTACTATGCCATTTGGCTCATTGTATGCATTAAACCGAGAGTGCAATTTGGGAGAATGTGACCTGGGGCTACAATCTTGCCGTGATATGTTTTTAATGCCCAGCGTAGCCGGACCCGAAGGAGAGGCAGCTCAACAGTGCTCTTGGCACTACTACAGAAATGCCTTTCTGTGGCGCACCTTTTTGGAATTCTGTGGCACACCCGCCAAATTGGTGGGTGCGCGACAGAATTCTCGCCACAAAAATTTATTCTGTGGCGCATGGGCTTGGTGCGCCACAGAATTCTCACATTTCTGTGGCGCACCAAAACCCCGTGCGCCACAGAATTCTCAAAAATTCAAATTTTTCAAAAAATGCAAAAAAATATAAAACAGTTTCAAAAAAATTCAGAAAAATCAAAAAAAGAAATAATATGAGAAATCCTAATTTTTGATTTTTTCGGATTTTTTGAATTATTTCAACTGACACCTTCCCACTAGGTCACCCATCCTCAAATTGATCCAACCCTAACACGCTTAACTTCTAAGTTCTTATTGATATATATATCATATGAAACCTCTTAAGTTTTGCATGTGTATATGTTATGTATGTGTTATAAATGTGTGTTTTTAAATTTCAGATTTTTCAAAAACTTCTAAACTTTCAAAAGGAGATTCAAAAGTTTCAAAAGATCCAAAAACTTAAAAAAATCAAAAAACTTAAAAGAATTCAAAAAATCCAAAAAATTCAAAAAAGTCAAAACAATTAAAAATTTCAAAAAACTTAATTTTTTTAAAAATCCAAAAAAATCGAAAAAAATTCAAAAATCCTAAAAATCCACAATCTTTTGTTATACATTTCCGTGTCTTTTTTTTGGACTTTTTGAATTTTTTAATTTTTTTTTCTTTTTTTAATTCTTTTTGATTTAGTAGAAAAAATCGTCTGTTTGAAATAACTTTTTTTTCTTTTGGAATTTGAGGAATCTGTGAATTGCTGACCGGGTAAACCCAGGTGGATTCGAACTCGGATTTTTCTCTAGTTTTTTGGCATATAAAACGCGTTATTTCGACGTCGTATGCAAAAGTTATGGCCGTTACAAGTTTTTTTCCTGTTTGTTGCAGAAAAGGTCAAAATTCATATTTCAAAATTTCTATACCTACTAGACACTCAAACCTAACTACATGTCAAAGGATTTTATTTATTGAAATTTTTATCATTTTCTTTTACTTCCTGCAAGACTAAAAAGGCGATCCACAGGGGGGGATTTGGTGCGCCACATAATGTCACCTTTCTGTGGCGCATCTGCCAGGTGCGGCACAGAATGTCACATTTTTTTTCAAATTTTAACCCGCCCCCCAGATAACTTTCTGTGGCGCACCTGGCCGTGTGCGCCACAGAAATGTGACTTTCTGTGGCGCACCAGGCTTGGTGCGCCACAGAATGTAAAATTTCTGTGGCGCATGTGGTTTAATGCGCCACAGAAATGTGTCTTTCTGTGGCGCACCAAGCTTGGTGCGCCACAAGAAATATTTCTGTGGCGCACCCCCACAGAATGCCAACCTACCTATAAAGGTTTTCCTAGTAGTGTGGTTGGGAAACGAAATGTAGCGCGGGTTTGTGTTATTTAGTTACATCGACAACCATTTCTAGTGTATGTATGTGCCAAATTTAGGTACTCTCACTCGTATTTTGTGTGCATAAAAGCAATATATGAACAGATAGGCCTTCCAAGTCAACCAAAAAAACATATAGGCCTATTGACATTTTTTTTGACAAAAGGGAATATATTAGTATCAAGACAACAATGCTATGCATACGACGAATTTTCGTCCGATGATTGTCCTTGACACTAGTACATCATCGTTGGATAAAATTGCTACATCGACAGGGATCATAGTATGAGAGTGTCGGATGGGTTTCGTACACAAAATGTGGTACACACAACTATTTCGGTATCAAGATGATATCAATTACACCTAACATTTGCAACAACATGATATCAACAGGCTAGTCAAGAAACAGCCACATGCCTCACTCACCAATTGTTAATTTGCTAAATCTTTTTTTCCTTAATTAATGAGAGTCAATATTGCAGGTAGCAGTTGACAGTGCTGCAAAATCAACAATTGGTTCAAACATAACAAATTATCATTTTCAGCACTGGCAAACTGTATGAATCTTTCCAGAATGACGTACCACGAATGCGGTAGTTTATCACAAATATAGTCGAGGAAAATCAATCGAAAAATGAAAGATCTGCAAATAGGGCATTCTCGCTGACAGTGTTGCTGTGTTGGGATTGCATTGCCCTGTGTTGTGTGCCCCTTTGAGTCAGTCTTGACAGATGAACTCATCGTCTGCAACTAGCCTTGCGAGCGCCTCCGGCGTGAGGCACACCTCGAGCCCCATGCTCCCACCGCCGCCGCGCCCGTCGTACACCGTCACCCTCCCGTCCACCTTGTTCGCGCCACCGCTCCGCACAGCCAACGGCGCGCCCCACCCGAAGTCGTTCCCGTAAGCGTCGAACCGCGGCGAGTTCCCGGTCACCACCATCGCCGGGTTCCAGAACCCCGCCAGGTACGCGAACCGGGGGTCGATGTGCCACAACGAGAGCGATCCCACCATCGCCTCCTCGTTCAGCAGCCGTGCCCGTCCACCCCAGCCCATTGTCCATGATCTCGCCGGTCGTGGCCCTCGCCGTGGCGCGCACCACGGTGTTTCCCGCGTAGGCCCGGGACAGGCACTTGACACGGCCGCGACATCCGACGAGCACGGTGTACGTTGTCTCCTCTGCAGGCGAGAGGCGCCTGGCGCGGGACACCGCGCGCCACACGTGCGCCAGCAGGGCTTGGAGCGAGGAGATGGTGGCCGAGCCGGCCGCCTCGGCGTTCGTTCTCGCCTTCAGGCTCTTGACGCGCTCCCCGGAGAAATGGAAGAAGCACTCCTCCACCGGCGGGCAATTGAACCGCCGGACGATGTCGTCCAGCTTGGCGAAGGGGAGAGGGGTCGGAACAGGGCAGGTGTCGGGGAACCACCGTTCTAGTACCGGTTGCGGCGTGGAGATCTCAGCAACGGCGTCGCCACCACTCCGACTCATCTCGGACCAGGTGTTGAAGAGGTGCCAGAACGTGGTCCCGTCGGCGACGCCGTGGCTGAGCGACATGGCGACGAAGACGCCGTCGGCGAGCTCCGTGACCTGTGCGGCGAGGACGGGGCGGGACCCCGCTACGGCGTCCGCGCCGACGAGCCCGTCCAGCGGGAAGAACGACCACACCACGCGAGGGACATACATTGACGCGGCGACATCGGCCACGGAGACGCCGGGGGCCACCGCGTGGACGAACTCGGCGCCCTCGCCTGTGCAGCGCAGCGAGACGACGACGGTGGCCTCCTCCTGCCGCTCCTCGACGGCCAAGCGGCCGGCGAAAGGGTAGAAGCGTCCCAGAGCGCGGGCGAAGGACGACGCGAGGCGCCCGACGAGATGCTCTCCGCTGTCGCCGCCGGTGGGAGGACTGGGCAGGAGGACGCCCTTCTGGATGTAGTCCACGGTGAGCATCTGGAGATCCCACGGCGTCAGGTGCACCGTCTCGGCCGCAGGCTCGGAGGTCGTCGTCTCACCGCTCGACGACGGCCAGACCATGCGGCGGGAGACGATGCGGACCATGGCAGGCGTAGAATTGGCAGACTGCAGCGCCGCAAGAATCACCGCAATGGGCGTACCGAGGCATTACGTGAACCAACTAAAAGGGCAAGTGCACAACTTTTAGGTAGGCCATGTGACACATAACCCGAGCCAAACTGAGAAGATGCCACCAAGCCCCGACATCAACTCTCGATCCAAACTAATTTCTCTCACGGCATGACAAGTCGGCTAGCAGAGCTCTCTATTCCTAGGGAGATTAGAGATTAAAAGGAAATCAAGATAAGCTGAATAGGATCCCAGGTACCAGGAGGTGCTCTAATTGCATAATTTTATGAAGAAAAAAATAAATACATGTCCTCCCGAAATGTCACAATTAACCACTGCCAGACAACAAGATTGCTAACAAAATATTTTTCAACATGCTCGTGTATGCATTACAAAACTGAAGTGGTATATCACACTAATCTGCTTACTCGCTTTACCACTGCAATACTTAAGAAAATACATCTTTCTAGGTGAGGCTAGGAAAGCATTTCGCATGAAAGTTTAAATTCTTAACTCTCAAAACATGGTCTCCATGGATCTCAGTCCGCTAATTTGTACAAAAAGTAATACTCAAGCATCTGGGAATCAAAATCTTAACAAGCATGACATAAAACCTACTTAGACCAGTCGGTGAAATATATCTGTAAAGCGGGTAATAAAAATTAGCTGAATTAATGAACAACTTTAAAACATAATTCTCTGCGTCACGCCGTCACATAACTTTGCTTTCTATAAATCGATGCACTGTAGGACTTGCTAGAACAACCTCTGAATCATGAATGCAATAAATATGAGAAATAAAATAATAGCATGAAATTTATGTTTCTGCAGACATGCCTAGCTTCTCGGTTCTTGGTTGATCATCAAGATAAAATGATAGAAGCCTTCTGCAAGCTTAAGTGCAAATAGTTAAATGCTGAATATCTGAAGAACAATGTACACGCTGTTTTCTCCTCATGCTGCTCAAAAAACCAGCTTGCCTTATCACCCGAATCTGCAGTAATCAAAGTAAAGAACATAAAGATCAATCTAATATGCATATTCTGAATCAAGAGCATGACCAGAATGAACTTAGCAGGTGTTTTACCAGATGAGATGAGTACACCTGCAAATAAGATGGATACAGGGTATGAGCCTACTGAAATACTAATGCTACATCAACAAGGATAAATAGTTGCCATGGATAGAGAATGCAATATTACTGGCCCAAAAACTTGAAAATAAAGATTAACCAACATGAAAGGTCATACACGACATGGATAAGAGAATAAAGTAATTTATATTTAAATTATAAAAATAGCCACCAAACTTGCCATATGATACATCGGCTCATGAGTTTAGCAATATGCTAAGCATTATCATAAAAAATAGAATAAATAAGAAATCATTGAAATATCAAAAAGAGCAATTAGAGCCACACAAAAGATAGTTTAATCCACTACTGGAAAGGAAAACCTGATACGCCTATGTGATAAAACTCAGAATTTGCCATATTACTTACCAGAACAGGTCTTGGATTAAAGAGGAGCTGCATGATTTTGTTCCAATAGCACAATCTGGAGGAAGTTTCAGCACTGTGAAACCAAGTGCTGCAAAAGAACATACAGGAAGTTAAAAAAATACGATCAGTCTCATGGAACAATGGAATATTCCAAAATCAGATGTGGTAGTCAATTAACAATGCAAAATAAATGTTCTAGGAACAAGAAAAGTTCAGTTTCAGTCAAGTAAAACAATTCAGAAAGCTAACTTGTAACGATTTCTATGAAGCGATTGGTTACGCCAGTCGATACAAACACTGGTCATGTTCTTAATTCTTTCGGTGGTAAAAGTACTCTAAAGTATGCTGAATAATCTCTCCTTTAAAAGACCACAAATTCATAAGAACATAAGATTGGAGGGTTTGGTATAATATTGTGTGGTGAACTGGTGATAATAAATCAGTGAGCACTGAGGTGAAGGGAATCCATGAGAAAGAAGAGAAGAGGGAGCGCCTACCTGCCCAGCCATCGCAGCCTCCCGCAGGCAGAAAGTCGTGGAGCTGCTCGATTTCTTGTTCAAACAGCCAATCGAGCGAAAAAGGCCTGTGACCTTGCGCTGGTCTGCTGCGCCCTTCGCCAGCAGCCTCGCCGCCGGTGATGACGAGGTCCTCCTGCAGCTGAATCCCACCTGTGCTGCAGAGAACCTAGCTACCACCTTCATTCGTCTGGATTTGGATCAAATCCCCACCCACCACCACAGCCCAATCCACCGATACCGCCGTCAATCTCTATCTCCGGCCGGTCCTGCTTCTCCTTGTTCCTCATCTTCACAGCCACCGGCCCTCGGGAGACGAAGAAGCAAGAAGCACCGCCCTGCCGATCTTCCACATCAGACCGCTCCGTGGTGCCGCCGTGTCTGGAAGAGATGCGATTCGCCGGTGGATATGGACTCCGTGCCCGCCGCCCTAAGATGAGGGCAGAGGCAGAGGCAGCGGGGAAGAGCTAGAGGCGGCGTCGCCGGGACCTCCACCTCCCACGACGCCGGGCATCTGCTGCCCCTCCAACAGTTGTGACCCCGCTCGTCCTCTTCTGGTGCTGGAGATGGTCGACGTCGGCAGGAATCGAAGGCGGGCCGCGGCCTGTGCCGGGACGGCGCGGAGCGACGGTTGTGGAGCGAATGGTCAAAAGCTGCTGTTCAGGATATCGAACCGACTTTTATTGCGCCAGCGAATCAACTAGCTACATGTGGATGCTCTCATATGCTAGCAATCCTAGCTCGATTGTATATTGTAGAGATATGGTAGTATCAGTTTGTAAAGTAAGTTCGCTAGGTAGCATCATGGAGTAGAAACCAATATGTTACCTCTGGAATCGCTTGACCTTAACAAACAAAAAAGTCCAGGAAGAACCTACTATTATCCGCCGAAAGCTTCACAGCTTTTCAATTCCTCACTACTAGATGAATCTGTATCTGTTATGCGGTCACACAGGTCACTTAGAGCACCATGATTTAAGCAATCATCTTGCTCAAGTAAGCATACATCACATCCTGATTCCAGCAAAGAATGACTTGGAATCATAGTTAACTCCATCGCACTCATCAGTGATCTAACTTTAGCTAGCTCTGGCCAAGACTTTGCTGATATATACATGTTTGAGATCAATTTGTAGTGACCAGGATTGTTCGTCCTCATTGCCAGCAGCTTCTTTGCAGCTTGTTCACCAATCTCTGTGTTGCCATGGAACAGGCAAGCCTCAACAAGAGTCGCTAACATTGCAGCAGTTGGCTGGAATGGCATCTTGTCAATTATCTCCTCAGCCATCTTCAGCAAACCTTCACGGCAGTACAAATCAACCATGCAAGAAAAATGTTCCACTCTTGGTGTAGTGCCAAATACAGCATACATCTTGGCAAATAGTAGCTGTCCCTGAGTGACCAGCCCAGAGTGGCTACATGCTGAAAGAACAGCGACCATGGTCACATGGTCTGGATCTATACTGTTTGCGATCATTTCATCAAAGAGCTTCAATGATACATGGCCCTCTCTTTGCATTCCATATCCCAAAATCAATGAATTGTAGGCGTGTTTGTCATGGTATTCCATCTGATCAAATATTATCCGGGAAGCTCCCATGCGTCTAGACTTGGAGTACATGTGGACAAGTGAGTTTTGCAATAATTTAGAGCCACCCAGTCCATGTCTAAGGATGTAGCAGTGCAGCTCTCTTCCATGACAGAGGTCTCCAAACCGTGCAACAAGGGAGAGCATTGTTAAGACAGTAACATCATTTGGACAGGCACCTGAGCCAATCATCTCTCTGAAGAGCAAAAAAGCTTCCTCGACCTGGTCCATGAATGCAAATCCTGCTAACTGTGAATTCCAAGCTGCGATGCTCCGAACTGAGCACAGTCTAAACAGAAGTTCAGCAGAGTTCATCCTCCTGCACCTCGAATACATTGTGATCAGTGAGTTCACCACACACTCGAGCCTATCAAAGTATAGACGAACGGCCGCCCCATGCAACTCCCTGCCAACCCTCAGATACCCACTCTTACCACATGCTTTGAGGCCAATCAGCAAACTCACGGAATCCACCCCTGACTCATGGCAATTCCTCATCTGAGACAACAACCTGACTACTTCATCATAGTTCCCTGCTTTCAGATTCCCTGCTGCAACTGCATTCCACGTCACAATGTTTGCCCCAGGAACCCGCTGAAGCAGTTCAAACGCCTTGGTCCACATCCCCGTCGATGCATAGCCAGACATCATCGTGTTCCAGCTAACAACATCCCTGACAACCATTTCGTCGAACACCCTCCGCGCATCCTCCATCTCACCGCACTTGACATACATCCCGACCAAAGCATTCCAGACATACATGTCGAGATCATATCTACTCCTCCGAATACGCTGGTCAATCTTGCGTCCAATGGTGACCTCCCGGAGCTCCCCACAAGCACGCAGCACAGAGGGATACGTGAACCTGTCGGCGCTCACGCCCAATGCCGCCATCCTGTCATACGCCGTGATCACGTCTTTCCACAGCCTGTCGCCGGCGTAACTCCATATGAGCAGATTCCAGGGGAACGCCCACGCCTTCCCAGCCGCCCGCTCGACTGCGGCACGCGCCGCCGGGGGGTCTCCTAGGGTTATGTAGAGGGAGGCGAGCCTGGGGAGGACGGAAGGGTGCGCGTCGAGGCCGAGCGTGACGGCGCGCGCGTGCACCTGCTCGCCGGGGCGGAGCGCGCGATGCGCGGTGCAGGAGAAGAGAATGGACGATAGGGCGGCGGGGGAGAAGGGTGAGGCGGGCGGCGGCGGCGGCGGTTCCTGGGCAGGCGCGGCATTTCGCCAAACGGGTGGGATGCAGCGGCGGATGCGGAAGAGATGCTGCTTGGTGAGCGAGACGGCGGCGGCGTTGGTGGGAGGTGGGCGCATCAAACGGCCGCCGCCTTCGCCGTCGCATCACACCGCGGCGGCGGCGGCGGAGGCGAAGCTGGTTGTAGTGGGGAACGACGGGAGTCCGGAGATTTGGGCGCGCCAATGTTTCGTCGCAAAATATGTGGTAAACCCTGGAGCCTGGAGCCCTGGACGCTCCAAAATAAAGCACTGATTTTGTTGAACAAAATATGTACTCCGCAATAAAGCATTGATAGTACATATTTTATTAACTAGTTAATTAAATTAAATAAAAACCTAACTCCGCAATAATGAGTGAAGATTCACACTAACACTGAATTACTCCGTTAGGAGTACTAGGTGTCTGCCCGTGCGTTGCAACGGCAAATGAAAAAATTATATTTCATACTTGGGAAACCAGTTTGTGGCAACCCGCGAGGTGTCTTTCCTTCATCGAGTCCGATCTCCAAAGGGTTTAGGCATGTTCGTTCCTCAAAAATTGGTCTCTTATTTTTGACTGAAAAAACGAGACCATTCTATTTCATTGTAAATGTGATATGTTTACAATGTAGTATTGAGGAAATGGCGTCTGCAGGCCAGCCTACATGTATTCCGGAGTCCCATGCGTTTTTCCGCCTCACGTCTGTTTTCTCTGTGTTTGTCTCCTATATTTGATGCACTACTTGTGGTATATCGTCTTGTATCGAGCTCTCTACACAATTCACGGTATCACATCCCTGCCCAAAAAGCCGGCTTGTTTCACCCAGCAGACAAAATGGGCACACCGCACGTTAGACATGGGCAGATGAAATGTTCAGAATGGATACATGTGCCAGTTCAAATTCATTTGTGATTGTGCGTTAAAATAAATTGCATCATGATAATTTAGGTCCAAAATTATTCGCTCTGCATGACGTAGAATGCCCCAACTGGTTGCTTGAAAGTCAAGATCTTCGCTGCGATAAAGACAAAAGAACTCATGCTATCTTTCACCACATTGGCTACCTTGAGTCCTTTACCACTCCGACTATCATCTCTTCCACGTTGAGGATGTTTGCAAAACCAGGATCCGCATGATCTTCAACACAAAGTGATCATCGGAAGAGGACCTCGTTGATAACCTACAATTACGGAGATCTGTTTGCCCCCGTCGTCTTGACACTAACAAACAATTGTGGAGATCTGTTTGCCACATCGTGTTGACACTAACAAAAATGAACCTCTGTCGTGCCCCTCATTTGAGTGTGCCACATGTCATTTTGACACTAACAAAAATCAACCTCTGTCGCGCCCTGATTTGAGTGTCGTATCACTCCTATTGTGTTTTGGTTGCTGTACATCCTCCTCATCCTTACTCATGAGTGTGTCGCATCACTACTGTATATGTATATGTATATGTATATGTATATGTATATGTAAGAATTGATGATTCTGGCCTTTTGAGCAATGAAATTCAGGTGGGCGACTGTCTTTAGTTGCTTTCGACTAAAGAAAATATTAATGTTCAAACATTACTGTTACAAACATCAAGGGCCCATCGCAGCCCTATTTTCTAATGTCCTTTAGAGTACAGACTAATGTGAGACGAGAGTGATTAAGGCATAGGCACTTCAATTCATATTATTTGATGTTAATCATGTACCTTTCATGAACATGTCAAAAGTGATAACCACAGAACTGAAATAACTGCGAGACAACACAATCTCAAGGACACACCTTCCAATGATAGACACGCTACAATGCATTATTATAAACTATAGTTACCAAAGGCAAAACAGAAGTGCCACAACTTCTGTCAGAGTGAGAATTCACATGTGTGCAGAGGGATTACTACAAACTTCCAGCCTATTCTTCCTCCGAGAAATGCAAGGCAATATAGATGTTGCTTGTCATGTAAGATTGAAATTTCTTCTCAACTTGAAGGAACTCTTTATGAACGTAATACCTGAAAGCCTCTTCCCAGGTTTATGAAAATATTCATGCAAGTAAATAAGTAGAGAAGAGGAGCGCATATACTACTTTCCTGCAGAAATGACAGATGTGATTCCTGTTTTTTATTTTGAACAAAAGATGTGATTCCTGTTAGTACCTGTTCAAGGAATAACTATGGTCTGAAGTAGTAACAATAATTTTGACCGAATAACTCAAATTTGTATCCATGGGCAAGTATAACTTTGATCTGAATGTAACATATGCTAATTGACATGATTAACCAATTTCCTCCAAAATAAGAAGCCCACAAGCCTTGAACAGTGTTTACCCTCTTATAAAAAAGTAACATCTATGGTGTTCTTACTGGATACTATTAACCCGTGATAAACCAGTTATGCCCCCCCCCCACCGTTCTTCCACCTACACCACATCCATTACATGTACTAATTTGGCCTTGTAACTACAAATTATAGAAACTCAACATCTTGTATCTTGACCATAGGGCACAGGTTAATGCGTGCAAGACTATATAATAACACTTGATGTCAAGCGTATACAATTTATAACATGATCGGGAATTCAAGATAATAGTAGCCCTCCCTCCCCCATGGTTACTGTCATGGGACATCTAGCTCATATAAAAATTGATCTATGAGGAAAAATAGAAACTCCTATAGAAAATATAAAAAAACACTACTGAAATTGGAAGAGTGAAGGAAAATGCTTACAATTTTATCTCCAAATACATAGCACACACTGTCTGCCCCAGCAGCATGCCCTTACTACTGGTGATACAAAACAACTGAAACAAGCATTTATCGTACATACTTTCATTCAAATTGAGAAGAAACAAAGGAAGGGAAAATTGTAAGGGTGCATGATTCAATGTACCAATGTCATGAAATTATAACAGGAGAAATTTAGCTTAAATGTAACATTGGTATCATTAAGAAGTGAAATTTGTTCAGATGAATTGCGTGAGAAAATAATCATGTGTAGAAATAAAAAAAATACTGAAATTGACAAGCACGTGCGTCTACACAGAGTTCCACCTAGTCTATCAGTTAATAATCACCAACATTTGGTTCTTGACCAATGGATCCCATGATCTTACTATCCAGGCAGACCTGAAGCTAACAAAAAATTGCTAGCTAACCAACTTCTACAAACTATAGAAGTGGCCCTTTCAGTTGGTCATGATTGATGATCTGTATCAGTATATAACTCTAACAAATAATGACTGAGTACATTATCTGAAAAGGTATAGGTAAATTAGGGAAACACAAATAATTTACAAAAGAAAACATACTGAATAATGATACAAGGTCCAGTACCTTGGTGATGGATTGCGCTTGTTCTGACTGGCTATGTATTCGTTTCATCTGGATCCTCCCCTACCTTTCAATCTGTTGCACTCAAACAGTTTTCTATGACTGGATGCCCAAGCACATTTGAGCTGTGTACCGGGTTTCTATCTCCTTGAGCTCATTATTTTGCGACGTATACACATTTTCTTTCCATGTATTTACTAACCTGTCAATGCTGCATCCTCACTTTTTCCATCACAACCACCATCGGTGGCACCTTCTGGATCCACAAAACAGAATTAGCTTGGTATTGACGACAATACAATGAAAGATAAATGACATGATGGAGGTAATCCAATCTACCTTTTGCAATGAAGGAGACTTTCCCGGACGAAATCTGAACGCAGCGTTGTTCGTGGACCTGTGCCCCGCCGTCCGATCTCGACGCGGGATGCGCAGAGCTTTTGGCTGCGTGGCGGAGCAGGCGGCAGTTCCAGGACCGCTGCGGGCTTGAGAAGTTGTTGCTGGCGCCGACCTTCGTTTGGGGTAGACGGGTTTGGTCCGTTGGGAGCTGGCCTGAGGGCTGCGGGATTGACGACGGGCGGATGTGGAAGGAGATCGAGTGAAGAGACACCACTGGCGTTGGCGTCAGCTCGTGGGAGACTACTTGGATTGGAAGCGGAGGCGCGCTCGTGGGAGACTACTTGGATTGGAAGCGGAGGCGCAGGATCCAAATCGGCCTGAGGGCGGGCCAGCGCGGGCAGCAGCAGAAGTGGGAGGAAATTTCGAGACACATGGAGGAGGTGTGAGATCGCCATGCCAGGCGTCGATGAGTAGCGCGGAGCCGACGTAGAGGACTCGGTGCTGGGTTGGAGGAGGAGGTGGGCATCGGCGGCGGAATAGGATAGGAGAGCGGAGGAACAAGATGTACAGGGGAAGAGCTGCTGGAGTTAGCGGGGAACTCGGGTGGGTGACGAGGTTGCTCGTGAGTTTGTTGCGGCACTCCATTTGTTGGGGTGTACGGTGATTTGTTGGATTTGGTAGCAAGATTACCGTGCGGTGGCATTTGATTTGTAAATAACTGAAAGTGTGACACCATCAGAAGTGTGACACCACCAAGCCACCTTTAATAGTAAAGATAAGATTTTGCCTTTTTCTAGTTTCACATTTAACTAAACGTGTCAGTGTGCATTTTCACTCATTATAATATGTATGTAGTCCACATTGAAATGTCGAAACATCTCATAGTTTGGATCATATATGCATACTTATACTAGTAAAAGATATGCATGGCTTTGGTAATTTGATGAAGTTGTAAATGTCTAAAAAAAAATTTCAATGTCTTTTTTTTTTAGAAAGAACCATTGTTACCACCAACACCGACATCTCAGCTTGCTCGAAAATTTTGTCCTCGGATTGAAAGGCAACAATTGTATATATACAGTGTAAAACTGAGAGGCAGGCAGCAATAACAGATGTATAATTTGACTATATTTCTCTTGGCACCTACCAAAACAGGTGTAAGAATCATCAATCCTCAAAAGATGGGTACACTCTCGAGATATACAATTGGTGACGACTGTGGGCAACAAATTTCCAGCGAATATCTTTCTTGCTAAACTTGGCGAAAATCTCTACAGAGCAGGACTTCTTTTTCCTGCCAGGAACGACCAAACCTGCGGCGCATCACATCACAGCAATGGTGTGGGAGCTGCCGGCAGAACAACCTCTCACATCCAGGGGGCGAAAAGAATAAGGGGATCATACACTACTTTCTGGCGTTCGATTGTCGAAGAAGGCAGGGCCGCCGTCGAGAATACCAACTCGAGCTTTACAGTGCTACGACCTGCCATTCTGGGCGGCGTACAGCAGCGACTCAGACTGGTCTCTCTCGGCATGCTTGCCTTTCCCCTTGTCGAGACGAGCCCTTCGTACGGCCTGTTGGATCTGTCGCTCGTGCTCTTTAAGTATCTCTTCCATGTTTACCCCGGGAGGCATCAATGGTCCAGAGTACTGGATTCTGTTCTTCCTAGTGCCATTCGCCTGAATAATAGAGGAGAATTTATCAGCATACTATGGTTTAAAACAGAATGTTACTCTTCAACTACGCTCCATCTAGGATCACTTTCCATTGTACTAATATCTTACAAGACAAAAAAATGTTGATCTTGACCCCGAAAATGTGTCAGAATAGAAAAGAGCCTATAGCATGATAATGACCAAACCAATCATCTTGTCAACATATTTACGCACTACTCCTAAATACAAACTCGATAACAGCACACCAGAAACGCCAACATAGAATATTAAAAAAAAGATGGAAACTGATCACAGCAGCTATTAAGGACTAGAATACTAAGGGTCATGCTTTGCTGCGTATGAATGCTAGGAATAGAGAACAACTGAAGCTTATTTGAACAATTAAATAACTCACCCCTGTAGGCTCCTTATCTGCCACCACGTCATCCTTCCGATGCGAAGATGATGGTCTTTCTTGGAATTGATGTGATTGCGACCATTTGGGTTTGTCAGAGGGGTCAGCAGCAGTGAGTTGACTGTATCTCGAACTCGATCTATGCTCTCTTAAATAATGTTTCCTAGCACTGTCCCCGAGGTTAGACAGCTTAGCGCTATTTCCTCGCTGCCCAGTTGCAGTAGATGGGTTAGACACCTCGGCAGCAGCAATCTGAGAGGTGTAAAATCGCTGGGCATTCGGATCTGTAGCACTTGAACGACCCAAAGTGGAGGATGAACGACCAGCATTCATCAAAGGAACACGACGAGCGTGGCCATTTTCAGCAGCTCCTCCCGGAGGATCCATTGCAAAGCCGGTAACAGCATCCTCCTTTGGAGTGAACTTATTACTAGAGCCTTTTGGATTAACCTGAATTCGTCGTTGCTGCAAAGCAATGGAACAAGAGACCTCTGAGTAATAACAAACAGCATAGTGTCTATATTTAACTATAGAACAGAAGGTTAATTGCTATATAGTAGTATATTTGCTCCTGGAGTTGAAGCAATTCATATGCATTACGGGGGTGAATTGCTGCATGGTTACAATAGAACACTTGTATAAGTCAACTTCCAGAAAAAATGAAAAGCAATTCCATTGCATCAAATACTTCGAGACAAATGATTCTACTAGCCTGCTAGTACCACTTATAACGAGTCGTGTATATAATACATCGCCGAACTGCTAGCATATGGTATTGGATGGAATATTTTTCCACCAATGATTCAAATGCTGCATATACTGATATACTTTAAAAGCTGCACATGATGGCACCAGAAAACCCCTTGAGTCAGGAGATCTACTAAGATTGGATTTAAATTCACAATACCTGCAATTCATTATTGCCATTTGGTGCTGCAAATTGCTTCCTGCGTCCAGCTTCAGATTCATGCCCTTTGGCTGCAGCTGCTCTTTGCCTGATGACCAAAACACATGATTAGCGACAGAAATTACCAGCAAAAGACAATGCCAACTGTAAATTCCACGGTCAATATTGCAGATTGCAGAATACTTGTCTTAGGTTCTACAGGTAATTTTACCTCCTAGCTTCTTCATCTCGAAGCTTAGCATCATATTCCTTGCTTGGAGGATATTTTGGTAGACTTGATGGATCACAGGCATAAGGCTTTGTTGTGAAAAACTGTGGTATAAAGCGCATGTACATATTATAAACCAGAAGTTAAGGACCAAACTTCAGATATAGAGACATCAAATTTGTTATCAACAAATTAAACTAGAAAGCGGTAAAACAGAATAGCATCTCAAGTTTTAATATCAAGATCAAAAGATATTGTTCACTTCTAAAAAACAGTGTCTTGAAGTTCACAATAACACAGAAATCCGAATTTTAGGGGAATTTGCAGTTTTGCCAATAGTGCAACTCTAAAACTTGTATCCTGCCATTTCTCTTTACAGCTACTCACTCTTGCCAATGTTCCGTTAAACTTATTTATCATTTGCCAGTGAGATGCATAAGGACCAATACCCCAGTGAGCATTCTGTAAGATGCTTCTTCCACTACACAGATGTGATCTTCCCAGCCCTCTCTCCCTCCGGCCTCCACATTCTGGCCAATATCTCTTCACCGTCTCACTCTGCCCATCTCTTGTGGCTCCGGCATGTGTCGGCGTTGGGGCCAAGTTTCCAACCAAAGTACCCAATGGCCATGGAAGCGCCAGTTTGCCAGATCTGGGTGGAAGCGCCAGTTTGCGGCGAAGCTTGTATCAGTATTAAGGTTGCTTTTCCGGCCAGCGGCGTCCAAGATGACGAGGTGGACTTAGAGGCGGCGGCTAACACAAAGTAGGACAAGCGCCAGCAGCGGGCTTGAGTATGCACAATGTGCTTGATTGGCTGGTTCTTGGTTTTAGAGCGGGAAGAGAAACCAAATTATGGTCATTTGCTTTGTTTGGATGTGAAACTTTTTGCCTGTGATTAACTCTGCTCAAGATGGCTTTTAAATTGGCATGCAACTTACATTTTAGGACCTGCATTCTTCACAGTCCTTTGGCAAATGGGTGTACATAGTTCCGTCAAATGGTGCTGCAACAGGGGAGCGGGCATGGTGCTGGCATATAACAAGAGGTACAGGGTCGTCTCCAGAAATTTGGGGCCTGAGGGAAACTCAAAGCGGGCCCTGAATTTTTATAGTATCATGACGAAATCAGAAATTATGCTACTGCACAAATGCACAATGTGGAAACACAGAAAATGTCTTGGTGAGCTACAGGGCAAATTACAGAAAGTAGAAGCGATAAGCAAGTCATGAATTGACTGAATTGATTCGATGAAGACATGGAGACATACCGACCATGTGACCTGAATTTGATTCAATTTTGGTGAATCAAGAAATTGCGGATTTTATGACGGATCGTCGGACGCTGGGGCGTGCACCAAATAATTGAGAGGACAATGCCAGTGAGCGGGAAGACAGGACTTTCCTAGTCGTCATCCTGGGATTTTGGACAGTGCGACTCTGGATGTGCGGCGATGAACATCAGGCGTCCGCGATGCCGCCGACTATCGTGTTGTACAGAGATTACCAGACCCGGGACTCAGCAGATCACCAGGTCGGGACTTGATCAGATGGCAGCCAATTCAACAAAGCCTAGTAGGTCATAACAGTCTAGCAGATGAGGGCATATGCAGCCGGTTGTGATTCAAAGTCCAACACCGAACATGTGCACATACCGCACAATCAGGTACGGTTCTATGGGCGAGGTGCATGGCTGCATGCGCTCTGGTAGCCACTAAGCAGACATGTTTTTTCATTCTTCTTCTTTTTTTGTCAAGCGCATTCTGCCTAATTGCAATTGGGGGGACTGGTTCCGTTGCTCACCTCGCTCCTGGCATCGACGGCCCTGAAGGGGTATTCACCACTGCATCTAGGCTGACAGGAGAGACGATCAAGGATGAAGAAGACAGGAGGAAGAAGAAGGCAGATGAGTCTTTTTCTTTTTCTGTTAAATGACACGTGGAACTGTCCAAAGATGATGGAGCATCTAGCTCAGGCACTTCGACTGTTATCTTGGGATCCTGGCTGAACCTGCAAAAGCTCACTGATGCAGAGGTGACTGCACCTGATGATGCTCGTCTGGTCAACGACAATGAATGGAAGACCACTACTGAGGAGCTGGATGCAAGGCTCAGGGAACAATCGCTGATGCTTGTTGAAGATGGTCATCTACTTAGGGTAGTTGATCTACAGTGATGGAGAGCGTCCCCCCCCCCCCCGGTAGCTGTTTCTTTGTCCTCTGGTATGTGTGTTGGTAAGGTGGTGGTACTCTGGTATGCTCGCGTAAAAGAACTGATGTAGCTAGCCTTTTCCCCTTGCTGCCTCTAATATATCCTGGAGCTGCGCTGGGCTGCTTCCCGGGAGCTGCAGACTGAACTCTCTAATGGTGGTTTCATTTTGAATGGAGCCAGGGCGAGGCCCTCTTTCTCTAGAAAAAAAGATGCTAACCTTCGTTGACAGGACGGAAACATAACTGGGGTGATAAATGTATACATACATCTAATGGGATAGTGGAAATGTGAACAACCCCGTAAACTAAGGGTAGAAATGCATGCAAGCATGAAATTTGTTTGTACTAATGGCAAATTTCATATTTTTATTTTCATATCCATTGGCCACCACTATATGATATTGCAGGGACATAAGCACTTTTAGCTAATACAATACTGTATACATATCTACATGTTTCAACGACCATAGATTCTCTTTAGGGCAGACAATACACCAGCCATAAATCAATAAATGTAAAAGCAGCCAGAACTTACTTCGTTTCAAGCGCAGAAGCTGCAGTACCCCTATTATCAGGTTCCACAGCAAGTAAACGGTCAAGAAGTGCCAAAGATGAAGGAGGGAAGTCCTTATACACATCATTCACACAACGACGATACGGATGTTGTGGCTTGAAGATGGTAGCACGCGACAACTTCAAATTACCCCAGAACTCCTCTGATGGTGAACCACAAAGCTTGAATATTTTGTGCAACTGTTCCACCTAAAGAGTTCAGATAAGAAAATTAAATTTTGTCCTTAAATGCCAACATAAATTCAAAGAATTGATGAGATAATGTAAGAAGAAAAGTAGAATTAGTCCAAAGTAGCAACTGTCTTGAGACCGAGCGAGGTATGACTACATTAGTAATCAGAAAGTACCTCAGTTCGTCCTGGCATGATGGGCTTCCCTGATAGCAACTCCGCAAGGATGCAACCAGCACTCCAGAGATCAACAGTGGCACCATAGTTAGTAGCACCCAGCAAAAGTTCCGGAGGACGGTACCATAAAGTTACAACACGACTTGTCAAGTTCTGCTTTTGGTTTGGATTAAAGAATGTAGCTAGACCAAAATCTGCTATTTTGAGGGCACCATTATTGTCAAGCAGAAGATTGGCACCCTTTATATCCCGATGCAAAACACCGCGACTGTGACAGTGGTGGAGTCCAGATAGTAGCTGCTGCATGTAACACTTGACCTGAAATGTCCATTTTCGAAAGTCAGCACGACATGAAAACTGACGGCACAATAAAAAACTTCGAAATGATCAAAGAAAATGTCCAGAATAAAAACCTGAGCCTCTGTGAATTTTATGCCAGGTGTAGCTGCGAGACCAGCAAGATCATGCTCCATGTATTCGAATACAAGATACAAGCTACTAGACATGCGTGACGTCACCAAACCTTCAAGCTTAATAACATTTGGATGATCAAGTCTTCTTAAGATGTGAATTTCCCTCGCCATAAATCGAACACTCTCGGGGTCCATATTGGCAAACCGGACTTTCTTAAGTGCCACGATTTTTCCATTTTCAAGATCCCGTGCTTTGTAAACGCTACTGTAGGTTCCTTGCCCTATCTGAAATATTTAAAAGGCGGGGTGAGAAAAGCCGTAGTAGTGCAGAATCAGCAATTCAATAGTAGTTTCAATTCTAATAAATTGGATAGCTTTGCAGGAGCATGAGCATTGCCGATACGATTTCTTTGTCTAACTGCGCCATGACAGCATGAATGAATTCTAAAAATATGTTTACTTTTGCATCTGACAGAATATCCTACGGCATGAAATGATGTTCAAGCACTTTGAAACATTTACAATAAACATGGTCCAGAAAATATAGATGGCAAATGGACAGGTCTTGAACAAAAAGAAAGAAGAAGATAAATTTACTGTAAGGATGAACCTTGTCCAACTTCTCAAAGGACTCTGCCTTCCGAGGCTGCCACCCGCGGACAGCCTCCGTGGCCACCTCCGTGAGCCACCTCGGCCAGCCAGCCGCCACATGCTCCGCCACCACTCCATTCGGCAAATCTGTGATCCTTGGCTTCCCCTCACTCCTGACGCCACCACTCTTCGGTTCTTGCTCCGCCACGCCATTAGGAGCACGCCTGCGATTCGCCGGCGCAGCAACTGCCCTCTCCACATCGACCGCACCGGCCGCCACCGCGTCCACCTCTTCCGGCAGCGGCACCACTGCATCGAGCACCACCGGCGCCACCGGGGGCTTCCGAATCAGCCTCGTCGTGCTGGCATCTTTCCCGACGCGAAGGCCGGCACTGGAGGACGTGGCCGCCACAACGCCCCCTTCCTCCTCCTCCTCCTCCCCCAGGTCCTCATGCCTCTTGCTGGAGTTGTAACTAACCAGGCGCCTCAGGGAGTTGCTGGACGGGCGGCGGCGAGGCGGCTTCCCCTCGCCGGCACGCTCGTCGCCGCCGCCGCCGTGGAATTGCTTCGAACTGACGCACCCCATGGGACTGCGATTCCGGCGAGAAACCCTACTACTCCGGAGACTTGGGCGCGAGTCGGGCGGGGCGAATCGGGGTGGGGAATCCGGGGCCGGGATCAAAATCGAACCTTGCCCGCCGGGAACCGCGACGCGTCGCCCCGCAGATCTCCCTCCCTCTCCCCCGGACAGTGCTGGCCTTTTTCTTGGGTCCTTTTGTTTGGTTTCTTGTTTCCCTTCGTTTTTGGTTGGTGAAATCGGAAGAGAGGACAGAGGGAGTAATTGTCAGAGAGAGAGAGAGACGTTAGTTCCTGTTTTAGGGAAAACAAATTGGATATCATATCAGAAGGACATTTTCTTATATGGAAATTTGATCTCGATTTATATTTATAAAAACTCGATTACTTAGCCTAGTTAGCTTTGATACCCTCGAAATCTTAGCATCTAAGAACCTACTGTATCGATCTACTTGCAGTCAAAAGAGGAACCTATTTGTCTTGTATGGAAGATGGAGGAAGTCAACAATGTCTACTGTCGACACCCATGGTGAGCCAAGGCGAATCGGAGCAAGGTGTGATTAGCGATATCATAAATTATTATAGACTGGTCAGAGGGCCAGTGGTTAGCTAGCCGGTGCTGGCTGCCCAGAGACCCGGGTTCGAGTCTCGCTCGGGCGCTGCTTGCAACTCCTTTCTTCTATAAAAGTAAGCCTTGGGTGCTAGTATCCTTGGGTCTCGTTTTTTTTTTATTATAAATTAGTAGCTTGGGGGTGGCCAGCTGTATGTAGCACCAGAAGTTAAACATGGTCCGGAGGATGCAATTATTTCTGTTGCAATGTTCGGTTCGTGTGTTAACGCGCTCCGTTCGAAAAAGGATGTCACAAAAAAATGAGCTCGTACCTTTTTATGCTCCGCGGCCTACTTATTTTGACATATCAATAATGTAGCGTTCCCTTGTAATATTCTTCGTGTGCCCTCTCTTCATCATGATTTTCCCTATTTTTTCTCCGCGTTCACCCAACCCCCCTTCCCCCGGCATCCACCTGGATGTATGCCCCTCTTGAACCTCTCGGTCGCTGTCGTTACCTCCATCCAACGACATTGCCTCCAACGACATCAATTAGTGTTCTTGTTACGTTCACATCAATTCTAGGGAGACTCGGTTGCCCCGTGCAACCCTTGCGGTGCACTGAAGTTGTGTATATATGTTTAAATCGCATATTGGAGTAAAAAGATTAACAAGTTGTACATATCAACATGGTCCCAAGGATGCAATATTTCGTTGAATATCATTGCACGTGCTGACTTGTGTTGCTTAGTATCTTCGTATGCTACAAATTGGATTCGTAAAAGAAAAACACAACATGAAACACAATTTGTAACGGTTCATATTTCGCGCAATTCGTGACACTACTTCGAATGCCATAATGTGTGATCATTTTAAAATCTACTCTCAGTAAAATATTTCAAGTCTAGCCACCGATGTATTCCTCTGTTCCAAAATAAGGGGCATCGGTTTATTCAAACTAAAACTAGGCCACTTATTTCGGAATAGGGAAGTAGAAGAGTTTATCATGTGTGTACACTACCAAATCATACATAAAATATAAATCATAGTCTACATTTTTTTGTTGTTGGAAGTAACATATTTCACTCGATGTCAGCTACTATATAAGGTGTGGCATTCTCCGGATACATCACAAATTTGGATGTGGGTCTCTCCAAGGCGAGAATGAAGTACGTGTGCTGAATTGCATTGCATCATAGGAAAAAAATTACAACCCAGTGGCATGTAACACGGTTATAACGCGGAAAACCCCACAACCGTCAACACTAAAAATAATGCATCATCCACTGCGTGTGGTAGTTTTCTATGTGCGAGCAAAGGTGCAAATGTCACTAGATTGAGCTGATAGCAACGTCCTCTCACGCTGCAAGGTGTAAATCTCCTTTGATTTCCAATGGAAAAAAATCTAGCCCGTGAGATGAAAATGAGTCAAAGAAGGCATGCCTATGCAACAAAATAAAGAAAAGGAAAATCTATGCACCACAAAGATATATACGAGTGTTGGTGGAGTTAAGATTTAGCTATATTCAGTAGGCACATGGTACGACAGAGCTGATACTCATCTGGAATTTGCCACGATAAGTTCCTAGGTTCAGAACAAATTATACTCCACCTTGCAAGCAAGCATAAATGAAACTTGCAACAAAAGAAATTTAGAGGACTGATTTCATTTCATTCGTGGCGTTTGCTTCTGCTTGGAAACAGCTACTAGTTGCCATTGCCCGGAAGAAACCACCGCCAGATGTGGTATCTTGAGAAGAAGATGAAGAAAGATTAAGCGTGTGAAACCGGAGAGATGGATGGTCATCAGTTAACCGGTAGCTATCCGAAGGGGACGTGAGGCCGGTTCCCAGCTTGCTGCAGGTATCAAAGCCGAGAGACTAATTCCAAGCAGACCTGAAAAAGGAACATCTCATCATGACAAGAAAGCTGTGCCAACGCGGCCGCTCTAAGCCTGCAAATCCATCCGGCTACGCACCACCTAATTAAATCGTCAATGTCTGAACAAGACACATCGAACATATTTACACTTTTTTTTCTAACACGTCAGACAATTTGATCTACTCTATCATGTTTCTTAGGGGGGTCTAGCTGCACTATCATGTGCGCATCGTCGACGCACGTTAGAGGAAGACTAGGGGAATAAGCGCGGCCTCCGCCGCGCCCGTGGGCTAAAAATTTGAATTATTCAAACGTGGAATTTGATCATATGTTGTAGGTAGGTGTTTTTTTGTGTCCATGTTGACATATTTGGCATATTTTGTCCACCGATTAAATTTAATGTTGAAAGTGTCCGCATTTAAAAATTGCGCAGATTCGAGAATTAATGAAATGCAAATGAGACTTCCGTTTTAAGATTGTCCGCATTTCAGAAATCGTTCAAATTCGGAAGTCGTCCATTTTTTGAATAGTTCTAACGCATTTGAATTCTTTTTGACGTCTACGGAAATAAACAAATTTGGAAGGCACATGAAAATTTGAAATTTGAATTACATCCAAAATTGAGTTTTGATCGTACAACGTGAATAGCCAGCGTTTATTGGTGTGCTCATGTTCATATTTTTGTTGCATTTGTAGACATCGTGGTGCGGAAAAATTTAATTTGGAAATGTCCATGTTCGGAAGTGTTGGAGATATGCCCTAGACACAATAATAATTAAGTTTATTATTTATCTCCATGTTTATTATTAATGGTTGTATCTTTATGCTACAACTGTATTGGGTACTTGTATAGCAAATACAACGTATGCAAGAGGAAAACCTCCGATACACGTGTAGAGATATGAACGGAAAAAGAGTTCCTGGTCTTGTCTCTAAGACTAGTCTATCTTGTTGCTCGATGATCGTGTTTTCCTGATCATGGACTTTGTATAAGTCATTCAACTATAGGAGTGGATTATCGGAATGATAATCGCACTGAACCGACCCACCGTATGATCTTGCTATGAGACAAATCGTCGACGATGAAATAGCGATTGATCATCTATTTAGTTATCATTAGCTAGATCCCTATGCTATGAGAATATCTTGTGACCGCTTATTCGACATTCGAGTTTTGATTTCCATCAAACGTCTTGCAGTAACATGGGACTATGATAGGTGGCTTTTGGGCTTGAACTAGAATAATGTATTGGAACAGAGATCGTTCAAGAATGGCACTTACTCCTCCAGACGATGGAGAGATACCTCCTCTAGGCCATCTCAAGTATTATTGTTGTCACCCAATTGTCTGGCCAGACACAAGCGTGATTTATCACGGGACAACATATATATACGGAATGAGAAAAGAGAATGATATTGGTACGAGAATAATATGTGTTATGATCAAAGGGTTTGATCACACTAGAGCACATTGTCTCAATCTCGAGATATCATTGGTATCGTGTACGTAAGGGGATTAAGCGTAATGGTTAACGCACAGGTTCCGTTGTTCATTCACAACACAAGGGTGCCAGTACGAATCCCTAACCCACTGCTGGTTATTGTTTGGTAACTCCCAAACAATACTTTGTGATTGCTGAACCTTTCGGGTCACACACTTAAGCTGTAGGTCAATCTTTGATTGAGAGTAAAGATGTAGTTTTAGTGGGAATGAGATTGTGTCGGAGTAGCTCCGATGTCACTGGGATTTGTTCCGGTGAATTATAAGTTAGAGAGAATGCGGACATCTAATGTCCCGGGATGATAGGAATGGTTTCTGTCATCAGCGGATTTAATCCGAGTGCTTATAAGAAGGAAATATTGTTCCGATGTTTTTGTCGGCGGATACTAGGTATCCCGGTTCATATAAATATGAGTTATATGATAAGTAATTAATTCCGGGAATTTTCTGTAAAAGGAAATATTCATTTAGGAATTAATTAGACGAAACAATTAATTATTTATTTAATTAATTATATTGGAAAATATAGATAAAGGATTTTATTTGGAACCCAATAAAAATGGGCTGCCAAGTGGGCCCATAGGGCCCACAAGGCATACGCACCCACATGGTATGTGGGGAGGGGCCGAGTCCGAGTTGGGGGGGACTCCCCTCCCCGGCGGCAAGGGCGGGGCCTAGGGCGGGCCCCACAGGGGCGGCGCCCAGGGCGGGCCCCACATGGCAGGAGGCGGGTGGGGGAGGAGTCCTACTCCTCCCTCCAACCCGAGTTGGAGTGGGGGAGGGTTTCCTCCCCCCTTCCTTGTTTGGTTTGGCAGCAATCTGAGTTGGGGAAGGGGAGGGACTCCTCCCTCCCTTCCTTGGCCGGCCGGCCCAAAGGGGAAGGGCTTGGCCCCTTCCCCAAGTCCCTCCACCCCTTGGCCTCCTTTATAAGCAGCCCCAAGCCCCTAGGGTTTAAACACAATTGAAGCAAGTTCTCTCTCTCTCTTGTAGATCTCATGTGTTGAGAATTAGACGTCTCTAATCTTCTCATATAGATCTAATCTAGTTGATTAGATCTACCACCTAAACTACGCCGCAAGGCTGACTCTCTTCACCACGTGCTAGTAGCTAGGCGGTGAACGCACGGGGTGGGTTGACACGGTGTATGTGTGGATACCGCTAGAGCGGGATTTGCGCAAGTAAGTTCCTTGGACAACGGAACAACTTCATCAAGGTCTACATCAACAACGACGTACGGCAACAATCTCACCTCCCGGCGTGGACGTGAGATTCTTCATCAGGCTTCACCGACATCTACTTCGACAAACACAAGATCTTCCGCAAGCGTGTTTGTAAGTATTCTGGATCATCGCATTATGGGGTGCAACGTACCTTCATAGAATAGATCTTGGCGGTAAGGTTACGGATAAATTTTAAAGTTTTCCCCACAACCCAATAGTGGTATCAGAGCCGATCTATGCGTTGGTATGATTTGATCTAGAGCACCAGTTGGTGTGAGCATTGCATGGTTCTTGCATTAAGTTTATTTTAGTTGCTTCCCAAAAGTTGTACATCATATTCCATGGCAGTATTGGCAAGATCTTTACGAACTTCTGGCTATCCGCGGACCTTCCGGCTGCTCCTAGTATGCTTGTTGGCGCCAACGATGTGCTTCAGTAGCTTCGGGTCTATACCCTTAGTTGTGGACGTTGATGTATATACGGATTGGGCCTGAGGGTTGGACGCCTCACGGGGGTCACGCGCACATGTGATCGTTTAGATTGGGGTTCTGCAACGTTTTCGTAATGTTGGGATCTCAATCACCCCGCAATGTTAATCTAGCAACTAGCCTAAACGTGCTTCAATACGTAGGTAGTGACGGTAATTCCGTAGAGCCTACAAAGCCACGTAAAACTTGCAAACAAAGCGTTAGATACGTCTAACTTGGTTTTGCAGGATTGAGTGCATGTGTTTTGGTATAGCTATTTTGTTACGGTGTCTTAACATGATGGTGGGAGCCAAAACAATTGATCGAGTTCGTCATCGACAATCAAGCGAAGAAGAGTTCGTCGTGGAGACCGGGAGGAGGCGCCGGCATTGGTCGGCGACGTGTACTTGGCGAGTTTCGGATATGGTAATTTTCCTTCGGGAATTTTGCCGTAACCGGAACAATGAAGATGGTGATCCTCAAGGACGAGCGCCAAGGACTTCCGAGAATAACAAAGGCTATACCAAAGCACATGAATTATTATTAATTGCCTGTGATGTTTATCCTTTGTTGTTTGCACCTTGATTGCGCAGTAGTCGTTTATTAGGGTGAATCCTCAAATAAAATCAAGGAGATCGTGTTCTTACCAACCGTGGCACCGTCAAACCGGATGCTTGTTACCGTGCGACCTGTATCCAGGAGTAATGTGTACCAAGGGTTCGGGAGGCGGGCGCGAACCGTTCCAGCAGCCAGTGTCGGTTGGTTGTCTTGACGTCCAGCATACACAATATGAGTTCGGAACACATCCGTCGAAAGACGAACAGGAGTTGTAGCTGCTGCAATAGCATAGTGCTTACCGGTTGGCCGACGGACATGACATGTATCCATGCTTGCTTCGTAGGGCAATCGGGTCCTGAATCACTTAGTGCCAATCAAGAGGATTATTGGACTTAGTGGGAGCATATCTTAGATTCATGTTTGATTGAATTAAAGTAGTGCATTAAAATTAGTAATAAACTAGAAGTCTAAATAAACTTGTTTTGTTGTAGAAAATGGATCCCGTTGAAAAGATTTATGAAGAAGACTTGTTAGGAAAGTTGACTGTGGGAAGCGCGATCTTTGCGGATTGGCTTCATGGACTGAGAGAAAATCTCAGGAGACGCGATTTAGAGCATATTCTGGATACACCTGTTCCGGAAGGAGAAGATGACTATTCTCCTATGGGAGAAGATGAGTATCAAGCTGGATTAGTTATGCTAGACAAGATGAGTTTTGAGCTTAGCGATTTGTATCCGTACTATCGCCCCTTCCGTCTTATGGAAGCGTTGAAAGCTCGATTCTCAAATCAGATGTGTCTGGCATATACAAATTCAATGTGGAACTTAGTGATTGCAAACTATCGAGCGATGGCTCGATGAGGGAGCACAAAGAAAAGTTCTGCAAGATACTAAGGAAGCTTAAGGACATTGGGAAACCAATTCCAGAAAAGCAAGCAGTTGACACACTTCTGAGATCACTACCATCATACTACTATGCCTTTGTGGCATGCTATGAATTGATGGGAGTTGAGAAGACAGTCAATGAGGTCTTCGACATGCTCTTATCAGCAGAGATGGATATCTATGTGCATCACTTGATGACTACAACCATCTTGCAAGACAAGTGGAAAATCCACAAAAGGTATAAGAGTTATACACAGATTATTGACATAATCTCGACTCGAATATATTTTGGTATTTAATACTGAAATTTTTCATATTGCATGATTGCAGTGTGGAAAGGAAAAGAGCCAAGAGATTCAAGAAGAATTGGAGGAAGTGGGGAAAGAAAGCACTCAGAGTGATGATCACCACTATGTCTTCAATCCAAGTCAATGAAGAAGATTTACACTAGAACTTTAAATAAGAGTTATTTTCAGTTTGATCATTATGTAATGAATATTTTGTATTCTGGAACAAGTCATTGTTCGAATTATAAAGTATGTGTGGGAATTCCAAGTTTGGAAATTCAAAGTTTATATCTTCTTTATTGTGTTATGTCATTAATTATTTGTTTGTTAAGTCTTTATTGTTTTGATTCAAGTTATTGCTTAAAGTTTTAAGTAATAAATAAAGTTAGTTTAATCTTTAATTTGGAGTTATACTTTTCGTTGGTTCTCTTTGAGACTCTTAAAGTTATCTCTAAATTAAATGGATAAAACTAAAATCACAAAGTGTCATACACTTGGAGAAATTCGAAATTCATAAAGTGCTAGGCATTTGATGAAAATCGAAATCCACAAAATGCTAGGCATTTAGTAGACTCGAATTTGGCAAAGTGCTAGGCACTAGTAAATTTCGAGATTTACATAAAGGAGTGGAATCTACCCATTAATTCAATTCTATTGAGGAATTAATATGAAGTTGCATATTAATGAAATAGAGTTAATGAAATTATTGAAGTTTCAATGTTTCATAATTCAGTGGGAGAGTGTGAGAATCAAAATAAAGGAATCAAAGGAATTTGATTAAAGTTAAAGAAAGGACTTAATAAAATATTGTAACATTATTGACAAAGGAAAGTTATTTCTTAGTCAAAATTACTTGTGATGGATTTTGGTAACTCGAAATCATCATGGTAATAAAATCTTTTGCAAGATAAAGATTAAAAGGAAATGTTACAAAGTCTTGCTTAATGTGTTGTGAAATTAGAATTCCAAATTACCCACTAAAGTAAATAGATTATTTTGTTTGTATTCGGGACCTATATCAATTTAACTTAGAGTTATTTTGATAGTAAGTTCCATATTTTCAATTGGATTTAAGTTGAAGTTCGAATTGAAAATGTTTTGCAAAAGTCCAAAATTGTTATTTTGGCAAGTGACTTCCACACATAATTCTAAATGCTTGTTGACTTTAGAATTGGAGAAAAGTGTCTTCTCATGAAGAGAGAGTGGAAATCATAATACTAAATTAAGGCTGAGAGTCTTTGGGCAAGTGTTAGAATGAGAAGGGAAAACATGCAAATGTTTCCATATCATTACTTTGTCCAGGAATACATGTAAGGCATACATGATTCGAATTAAGTATTAAAGGTCATGTGAGGAATTTGATGATTAAATCACTAGGTGATTGAAATCATTTAAATGTCCAGGAACATGATATAAGCAAAACAATTACAAGCAGAATAATGAACATTCATTAATGACGGCATTTGTCATAAAAGGAGTTCAAGAAAAATTCATGAGACTCAAGATCCAATCTTGAGAGTTGTTTGGATGTGATGTAAAATCATGTGCATGAATATTTCATAAAGAAAGGACATATATGAATATCTAATATTCATAGAGCTAGTCTTGATAAAATTGTTTTATCAAGGACGAATAACTGATAGTGAGAAGTTGCAATACTTTTCATATCAATTGCTTGATGCTGTTATTGAACTAAAGTAGCAATATATTGCTAAGGATAATTAGTTTGGATTATGAAAATAATCTAGATAATTATATTATGAATGTTTGAAGTCAGTCGTATTAATGAGTAAGAATTCTATTCTTTTCATTATATAAATCGAAGGGACTTAAAAGACAGTGGGAGCTGATATTATATTTATTGAATAAGGCTAGGCCGAATTAATAAATATATAAATCTCGTGATTTAAAGAGTTTAAATAAAAGGTCGGAAAATGTCTTATTAAAGTTTTGTCTCTAAGATAGAATTTAATAAACATGAGTATGAATGTACTAAAGTGCAATTCTGAAAGGTAATTTCGAATTGTGTCTTGAGTCAAAGAAATTTGATCAAGAATTCATAGCGTGATATTTGCAAGATACCTTGACCTTCGTAGTCCTGGATGAGCGAATAGAGAGGAATAAGATCAAATCATATTTAATGTGATTTTGCTTATCATTGCTATATATAGTACATAAAGCCGGAAAGTTTCCAAAGTGCTAAACTTTTATAAAGTTTTGCCACCGGCATTAATGAGAAATTCTTAATAAGGATATTCTCATAAGAGCAGTTAATTAAGATTGTAATTGATCATATAAAGGTTTGGTAAAAGAACCTGATGGTGAGATTACAAAAAGGAAAACCAACAAGGTAGATTTTGTAAAGCTTCAAATAGTGTGTATAGAGAAGTTACTCGTATACATATTTGTGGTGGAATTATGAAATCAAATTTATTCTGATAAATGTTTTTCAATGATAAATACTAAGTGTTTTGATTTTATCAAATACACGTGTATCTTATGAGTGGATTCTACAACAAAGATAGTTTATCTATCGAGGATAGTTGCGTCATTGATGTGAGACGTCATGATAAGCAAGTTATTGGATGAGTCATTACTCAGGTGAGGTTTCTATAAAGATGGTATGATAATATCAACCGGGTATTATTAATGCTACTACGGAACCGGAAAGCCCATATCCAATTCCTAATAAATCCGACTTACATAGTCAAGTTTGGCATGTGAGGTGATAAATAAAGTTTATGAACTTTGGTTGGATCAAAGTGCGGACACAGTTTCAGATCCGCATGCGAAAGCGTGAGTGGCACCTTAGTTCCATTTGGTGTCATGTCATCATGCTAACTAGAATCATTATTGTTTCTAGTGCAAGTGGGAGACTGTTGGAGATATGCCCTAGAGACAATAATAATTAAGTTTATTATTTATCTCCATGTTTATTATTAATGTTTGTATCTTTATGCTACAACTGTATTGGGTACTTGTATAGCAAATACAACGTATGCAAGAGGAAAACCTCCGATACACGTGTAGAGATATGAACGGAAAAAGAGTTCCTGGTCTTGTCTCTAAGACTAGCCTATCTTGTTGCTCGATGATCGTGTTTTCCTGATCATGGACTTTGTATAAGTCATTCAACTATAGGAGTGGATTATCGGAATGATAATCGCACTGAACCGACCCACCGTATGATCTTGCTATGAGACAAATCGTCGACGATGAAATAGCGATTGATCATCTATTTAGTTATCATTAGCTAGATCCCTATGCTATGAGAATATCTTGTGACCGCTTATTCGACATTCGAGCTTTGATTTCCATCAAACGTCTTGCAGTAACATGGGACTATGATAGGTGGCTTTTGGGCTTGAACTAGAATAATGTATTGGAACAGAGATCGTTCAAGAATGGCACTTACTCCTCCAGACGATGGAGAGATACATCCTCTAGGCCATCTCAAGTATTATTGTTGTCACCCAATCGTCTGGCCAGACACAAGCGTGATTTATCACGGGACAACATATATACGGAATGAGAAAAGAGAATGATATTGGTACGAGAATAATATGTGTTATGATCAAAGGGTTTGATCACACTAGAGCACATTGTCTCAATCTCGAGATATCATTGGTATCGTGTACGTAAGGGGATTAAGCGTAATGGTTAACGCACAGGTTCTTGTTCATTCACAACACAAGGGTGCCAGTACGAATGCCTAACCCACTACTGGTTATTGTTTGGTAAGCTCCCAAACAATACTTTGTGATTGCTGAACCTTTCGGGTCACACACTTAAGCTGTAGGTCAATCTTTGATTGAGAGTAAAGATGTAGTTTTAGTGGGAATGCGATTGTGTCGGAGTAGCTCCGATGTCACTGGGATTTGTTCCGGCGAATTATAAGTTAGAGAGAATGCGGGCATCTAATGTCCCGGGATGATAGGAATGGTTTCTGTCATCAGCGGATGTAATCCGAGTGCTTATAAGGAAGGAAATATTGTTCCGATGTTTTGTCGGCGGATACTAGGTATCCGGTTCATATATGAAAGGACATTTCTATCCCTATATGTTTTTGATGTTTGCTGACAACACAATAAGCTGACTAATTGTGTGCTTCAAGGTTTACATGTACATATGATGGATGATGGTTGGATCTTCCCTCTATAAAGCATCAAGAATGTAGTTGTAGTTTTCCTAGTTTGTATCCTATAGGAAAACCGTACTATCAAGAGGGGGATCCGTTGTGGATGTTTGGGCGGAATCGAGTTTGCACTTCTATTATGCACAAACCACAAATACTTCCACAGCCATCCTACTCCCACAAAAGACCTGCTCAGTTTGCTGATTTTCACAGGCATCGGTAGTACCGGCAGAGGCCCCGGTTGTACCGACGCTCCCTATTCTGGCAGATATTTACCCAGTTGTGTACTTTTCCCAGGCTCCGGTAGTACCGAGCTTGCTCGGTAGTACCGAGACCGGTACCGGGGCTGGTACCGGGGAGAGCCAAATGCTCTCTGTTTTTAAGGGAGATAAGTGGTAGTACCAGAGGGTCAGGCCCGGTAATACCGGGCCGGCGCGTTGATACGTCTCCAACGTATCCATAATTTCTGCTGTTCCATGCTTATATTATACCATTTGCTACATGTTTTATATACACTTCATATCACTTTATGCATTTTCTGGGACTAACCTATTAACAAGATGCCACAGTGCCAGTTCCCTGTTTTCTGCTGTTTTTGGTTTCAGAAAGTTACTTCTGGAAATATTCTCGGAATTGCACGAAACAAAAGGCCAGGTCCCTATTTTTCCAGCACGTACACGGAGTCCGAAGGAGAGACGAAGACTCGCCACGAGGTGGCCAAACCACCAGGTGGCGCGGCAGTGGGCCCAGCTGCGCCTGCCTTTGGTTTGGGCCCCTCGGGGTCCGCCGACATCGCCCCTTCGCCTATTTATTCCCCGAGACGCGAAAACCCTAAAACACCGAGCCTTTCATCCAGAACATATTCGCTGCCGCCGCCGTCGTCAACCCTAACTCGGGGGTTCCTGAAGCTCTTCCCGGCACCCTGCCGGAGAGGGGAATCATCACCGGAGGGCTCTACATCGCCATGCCCGCCTCCGGAGTGATGCGTGAGTAGTTCATCCTTGGACTATGGTCCATAGCAGTAGCTAGATGGTTGTCTTCTCCACTTGTGCCATCATGTTTAGATCTTGTGAGCTGCCTATCATGATCAAGATCATCTTATTGTAATGCTACATGTTGTGTTTGCTGGGATCTGACTTATATTGATACCTATGTGGAGCTGAATATTATATTATCATGTCTATGTCATTTGTGATCTTGCATGCTCTCCGTTACTTGTTGAAGCCTTGGCCACGTGAATACTTGTAACTCCAAGAGGGGGTATTTATGCATGATAGTTGGGTTCAACCTCTATTTAACCTGGGATAGTGACAGCAAGTTCTAAGGTTGTAGATGTGTTGTTGCCACTAGGGGTAAAACAGCAATGCTTTATTCAAGGATGAATGTATTGTTTACATTACGCACATTACTTAATGCAATTGTCTGTTGCTTGCAACTTAATACTGGAAGGGTACGGATGTTAACCGAAAAGTAGACTATTTAGGCATAGATGCATGCTGGATAGCGGTCTATGTACTTTGTCGTAATGCCCAAATGAATCTCATAGTAGACACCACAGCTCACACATGCATGTTATATGCACTTATCAATTGTCAATTGCCCAGCTGTAATTTGTTTACCCAGCATGTTAGTTATCTTATTGGAGAGACACCACTAGTGAACTGTGGACCCTGGTCCATTCTTTTACATCTGAAATACAATCTACTGCAATCATTGTTCTCTACTGTTTTATGCAAACAAACATCATTTTCCATTCGATACGTTTAACCCTTTGTTTTCAGCAAGCCGGTGAGATTGACAACCTCACTGTTAAGTTGGGGCAAAGTAATTTGGTTGTGTTGTGCAGGTTCCACGTTGGCACCGGAATCCCTGGTGTTGCGCCGCACTACACTCCTTCACCAACACCTTCGAAGCAAACCTCGTTTTCCTGCTGGATCGATTAAACCTTGGTTTCATACTGAGGGAAAACTTACTGCTGCACTCATCATACCTTCCTCTTGGGTTCCCAACTGACGTGTGACGTACAAGCATTGTTTCTGGCACTATTGCCGGGGAGATATTCCCTCGTCAACTTAGAGCCACCACGCGTCGCCGAGTCAAACTGCAAGGTTTGACTTGACCGTTGTCTGCGGTCCGGTACTACCGGGCCTGCGCAGTCTGTGGCCAACGGCCACATTTTTGGTGGACCTTTATATACTTGGTCTTCTTCTCCAATGAAGCCAAGCTTTCCCAAATACAAATCCACCATTGTTGAAAAGCTTCAACCTCCTAGATCTCCCACTCCACCGTCCAAACACCTTGATACTCTGAGGAGTGACGGAGGAGGTCTAGATCTACACTTCTACCAAAGCAATTTCGATTCCCCCCATTAATCCCTAGCGGATCTTGTTACCTCTTGGGTTCGTTGAACCCTAGACGGAAGTTGTGTTCTTCGTGGCTTTGGAAGCCGCGGGGAAAAGCTGGGAGCCTCCAATTGAGTTGTGGAGATGTGCCCCGGCCTTGTGATTCTTGCGGCTTTGGGAGCCGTGGGAATTTGGTGAGAGCCTCCAATTCGGTTGTGGAGTGTGCCTCATCCTTGTAAAGGTTTGTTGCCGACCTCGAGGGCATCATATAGTGGCTCGTGGAACTCCTCATGGAGGATAACACGAGGGAGATACGGTGTGCCATATCACGGCTATTCGGGATCACTTGTGACCCCGCACCGCTCCAACGAAGACGTAGCTTCCATTGGGAAGTGAACTTCGGGAATCATCTCCGTGTCACCGTGTGCTTATCCTTTTTATCTACCTTTACTTGTATTGCTAGCTTATCTTGTTTAGTATATCTTGTTAGCTAGTTTATAGGATTGTTCACCTAGTTGCATATCTAGAGAACTTATATTTGAGCAATTCCCTAACTTGTTGAAAAGAAAATTAAAATTGGTAGTTGCCTATTCACCCCCCCTCTAGTCAACCTACTCGATCCTTTCAATTGGTATCAGAGCAAGGTCTCTTTATTAAGGGCTTAATCGCCTAAAGAGGAGGATGGCTAGTGCGGAGGAGTACAACGTGCTAAAGATGAGGAGTTAAAACTTGCCAAGGAACAAGAAAAACTTGATAAGAACAACTTAACAAAGAACTAAGTGAAGCGGGAATAATCCCTCCCGATGATGACGCCCCAATCACCATGAAGGCCATGATTGAACTCTTTGGGTTCATGAAAGGCAAAATGGTGAATGAGGTGTATACTCGGGTCATTAATCAAAATGGCTCCTCATCAACTACTACTCCTATTAAGGGAGCTAGTGCAAGGATAAAAATGATAAACTAGTGAGAAGCCCCTCATAACTTTGCTCCACCTAGCTCTTATCTCACTCAAGTTGCACCCACTCAACCTCATATAACCAACCTTGGTAGACCCCCTCCTAAGCTTGATAATACTCGTTATTTCACTTGGAAGAAATCTATGGAGTCTTATTTTCGCAGCTCATCGGTGCATCTTTGGAGGGTGGTTCTACAAGGTTTCAACCCGGTTGATCCCAACAACTTGACCAAGCAAGAAGAGATTGATGAGCAACTTGATGCAAATGCCAAGTACATTCTTGAGAGTGCTATGACCGCAAATGATGAAGATCAAGTGCGGAATCTCAAAACTTGCAATGAGGCTTGGCTCTATCTTGAAACCGTGTATGAAGGAAATGAGGGCATTCAACGCTCCAATGCGGCCGTCCTTCAACATCAAGTTGACAACTTCATCATGCTAGAGAAGAGACTCCGACCGATCTTTCCGAAGACTCACAAGCTTGTGGTGACATGTAGGGAAAATGGAAAGAAGGATATGGATGATGAATGGGTCAAGGCCAAGTTCCTTCAAGCAATTATTCCATATAGTGAAACTATGGTGATGAACCTCATGCAAGAGCGGATTACACAACAATGTCTCCCAATGACATCTTGGCTCAATTTGTCACCTATGATACATTGAAGTCCACATCCAAGTCTCCATCAACCAAATCCGTGGCCAAAGACTCTTGCTTTGAAGGCCGTGTGTAGAACATCCAAGATATGAAGAAAGCTCGGTCATGAAGGTGAAGAAGACTTGGAGGGTGAGCTCAATGAAGTTCTTGCACTTGCCGCCACCCGGTTTTGGAACAAGAAGAACAAGAGCAACCCTCCACCAATAAAAAGAATGTGCTTCAATTGTGGAAAGGACAATCATCTTGTGAAGGATTGCCCCTATGAAAGAAGAGAGGATAATGGTGGTCAACTCATTCTAAAGAAGAACAAGTACCACCCCAAGCCTACCTTCATCAAGAGATCACCTCAAAAGGCTTTGTGGCATCCCATCAAGAGGATACGAGTCCGGAGGTGAGGAGGATAAAGAACAAGTGAAGAAGTAGGAATGGCGGCTCTTGCAATGGGCAACCTTCCTCCATCATTGGCCAACCTCTTCTCATCTCCAAACGACGACAAGATCTCCAAGCCTATGTGCCTCATGGCCAAGGAAACAAAGGTGAATTCCCCACCAAAAATTACTATCTCCTCTAACCCATCACTATTGGATTGTGTTGAGGATGTAGGGAAAATTGAAGAAGAGGATAAATTTCTATCTTCATTAGCAAGCTCCAAGGTCCAACCAAGAAAATGGTTGAGGCCCTCATGTATCAATATGGAGAAGCCAAGAACCTTCTTGAGGAGAAGGATGTTAGGATTTGTGAGCTCGAAGGGCATGCATGTGATCATGCCGACAAAATTGGTGAGCTAGAAGATCAACTTGTTGAGGAACAATTGTTCCGTGAGCAACTTGAGGAGACACATGCCATGGATCTTTCCAAGGCAAAAGAAACTCGTGAAACCTCTATTCAAATTGCTATTGATCTAAAAAGTAAAAATGAGGAACTTGTAGAGAGTCATAACAAACTCTTTGAGGGTTTTGAGCAACTTAGGGAAACCCACAAGGTGACCTCAAGTGAGCTCACTACACTCAAGGAGTCATATGCCAAACTACAAGCTCAATTTATCTATGCTAGCTTCACCACTTCTCATAATGATAAAGATGCAAATGCTTGTACCACTAACCCTTTATGTGTCAAGGCATCTCTTATTGAGGAAACACTAGGTTGAAGGCCCAACTTGAGAAGGGCCTAGCCACTTGTATCCAAGGGGAAAAGAACCTCAATGATCTTTTGAGCAATCAAAAGGGAGTGGTTGGCAAAGAAGGAATTGGGTTCGCACCCAACTCTAAGAAGGTCAACAACAAGAAGAAGAAGAAGCTAACTCCCCTTCCAAAGATATTGTTTTTGTGAAGGAGGGGGAGTTAGCCAAAGCAAATGACAACTCTATTGGGAGTGGTAATGTCACTAGGGGCAATGCCACTCACAATAACTTTGCGGGAAAATACAACCCTCATATGTTCTTTTGAAATCTAGAAATGGTTGTGTTTTTGCTAAATATGTTGGCACTTCATATGGAGATGATTATCACTATGCTATTTGGGTTCCAAAGACCCTTGTGACTAACAAAAGAGGACCCATTCCAAAATGGGTACCTAAATCAAAGACTTGATTATTGTAGGGTTTCTCTTCCGGTGGATCTTCATGGCTCATTGATAGTGGATGCTCATCCCATATGACCGGAAGCAAAGAACTAGTAAAGGACTTATTGAAACAACTACTCTCATTCTCTCATGTCACCGTTGGAACAATGCAAGACTCAAGGTAGTGGGAGTTGGTAAGGTGGTGATCACTCCGGAGTTATCCATTGAGAAGGTCCTCCTTGTTGAATCCTTTCATACAATTTACTTTCCGTTGGTCAATTATGCAATGCCGGTTACACCGTTATTTTTAATAAATACCACGTGACCATCCTTTTCACTCAAACACTCAATGTCGCCTTTGTTGGATTTCGTGAAAACGGTTTGTATGTGGTTGATTTCTCGAAAGAGACCACTCAAATCGCTACATGTCTAATGGCTAAAGGCGACAAGGGGTGGCTTTGGCATCGCCGACTTGGCCATGTCGGTATGAGAAATTTACAAACTCTTGTAAAGGGTGGACACGTGGTAGGACTAACCGATGTTAATTTTTCCAAAGATCGTCCTTGTAGTGCTTGCATAGCCGGAAAGATGCATGAAAAGAATCACCCAAGAAGACCATTATCTCCACGAGAGGCCATTGGAGCTCTTCATATGGATCTTTTTGGGCCTCCCACTTATGATAGTCTTGGTGGCAAGAAATATTGTTTGGTGATTGTGGATGATTATTCAAGATATTGTTGGACTTTCTATATCAAGAAGAAGAGTGAAACTCAAAAGATATTCATTGACTTTGCAACCCTTGTTCAACGCCAATATGGCTCCAAGATTTTGGCAATAGAAGTGATAATGGTACGGAGTTCAAGAATTACACTATGGATGATTTCCTAAGTGGGGAGGGCATTCAACACCAATATTCCGCTGCATATACTCCCCAACAAAATGGTGTCGCCGAAAGGAAGAACCGCACTCTTATTGATATGGCAAGAACTATGATGGCCGAATTTCATTCCCCATATAACTTTTGGGCCGAAGCCATCAACACCGCTTGCCACTATTCAAACCGGCTCTTCTTTCGTCCTCTCATGCAAAAGACACCATATGAACTCCTTATCGGTAAAAAGCCAAGTGTCTCTTACTTTCGAGTATTTGGTTGCAAATGCCATGTTTACATTAAAGGTTGCAAACTTGCTAAATTTGAGTCTAGATCTTTTGATGGTATTCTTGTTGGATATGCCGCAAACTCTCATACTTATAGGATCTACAACATATCCACCGGGTGTGTTGAAGAGTCTATGAATGTGGAGTTTGACGAGGATAATGGTTCCCAAGCGGCATATTGATCATGATGATGTAGGTGATGAAGAGCCATCTCATGCCATAAGAACTATGGGCATGGTGAACTCATTCCTAGTGAAGAACCCATTGTTACTCAAGAAGAAGGAACAAGTTCCACCCAAGTTGAGCCATCTACCTCAACAAGTGATCAACAAGCTATCCATGATCAAGAACAAGAAGATCAAGAAAATGGTCAAGACCCACCCAACTCTAGTGGTGAACAAGAGAATGAACCCAACTCCAAGAACTCCACTTAGGGTGACCATGATCAAGATGAAGGCAATGATGAAGATATTTGTGTTGGTGAATCTATTGGTCAAGCCATGGAACGTGATGTCATCCGGCGTGCATCAAAATTGGATTATCAACAACACTTCAAAGAAAATATCCTTGGGAGTATCCGTAGAGGTGTGGCCACTCGCAATCAATTAGCTAACTTTTGTGGTCATGTCTCTTGCTTGTCTAGCTTAGAACCTCTCAAGGTATATGATGCTCTTGAAGACATGGATTGGGTTGCGGCTATGCATGAAGAGTTGAACAACTTCGAGCGCAACAAAGTGTGGTCATTAGTGGAAAGACCCAATGACTCCTCCCATAATGTCATTGGAACCAAGTGGATATTCAAGAACAAGCAAGACTCAAATGGTCAAGTCATCCGCAACAAAGCAAGATTGGTTGCACAAGGCTACACCCAAATCGAAGGAGTCGACTACGGTGAAACCTATGCCCCCGTTGCTAGACTTGAATCCATTCGCTTACTTATTGCCTATGCATCCACTCATAAAATTACTTTATATCAAATGGATGTTAAAAGTGCTTTTCTAAATGGTCCACTAAATGAACAAGTATATGTGAAACAACCTCCGGGTTTTGAAGACCCCAATTTTCCTAACCATGTCTACTTACTCCATAAGGCTCTTTATGGGCTCAAGCAAGCTCCACGTGCTTGGTATGATCATCTCAAGGAGTTCTTAGTAGACCGTGGCTTTGCAATTGGGGTAATAGATCCCACCTTTTCACAAAAAGAATAAATGGAGAATTTTTCGTATGCCAAATATATGTTGATGATATTATCTTTGGTTCACTAACCATGAATTTAGTGATCAATTCTCCAAGCTAATGACCAAGGAATTTGAGATGTCCATGATGGGAAATTGAATTATTTTCTTGGCTTTGAAATCCATCAATTCGAGAAGGAACATTCTTATGTCAAGCCAAGTATATTAAGGACATGCTCAAGAAATTTGATATGAACAATGCCAAGCCATATAAGTTTCCTATGGACTCCAAGCGGATCTTCACTTAGATCCAATGGTAAGGAAGTTGATCAAAAGCTTTATCGTTCTATGATTGGATCTTTGCTTTACCTTTGTGCATCTAGACCGGATATTATGTTTAGTGTGGGTATGTGTGCAAGATTCCAATCAAGTCCTAGGGAAAGTCATGAAACCGCGGTTAAAAGGATTCTAAGATACTTGTTGGATACTCCCAACTATGGTCTTTGGTATCCCCATGGAACAAGCTTTGATCTTGTAGGTATTCGGATGCGGATTGGGCGGTTGCAAAATGGATAGAAAATCAACTTCGGGACTTGCCAATTTCTTGGTAGGTCTCTTGTGAGTTGGTCTTCCAAGAAGCAAAATTGTGTGGCCTCGTCCTCCACCGAAGCCGAATACATTGCCGCCGGAGTTGTTGTGCACAATTGTTATGGATGAGGCAAACTTTAAAGGATTATGGTGTCATTTGTGACAAAGTGCCTCTTTTGTGTGACAATGAAAGTGCCATCAAAATTGCTCACAATCCGGTTCTTCATGGGAAGACGAAGCATATTGAGATTCGGTATCATTTTATTCGAGATCATGTTGAGAAGGGCGATATTGCAATCAACTATGTCAACACCAAGCATCAACTCGCCGATATGTTCACAAAGCCTCTTGGTGAAGCAAGGTTCAAGGAGTTGAGAGGAGAACTCAATGTGGTTGACATAAGCAATTGGACTTAGTGGATTCTTGCATACCTACCCATATTAGACGATATTTATTTGGTTTGGATGTAGGCATGGACATAGGGGGAGTGTAGCTCAACTCATGAGTCAACACTTCCCCCATAATGCGCAAATAGACAAATCTTGCATAATTGTCACCTTTGTGACTAAAATGTGCTTCAAAAGATGAGTAGTGATGTTGAGCCCAAGATATATCTTCGCGGCTACAAGTCATACATACTCAAACATGGTGGCTACGGCCACCGCCCTCCTCTTTCTTGAGGAGTTGGTTTTATTTGATATATTTGGGTATTTTTAGACCTTGCTCTATCTTTTGGAGAAACTCTTGGTGTTGGCCTTTCCTTGTTGTATCTTGCAACACCAAGTTTTTACCCATCTTTTTCCAGTGACATATATCCAAACCCATGCCATGATCTTATCCCATAAAACTCTCTGAAATTCCCTGCACAAGTTCAAATTTCAAAAAATCGGCTCTTGTTGGTCCAGGTCCCGGTACTACCGGAACTTCGAGTACCGGTACTACCGCCGCCTGGGAAGTAGCAGTTGAAAAACTGCGAATTTCCCGAGCGGCCGGTACTACCGACCCTCGGCCCGGTACTACCGGGCGTGCGGAAACTGCTGTAAAGGGTGCGGGTCGGGGAAGAACTCCTTCTTCCCCAAATCGACCTCGCCCCTTTCAAAGTCAAACCGTCGCCTCTCCCCAAGAACCGGCCGGCCGCCGTCTCCGGCGACCCTCCTCGCCGTCCCCGGCCAGATCTGCTCCGTGGGAGTCGTTCCCACTCCTCTCCTCTCCGATGGCCTCCGGTATTTGCCCGATTCACGCTCTATTTTGGTCTCATTTTTGAAACCTAGATGTGTTAGGGCAAATCACCGGTAGCTCCACTTTTGTTGGTTAAAATCGTGGGGGAGTCTCCCCTTGGCCTGGGATAGCTTGTTCTAGTTGCTATTTGTAGTTATTGTGTTGATTTCTCTCGGATTCGTGTGCCTCCCGTGGTCAACCCTCGCGTGATGCATAGGCCGGTACTACCGCCCGTTCTCGGCCGGTACTACCGGCACCGAAACCTGGAACTTTCGACTAATATCTACAGTTAGTAACTAGTTTGTTTTACAAAATCTTTGAACTTGTGCACTTATCTATGTTCTCTCTGTACCCATATATGCTCTCACAGGTAGCCGTGGTTCTCGCCGTGGTAAACGCGGTGGTGCGAGAGGTGATGCTAGAGGAAAGAGGCCTAGGGTTGATGAGTCTGAAGAAGAGAAGAACCTGAAATTGAAGAAGAGTCTGAGCAGAGTCTGAAGAAGTTGTGCCAACTAGAACTACTGCTAGAACTCAAGGCCGTCAGCCTGTCCACAAGGTGACCGCTCCAAAGCTTTTCACTAAGTATCGCACCCAAGAGTATCGAGAATATAGGAAGATTGATCCTTATGTCTCAAAGAGGAGTTCTAGTGTGAGGAACCCTCACTTCCACACAAATGAGCAAGAACGGGTATACAAAGAAGTCTATGTGGCATCAAACAAAAGCACAAAGTGGTCCCTCAACACTCTATTGATATTGAGCACATGAAGAAGGATAAGTTGAGTGCTTATTTTGCCGAAGCCCTTGCTATGTGTGAAGAATTTGGTCTCATCAACCTTATGCTCACAAATCATCCATACATTGAGTATTACATTCACCAATTCTATGCAACCGTCTATTTTGGTGTTGATGATGCTCACTCTCAAATGGATGACCAATGACACTATGCTTGAAGCTACAATGGAGGATTTTGGAGCTCTTTTGGGAGGATATCATGATGGTGGTCCAAGTTCTCCACGTGGTTGGAGAAACCATTCGAACTTTGAATCCGTTGGCAAGGAGGTGCTCAAACCCGTCACTATGGAAGGCGGAACTCCGGGTCAAACCGAGGATTTGCTTCAACCATTTGAGATCCTTCACCGCATCTATCGTGAGTGCCTTGCTCCGCGCATTGGGAATTGGGATCAAGTGCACTCCTACACTATTGACCTCTTGGTTAACTCAAAGGAAAACCAAGGAACGGGGAACATTCTTGATGTCATGGATTTATCTATCAAGAGATGTGGTTGAATTTGCTTGATAGAAGGGTTCCCATCTATGCGCCATTTATCATGGCACTCATTTGCAACAAGTGGAGTGAAAGAAGAATGAGAATTTTTGAAGTGTGGTTTGCCCGTGATCAAGCACCACAACAAGCAACTGCAAAAGAAGACACACACTTTACCAAGGACAGGCATGGCAAAGCTACTCAACGCTCATCAGGTGGTCCATCTCGTGCTCCGGATGTTGGAGCAAGTTCTAGTGCACCGCCTCTTGAGGAGGAACCCTCATGGTTCAAGAAGTTTGAAACCAAGATCAAGAGAGCTCTTTGCTTCAATGTGGACCGCGCATATGAGGCTCATGTCCATCAAAAGAAGTCTACTATGAGGCATAAAGAGATGAGGGCTATGAACATTACACACTCTCCTGAGCTCCCTAGAGACAAGATCATCACCCCAAGGAAGAGTGGATCGCAAATCATGGCTATTGGAGTGAAGAGGACTTCCCGAGTCTCATGATCCGGCTCACACCTCGTTCCACCACGGCATGGATGGAGAGTGATTCTCCATGGGACGTTTTATTGCTCCCTTTTTGGCATTTCGATGACAAAGGGGGAGAATATGTTCTAGTCTTAGTTATCGAGGGGATTTGCATGGGAGGGACACAAGCTTGCTCTTGCTTTGATTCTTTATCGCTTGTGTTCCATTCTATTTGGTTATTTGGTTTGTGAACTTTGTTAAGCATGGTGTAAGACATGTGTGAACCTATTTGTTTAAGACTATGTTGTAATAGAGATCTATTTAGCTATCTAGTCTTGTTGTTGTCTTATGCTTTTGGCAAGTTATTATTCATATGATTATCTAGTTTACTTACTAGGTTTGTAAAATATAAGGGGTGCTACTCCTCAAATATGGTGTGTTTTGCATTCAAACGCAAATTACAAATAATGCACACATTCCGGGGAGCCCGCTTGTCTTTTGCAAATCTTTTGTCGCTAAACATTGTGTTGTCATCAAACACCAAAAAGGGGGAGATTGAAAGGACATTTCTATCCCTATATGTTTTTGATGTTTGTTGACAACACAATAAGCGGACTAATTGTGTGCTTCAAGGTTTACAGGTACATATGATGGATGATGGTTGGATCTTCCCTCTATAAAGCATCAAGAATGTAGTTGTAGTTTTCCTAGTTTGTATCTTATAGGAAACCGTACTATCAAGAGGGGGATCCGTTGTGGATGTTTGGGCGGAATCGAGTTAGCACTTCTATTATGCACAAACCACAAATACTTCCACAGCCATCCTACTCCCACAAAAGACCTGCTCAGTTTGCTGATTTTCACAGGCATCGGTAGTACCGGTAGAGGCCCCGGTTGTACCGACGCTCCCTATTCTGGCAGATATTTACCCAGTTGTGTACTTTTCCCAAGCTTCGGTAGTACCGGCCTGGAAGCTCCGGTAGTACCGAGACCGGTACCGGGGCTGGTACCGGGAGAGCCAAATGCTCTCTGTTTTTAAGGGAGATAAGCGGTAGTACCGGAGGGTCAGGCCCGGTACTACCGGGTCGGCGCGTCGCCGAGTCAAACTGCAAGGTTTGACTTGACCGTTGTCTACGGTCCGTACTACCGGGCCTGCGCAGTCTGTGGCCAACGGCCACATTTTTGGTGGACCTTTATATACTTGGTCTTCTTCTCCAATGAAGCCAAGCTTTCCCAAATACAAATCCACCATTGTTGAAAAGCTTCAACCTCCTAGATCTCCCACTCCACGGTCCAAACACCTTGATACTTTGTGGAGTGACGGAGGAGGTCTAGATCTACACTTCCACCAAAGCAATTTTGATTCCCCCCATTAATCCCTAGCGGATCTTGTTACCTCTTGGGTTCGTTGAACCCTGATACATTTCCAATGTATCCATAATTTCTGCTGTTCCATGCTTATATTATACCATTTGCTACATGTTTTATATACACTTCGTATCACTTTTATGCATTTTCTGGGACTAACCTATTAACAAGATGCCACAGTGCCAGTTCCCTGTTTTCTGCTGTTTTGGTTTCAGAAAGTTACTTCTGGAAATATTCTCGGAATTGCACGAAACAAAAGGCCAGGTCCCTATTTTTCCAGCACGTACACGGAGTCCGAAGGAGAGACGAAGATGAGCCACGAGGTGGCCAAACCACCAGGTGGCGCGGCAGTGGGCCCAGCCACGCCTGGAGGTGGTTTGGGCCCCTCGGGGGTCCGCCGACATCGCCCCTTCGCCTATTTATTCCCCGAGACGCGAAAACCCTAAAACACCGAGCCTTTCATCCAGAACATATTCGCTGCCGCCGCCGTCGTCAACCCTAACTCGGGGGGTTTTCTGAAGCTCTTCCCGGCACCCTGCCGGAGAGGGGAATCATCACCGGAGGGCTCTACATCGCCATGCCCGCCTCCGGAGTGATGCGTGAGTAGTTCATCCTTGGACTATGGGTCCATAGCAGTAGCTAGATGGTTGTCTTCTCCACTTGTGCCATCATGTTTAGATCTTGTGAGCTGCCTATCATGATCAAGATCATCTTATTGTAATGCTACATGTTGTGTTTGCTGGGATCTGACTTATATTGATACCTATGTGGAGCTGAATATTATATTATCATGTCTATGTCATTTGTGATCTTGCATGCTCTCCGTTACTTGTTGAAGCCTTGGCCACGTGAATACTTGTAACTCCAAGAGGGGGTATTTATGCATGATAGTTGGGTTCAACCTCTATTTAACCTGGGATAGTGACAGCAAGTTCTAAGGTTGTAGATGGTTGTTGCCACTAGGGTAAAACAGCAATGCTTTATTCAAGGATGAATGTATTGTTTACATTACGCACATTACTTAATGCAATTGTCTGTTGCTTGCAACTTAATACTGGAAGGGGTACGGATGTTAACCGGAAAGTGGACTATTTAGGCATAGATGCATGCTGGATAGCGGTCTATGTACTTTGTCGTAATGCCCAAATGAATCTCATAGTAGACACCACGGCTCACACATGCATGTTATATGCACTTATCAATTGTCAATTGCCCAGCTGTAATTTGTTTACCCAGCATGTTAGTTATCTTATTGGAGAGACACCACTAGTGAACTGTGGACCCCGGTCCATTCTTTTACATCTGAAATACAATCTACTGCAATCATTGTTCTCTACTGTTTATGCAAACAAACATCATTTTCCATTCGATACGTTTAACCCTTTGTTTTCAGCAAGCCGGTGAGATTGACAACCTCACTGTTAAGTTGGGGCAAAGTAATTTGATTGTGTTGTGCAGGTTCCACGTTGGCACCGGAATCCCTGGTGTTGCGCCGCACTACACTCCTCCACCAACACCTTCGAAGCAAACCTCGTTTTCCTACTGGTCCGATTAAACCTTGGTTTCATACTGAGGGAAAACTTACTGCTGCACTCATCATACCTTCCTCTTGGGGTTCCCAACTGACGTGCGACGTACAAGCATTGTTTCTGGCACTATTAACCTAGAGCCACCAACAACGTTTTCTGGCGCCGTTGCCGGGGAAAACAGAATTGCTTCTGCAAGGGGAGTCTCTCACACCCAATCTCTTTACTTTGTTATTTGTCTTGCTTAGTTTATTTTTATTTATTTTGTTTGCTTTCTTTATATCAAAAACACAAAAAAATTAGTTACTTGTTTTACTTTTATTATTTCGGCCTAGCTTTTATTTTTGCTAAAACGAGTACTCCTGAGAACACTAAGTTGTGAGACTTTACTAGCACAAACAACAATGATTTCATATGCACTCCTATTGCTCCACCTGCTTCTACAGCAGAATTTTATGAAATTAAACCTGCTCTATTGAATCTTGTTATGAAAGAGCAATTTTCTGGTGTTAGTACTGATGATGCTGCTGCCCATCTTAATAACTTTGTTGAACTTTGTGAAATGCAAAAGTATAAGGATATGGATGGGGATATTATAAAACTGAAACTTTTTCCTTTCTCCTTGAGAGGAAGAGCTAAAGAATGGTTGCTTTCTTTGCCTAGAAATAGTATTAATTCTTGGACAAAATGCAAAGATGCTTTCATAGGGAAATATTATCCTCCTGCTAAGATTATATCCTTGAGAAGTAGCATTATGAATTTTAAACAATTTGATAATGAACATGTTGCTCAAGCTTGGGAAAGAATGAAATCTTTGGTGAAGAATTGTCCCACTCATGGACTGACTACTTGGATGATCATCCAAACCTTTTATGCAGGATTAAATTTTTCCTCAAGGAATTTATTGGATTCAGCCTCTGGAGGAACCTTTATGTCCATCACTTTAGGTGCAGCAACAAAGCTACTTGATGATATGATGGCACACCGAAAGAGCTCCTCAAGGTAAGAAGGGAGGAGAAGTTGAAACTTAAAGCTTCTATTCCTAGGAAATTAGAAGATGGTTGGGAACCCATCATTAAGGTAAAGGTGAATGATTTTTATTGCAATGCCTTGTGTGATCTTGGTGCAAGTGTTTCAGTTTTGCCCAAGAAGCTTTATGATATTCTTGATTTGCCACCTTTGGAACATTGTTATTTGGATGTTTTTCTCGCTGATAATGCTATGAAGAAACCTTTGGGGCGAGTTAATGATGTTTTTATTACGTAAAAATAACCTTGTCCCCGTTGATTTTATTGTTATGGATATTGAATGCAATGCATCTTGTCCTATTGTTTTGGGAAGACCTTTTCTTCGAACTGTTGGTGCCATCATTGATATGAAAGAAGGTAATATAAGGTACCAATTTCCTCTCAAGAAAGGTATGGAACACTTCCCTAGGAAGAGAATGAAGTTACCTTTTGACTCTATTGTTAGAGCAAGTTATGATGTTGATGCTTCTTCTCTTGACAACACTTGATTTTCACTTTCTGCGCCTAGCTGAAAGGCGTTAAAGAAAAGCGCTTATGGGAGACAACCCATCGTTTTTATTTGCTGTTATTTTTGTTTTCTTTGAGTCAAGGTTTTTGTTACTTCTGTAGCAACTCCTTTGTATCTTTATTTTATCGCAATGTTGTGCCAAGTAAAGTTCTATATTGAAAGTTGATGCAAGATTTGGATTTCTGCGCAGTGACAGATTTTTAGCTGTCACGGATTTGAGCTTATCTCCCTGTAGAAAATTCAAAAAATTCTGAGAAAAATCACGCATATTCCTGAGATATGTACGCAACTTTCATTATTTTAGGCCAGATCCATCTGAGCAACTTAAGTGCCTCGAAAAAATTCGTCATTCCAGACTGTTCTGTTTTTGACAGATTCTGCCTTTTGTTTTGCATTCGCTCTTTTACTGTGTTTGTGTGGATTTCTTTGCTCCACAAAGCATTGGTGGCTGTAGCTAATGTCCAGAAGCTTTGGGATTGATTGTATCATTACAGAATATGAGAATTTTTGATTATGCACTAACCCTCTAATGAGAACTGTCTTGAGTTTGGTGTGAAGGAAGTTTTCAAGGATCAAGCGAGAAGGGTGATATTATGTGATCAAGAAGAGTGAAAAGCCTAAGCTTGGGGATGCCCCCGTGGTTCATCCCAACCATATTCAGAGAGACTCAAGCGTCTAAGCTTGGGGATGCCCAAGGCATCCCCTTCTTCATCAACAAACTTATCAGGTCATCTCTAGTGAAACTATATTTTAATTCTTTCACATCTTATGCGCTTTACTTGGAGCGTCTGTGTGTTTTTATTTTTGTTTTTGTTTGAATAAATTCGGATCCTAGCAATCCTTGTGTGGGAGAGAGACACGCTCCGCTTTTTCATGTGAATACTCATGTTCTTCACTTATATTTGTTGAGTATTCTTAACTAGCTACTGCAGTGCTTTTAGCTCCTGTTTTTCATGCATCTCTTCGAGCTGTTAGCACTTGTTTATAAATACTCTCTTGCTGCATTATATTATCATTTGGAGAGTTTATGTTTAATTAAATTATTGGTGTTTGTTTGGAAGAAAGAAAATGCTACATGTAGTAGTTGGTATTGGAAAAGACATATGCATTCTTGTAGATCATTGTCTTGTTTTGATTTGATGCTTTGCAATTGTTTTGAGCTCTCAAGTAGATCATGTTTAAGCTCTTGCATCATGTAGTTAAAGCCTAGTAGTGGAGAACTACCGTAGAGCTTGTTGAGACTTGGGATGCATATTTGTTCTCTCTAAGGTCTAGATATTTTCTGGTAAAATGTTTGAGCAACAAGGAAGACAGTGTAGAGTCTTATAATACTTGCAATATGTTTTTATGTGATTCTTGCTGTACCGGTTTATACTTGTGTTTGCTTCAAACAACCTTGCTAGCCTAAACTCTGTACTGAGAGGGAATGCTTCTCGTGCATCCAAAACTTGAGCCAAAACCCATGCCATTTGTGTCCACCATACCTACCTACTATGTGGTATTTCCTGCCATTCCAAGTAAATATTTCATGTGCTACCTTTAAACTATTCAAAACTTTATTACTCCTTATTTGTGTCAATGTTTTATAGCTCATGAGGAAGTATGTGGTGTTTTATCTTTCAATCTTGTCATTTACTTCTGACAGACTTTCACCTGGACTAGTGGCATATACATCCGCTTATCCAATAATTTGCAAAAAGAGCTGGCAACGGGGTGCCCAGCCCCAATTAATTACAACTTTCATTAATAATTCTCTTCACATGTTTTGCCCTGATTTATCAGTAAGCAACTTAATTTTGCAATAGACACTCCTCCATGGTATGTGAATGTTGGAAGGCACCCGAGGATTCGGTTAGCCATGGCTTGTGTAAGCAAAAGGTTGGGAGGAGTGTCATCTATAAAGAAACTAAAATACATGTGTAAACAAAAGAGAAGAGGGATGATCTACCTTGCTGGTAGAAATAACGTCCTTCATGGGAGCCGCTCTTTGAAAGTCTGGTTGACAAGGGGGTTAGAGTGCCCACTACCATTCGTTGACAACAACAAACACCTCTCAAATACTTATTTTGTGCTCTCTATATGCTTTCGAAAACTTAAAAAGCTCTAGCACATGATTTAATCCCTGCTTCCCTCTGCGAAGGGCCTATCTTTTACTTTATGTTGAGTCAGTTTACCTACTCCTTTCTATCTTAGAAGCAAACACTTGTGTCAACTTTGTGTGCATTGATTCTTACATATTTACTTATTGCACTTGTTATATTGCTTTATGTTGACAACTATCCATGAGATATACATGTTACAAGTTGAAAGCAAATGCTGAAACTTAATCATCCTTTGTGTTGCTTCAATGCCTTTTACTTTGAATCTATTGCTTTATGAGTTACCTCTTATGCAAAACTTTTTGATACTTGTCTTGAAAGTACTATTCATGAAAAGTTTTTGCTTATATGATTCATTGTTTACTCTTTATCTATTTGTTAGCAAACTATAGATCATTGCTTTGAGTCACTTCATTCATGACATGAGCCTTGCAATATATTGATCAAGATTGTGTGAAAGCATGTCTCCTCAGAAATTATTTGTTGTTATCGTTTTACCTACTCGAGGACGAGTAGAACTAAGCTTGGGGATGCTTGATACGTCTCCAACGTATCCATAATTTCTGCTGTTCCATGCTTATATTATACCATTTGCTACATGTTTTATATACACTTCGTATCACTTTTATGCATTTTCTGGGACTAACCTATTAACAAGATGCCACAGTGCCAGTTCCCTGTTTTCTGCTGTTTTTGGTTTCAGAAAGTTACTTCTGGAAATATTCTCGGAATTGCACGAAACAAAAGGCCAGGTCCCTATTTTTCCAGCACGTACACGGAGTCCGAAGGAGAGACGAAGAGAGCCACGAGGTGGCCAAACCACCAGGTGGCGCGGCAGTGGGCCCAGCCGCGCCTGGAGGTGGTTTGGGCCCCTCGGGGGTCCGCCGACATCGCCCCTTCGCCTATTTATTCCCCGAGACCGAAAACCCTAAAACACCGAGCCTTTCATCCAGAACATATTCGCTGCCGCCGCCGTCGTCAACCCTAACTCGGGGGGTTCTGAAGCTCTTCCCGGCACCCTGCCGGAGAGGGGAATCATCACCGGAGGGCTCTACATCGCCATGCCCGCCTCCGGAGTGATGCGTGAGTAGTTCATCCTTGGACTATGGGTCCATAGCAGTAGCTAGATGGTTGTCTTCTCCACTTGTGCCATCATGTTTAGATCTCATAGTAGACACCACAGCTCACACATGCATGTTATATGCACTTATCAATTGTCAATTGCCCAGCTGTAATTTGTTTACCCAGCATGTTAGTTATCTTATTGGAGAGACACCACTAGTGAACTGTGGACCCTGGTCCATTCTTTTACATCTGAAATACAATCTACTGCAATCATTGTTCTCTACTGTTTTATGCAAACAAACATCATTTTCCATTCGATACGTTTAACCCTTTGTTTTCAGCAAGCCGGTGAGATTGACAACCTCACTGTTAAGTTGGGGCAAGTAATTTGGTTGTGTTGTGCAGGTTCCACGTTGGCACCGGAATCCCTGGTGTTGCGCCGCACTACACTCCTTCACCAACACCTTCGAAGCAAACCTCGTTTTCCTGCTGGATCGATTAAACCTTGGTTTCATACTGAGGGAAAACTTACTGCTGCACTCATCATACCTTCCTCTTGGGGTTCCCAACTGACGTGTGACGTACAAGCATTGTTTCTGGCACTATTAACCTAGAGCCACCAAACCCTAGACGGAAGTTGTGTTCTTCGTGGCTTGGAAGCCGCGGGGAAAAGCCGGGAGCCTCCAATTGAGTTGTGGAGACGTGCCCCGACCTTGGGAATTTGGTGAGAGCCTCCAATTCGGTTGTGGAGAGTGCCTCATCCTTGTAAAGGTTTGTTGCCGACCTCGAGGGCATCATATAGTGGCTCGTGGAACTCCTCATTGGAGGATAACACGAGGGAGATACGGTGTGCCATATCACGGCTATTCGGGGATCACTTGTGACCCCGCACTGCTCCAACGAAGACGTAGCTTCCATTGGGAAGTGAACTTCGGGAATCATCTTCGTGTCACCGTGTGCTTATCCTTTTTATTTACCTTACTTGTATTGCTAGCTTATCTTGTTTAGTATATCTTGTTAGCTAGTTTATTGCTCATCATATAGGATTGTTCACCTAGTTGCATATCTAGAGAACTTATATTTGAGCAATTCCCTAACTTGTTGAAAAGAAAATTAAAATTGGTAGTTGCCTATTCACCCCCCTCTAGTCAACCTACTCGATCCTTTCAATATAAATATGAGTTATATGATAAGTAATTAATTTCGGAAATTTTCTGTAAAAGGAAATATTCATTTAGGAATTAATTAGATGAAACAATTAATTATTCATTTAATTAATTATATTGGAAAAATATAAATAAAGGATTTTATTTGGAGCCCAATAAAAAGGGGCTGCCAAGTGGGCCCATAGGGCCCACAAGGCAGCCGCACCCACATGGTATGTGGGGAAGGGCCGAGTCCGAGTTGGGGGGTGGGGACTCCCCCTCTCCGGCGGCAAGGGCGGCGGCCTAAGGGCGGGCCCCACAGGGGGCGACGGCCCAGGGCGGGCCCCACATGGCAGGAGGCGGGTGGGGGAGGAGTCCTACTCCTCCCTCCAACCCGAGTTGGAGTGGGGGAGGGTTTCCTCCCCCTTCCTTGTTTGGTTTGGTAGGGAGGAGTCCTACTCCTCCCCAATCCGAGTTGGGGAAGGGGAGGGACTCCTCCCTCCCTTCCTTAGCCGGCCGGCCCAAAGGGGAAGGGCTTGGCCCCTTCCCCAAGTCCCTCCACCCCTTGGCCTCCTTTATATGCAGCCCCAAGCCCCTAGGGTTTAAACGACAATTGAAGCAAGTTCTCTCTCTCTTGTAGATCTCATGTGTTGAGAATTAGACGTCTCTAATCTTCTCATATAGATCTAATCTAGTTGATTAGATCTACCACCTAAACTACGCCGCAAGGCTGACTCTCTTCACCACGTGCTAGTAGCTAGGCGGTGAACGCACGGGGTGGGTTGACACGGTGTATGTGTGGATACCGCTAGAGCGGGATTTGCGCAAGTAAGTTCCTTGGACAACGGAACAACTTCATCAAGGTCTACATCAACAACGACGTACGGCAACAATCTCACCTCCCAGCGTGGACGTGAGATTCTTCATCAGGCTTCACCGACATCTACTTCGACAAACACAAGATCTTCCGCAAGCGTGTTTGTAAGTATTCTGGATCATCGCATTATGGGGTGCAACGTACCTTCATAGAATAGATCTTGGCGGTAAGGTTACGGATAATTTTTAAAGTTTTCCCGCAACCCAATAGGAAGTTCTTTAATCTTGGAAATTTTTGAAATTCGCGGAAGTTCGCATTTAATTTTTTTGTGAATTTAAAAAGTGTTCGTTTTGGAATGCATTCAGATTTGAATTCTTTTAATGTTTGCATATTGTTCGGAGTTCGAAGGCATTTTAAACTGTAAGATATGTAAATCTAAAATTTGGGTTGTAATTATTCAAACGTGTTTGTTTTTCGTCGAAAGTAGCTTTTCTTATTTTAAGTTGCTTGGCATATTTTTTATATTTTTCCGGTGGTTGGAATTTAGATTTGAATGGTCCAATATAGCTGTAATTCAAAGTTGGGAACGTACACGTTGGTAAAATTGTTTATATTCGGAATGTGGTGGAATACAGGAAAAATTTACGATTTTTACATGTTGAATTCAAAAAGTTATGTATATTCGAAAATGGGTGGACTACCGATTTTTTTTTACGGTTTTCACATGTTGTATTTTTAGCTGGAATGGTGAAGTATGGGTGTTTTGCATCTACCTTTTTTTGGTTGCATGTACCTTTTTTTTTGGGGAAAAAGCCGAAAAACTGCAAAATCTGACATGTTGGGCCTACCGTGACGATGATCACGGCGACCGAACCTGGCCGCCGCGGCGCCGTCGTCGCCGGCGGCGAACGCGCGCGTTCTACGACGCGCGGCTTAGCGCGGCAGACGCGCCCGGATGCGGGGAGCTTGCGAGCGGCGGCGCCGCCAGTTTTGGGTCGCGCCGGCGACTCGAAGAAGGGGCGGAAGGTAGCGGCACGGATATTAGATTAGAGTGGAGACTTCACCGGCCCACCCACCTTTAATTAACGTTGATACAGATTGGGGAGTCAGCGTACGTGCACGTTGGAGAAATATTACAGCCAGCTGTGTCCTTCCGTGCTAACAAAAAATATGTATTTGTGATTCATGTTTATTTTGTTTTTTTAGCAAGAAACGATTGGTGTTCTGCGCTCGCCCCACAAGAAACAATCTGCATTTTTTCGTGTTTTTTCTTTCCACTGACCTTTATGGCTGGTTCCACTATCGCAAGATAACGAAACAAGTTATAAAGAAGTTTTTGTCGTCAACTGCTAGTACCTCGAGAAGTGAGCTGGCCAATAGGCTGTTGAATAATTAGGCAATTTTGCGTATGATTTAATCCACGAAAATAGTAAACAAATCATGACTAGAATAATAGGAATTAAACTAATCATGCGTTCTACTAAAACCGTAGACAAACCGAACGAATCTAGAGCAACTACCACAAGCAGGAACTCTAGTAGCATATCGAACAAGAAGGTCAATATGACATACGTTGCAGCGGCTGTAGTAGCAGCTGTCCCGGTGTCGCCCATGTCGTCGATGAAGAGGTTGGCGATGTCGGGGAAGAAGTCGTCGTTGGGGAAGAACTCGAAGCCAGCAGTCGCGCGAGTGCGCTCCCCAAAAACCTGATCGCCCCTCTCCCGTACAGGATCACAAGAGGCGGGGTTCCGGAGGCCTGCTGTCCCTTCAACCGGTGCACGCCGGAAGACGGGATGGAGAAGACTTGGAAGACGGCGGCGCAAGGTTCTGGAACTAGGGCGGCGAGCGACCATGTGTTGCGTATATGGCGGCTAGGGTTCGTCCAAGCAATATATAGAGCGGTCGGGTAGGACGTGGGCGCAGCCGCACGATCGAGTCGGTAACAGCCCCACGATCCAAAGGAATCGGAAACGGCTGAGTAATTAACGCGTCCGTTAATTATTGATTAACTAGCGAACGGGCCCGCGCATTTGCGCGGCTAGACTTATGCATCATACATTTTTGTATCTACATTCGTTTAATGTTTCATAGGATAATATAATGATCTTGATCATTATTAATTTGCTACTCCCTCTTGCGAAATAAGTGACGTAAATTCAATACAACTTTGTACTGAATCTATGTCACTTAATTACAGAAGGAGTAATATTAAAAGAGCTTGATAAATGAAGTACCTTATTTATCCTTTTTGAAACGCCAGCTGAGGTTTAATTTTTACTCAAAAATATATTATGTAATTATTCAATGGTGGACACATAAATTTGACTATTTAAAAAGAGGAATAGAAATCCAATGGAACGTGATTTTGTTGGGATCCATGTTGTGCAGTGTGTTTATATAGAACGGTAGATCATACTTAGAGGCATATTATATACTCCCTCCGTTCCAAAATAAGTGTCTCAAGTTTGCTAAAAAATGGATGTATCTAGACATGTTTCTTGTATAGATACATTCACTTTTGGGCAAACTTTAGACACTTATTTTTGAACGGAGGGAGTACATTGTTTCAAACCATTTTGGTTATCTGTGCTTGGTAGATTACTCACCCAAAACTACATCTTAGAAATTTGTTTACGGATGATAACCTTATAGTACTTTCTGCCATGTTATTCATGTAACGCAGAGGACCATACTAATCTCTGCATAAGGGACTTGCAACTGTAAATCAAAGAAATAATGACAACAGACGAAAAGTAACATCCACTTGGTTCTTTACAACTTGTACCTGTTTTACATTGAGATGAGTTATGCAACTATAACTAATTTATTTCTTTGTTATCCCACCATCCCTGGGAGGTATAACACACCAAGTTAAGGGAATTAATAATGTTCTATATATGCAATCAAATGTGACCTAGCATGAATGTCTGCAGTATACGTACCTAAGTACCACTGATATACCTTGTATCGATCTAGTTCAATGTTTTATGACTTCTGCCAAACTTTCCCAGCGACTACGTCTTGTCATGCATGCTGTTTGAGAAAAGTTTTCTTTATCTTGCGTTATGAGGTACCAATAAATGTGGAAAATGAAATCCATGGAAGCCATGTGTTAGAAAAAACACCACCATAATTTTTGCTGGTAGTTGCTCTCTATTCTCTTGAAAAACATCAATCTGGCATGGATGAACTATGTTCTCCAGTAGCTCATCGCACTCTTTGCTTCACTTCTGGCTGCAGGATCTATAATCACAAAAACTAAACTCAGTTCAGGAGTAGTTACAGAGCAGTACATCAGATTGTTTATCAGCAATGCTCCTCTACCGACCGATACCTGCTGAATATCTTTGTTGACGCAACCTCAGTAAGCAAATCTGGAGAATTTCATTATAATTCAGTCTTTCTCGTGTCTAACTGGAGTACAGACTAAATTATTTGCACATGGAACAAAACGTACAAAAGGTTGAATAGAAAATCTTGAATAGGTTCTGCCTTCCACAAAACGTTAACCTGTCAAGAGAACCATTTATATGTACACTGATTTGGTAGAAGTTATGATAATAATGAAGGAGCAATTGATCAATCTCTATACATTACGGATAAAAGAAGGTTTCTATAGTCTCTGAAAATTTCCGTGAATTGTCCAGTCCAAATAACCGGAGTTGCTGGCTCTGCCTCATGTAATGAAACAACTTACAGTTCACCTTGAGTCGAATATGTAATTCCCTGCCTTGCTCGCCACATGGTTGTCGCGCCATCCGCCACATCCTCCACTTTGAATTACTCACGCAGTTCTTGGGCTTCCTATCAAAATACTGAAGTTAACTACAGTTGTATTCAATCAATTATTTAAAAACGCCCTTGAAAACAGATGTCGGTTAGTGCTGCTTAGTATCCCTAATCCAGGAAAAAATATGTCCCGCACTGAGTAAAAGTATTTGGCCAGCTCATTACCGAAATCTTAAACCGACATGTAATTGAAAAAAAAACTAATGAAAACGTGGATAAAATAGTAGTTCCATGACCGATCCTTTATTTTTTTATGTTTAATGATTGAATGGAACAGACGAAGATTTAAAAAAGCATACTGCTATGCTTTTCTTCAATATATAGATCTCCCGTGACCACTCCACATATTCCTCCAATAAGGGTCTCGACCTTCGACCCGAGTCTCAATATTTCTCATGGACAACAAAATGAATTGATTTGTGTAAATTTGTCAAGTTCATGTCAAAGAATGCAAATCAAGGCCAAATATTTTAACAACCCAACGTAGAACGTGTAAGACAAATATGTGCAGTCTAAACAAATCAGCAAAACAATGAATCTTAACATGCTGCGCGTGTTCTATCTATGAATAAAGCCCATGCCTTTTTGACATGGCAGGAACATAGCATAGAGTATTGTCCCGTACAACGCTCCTCCTTATTCTCACGGAGCGATGCCAAGATAACTATTCCCTCACTGGTTGTCTAGATTCATACTAAAAAGAGTGTACGTGTAAACTAAAACATGTCTAGATACACATTTACCATATGAATGTGGAAAAATGCTAAAACATTTTATATTATGAAACGGAATGAGTATATGAAAAGCAACGTAGTAGTAAGCACCTTTTTAATTCCAACTGTCAGGAGGATATGCAAAGTTTCTGAAATGGTGTTCTTATACAGGTGCACTGGAGAAGACATGTAGTTAAAAGGCTTATATTTTTTTTTGCCTCAGCTCACAACCTGAAAAACGGAGAAAATTACAACAAAAACTGATGCATACTATTCACTGGAAGAGCTAAAGAACGCAACACAGTTATCTAATAATACCAAGATGAGTTTTTGCACACACGTTTAACGATTCATCTCTCTCCATCTCTAGCCCCAACTCCCAGGAGGATATGCAAAGTTTCTGACGGGGTGCTTATACAGCCTGGAACAGAGTCAACTGACATGCAGTTATAAAGCTAATATTGTTTGCCTCAGCTCACAACCTGAAGAAACAGAGAAAATTACCACAAAAGCTGATGCATACTATTCAAATGAAGAACAAAAGAAGCCAACATATATAGTTACCCAATAATACCAAGATCGGTTTTTGCACGTACTTTCAACGATTCATCTCTCTCCATCTGTAGCCGGCCCCAATACCCCAAGTATAATACTATGAGGCTGTCAGCAAAATCATCAGGTGAAGGAGTCCCGTGTAAATAGGATGTAAGTCGATAGAAACTGCTACATGATAAGGTTTGACATCCGTGCAAAATAACATTAACTGAGATGTAGTCTACCCAATAAAATATTTCAATCTTATTGATAATTGTAACGTTTGTGCGATGAAGTTAATAATCTAAAAATTACTTGGCTTTATGTAGGAAAATAGAGGCAAGCCGCTAGTAGGGCTATGTAGGAAAATAATTGCTCGAGTGGGTACATAACATATGCCACCATGAAAGAAAAAAAACCAAGCGTGACATGCAGAAATCCCCGGGAGATGAAGCTAGTTTGACTCCTACCATGCATGCATATGATCGATGGATTCATGTTGCGTCCTGGTGACTTGAGAAAATCAACGTATTGAGCAACGTATCAGAGTGATCGTGTACCTGAGATCGGTGGGAAGACCGGATCGATCACCATGCACGCATATGATCGATGGATTCATGTTGCGTCCTGGTGACTTGAGACAATCAACGTATTGAGCAACGTATCAGAGTGATCGTGTACCTGAGATCGGTGGGAAGACCGGATCGATCTAGCATGTCGTAACTATTATGTGATACCTTTCAGTGTCTTGGTTGAGTGCACGCCGATGAACTCCTCTGAAGTTCGTGCCGCGAGAATATATACGACGGCGGATCGACGATCTACATCTTGTCGATGTGGCTGACGCCCCCGGCACAACGGAGCAAGTTTGTGTGAGATAGATCGCCTGGCCGAGTGCTCCACGGGGACGGCCTCCTCTCGATGCCTTCCGCGAGCCGGCAGATCGCCGAATTTTCCTCGTAGTTGTGGAAAAGATTGATGTCGAGAAAGGAGATCGGCCGAGGGATAGGAGTGCGCTTCGCAAATAAAGTTCAGCATGGTAATGCGGAAGCTTTGTACGGTTGGTAATTAGGACTCTTAAATCGGTAGTCCTTGTGCTGGAAAACAAAATCAATCAAAGAGTCCAGATACGGTTCAACATAGTCTGCCGGAGCTTATCTTGGCCTTTCATTAATTCCAAGTTACGGGTGGTAAATCTAAACCGTCGATTGTTTGTTGTCTTAATAATATAATAGATGACTCATCAAATTTTCCCGAACAGCAAAAATATAACTCGGCTCGGCGAGATTCCCGCAACCCGCGGCGCGTCGTGACGAGACGGACGGACGGACGGCGGAGGAGGAGGAGTGCGCACGAGAGAGCCTTCCTGTTCTCACATGCTTACCAAGTGCTAGCACAGCTCACTATATAAAGTGGTGCAGCACTCTCTTAGCTAGCAGTATGGGACTAAAGGTTGCTTTCACGTACACACACAGCCAGCCAAATAAATGGGCCAAATGGGAATTTCGAATTTAGTAGTTGGGCTTTTCAGGCTGTGGCCCAAGTACAGCCCAACACCAAAATTCCAGCAATCCCCCACAAAGTCTCATTGGCACATCATACCACGTTTGTTCCAAAACATTGTTTTATATACCGGTGTTTAGTGGAGACTGTTAAGTTGAACACCACTTAGAACTAATGCTACGCTAGACCGCAACTTGAATAGTGGACTATGCCTTGAACTACAAGTTTGCTGCAAATCTAGTTTCGCACAAGTCCTTTACCGATACTGGGCTACCGCAAGGCTTCCCCGCGGGTGGAGCGTATGCGTCATACTCCGAGACCTTTCATGAGTTTACTAAAGAGCACCCAACTCTCACGGACTGCGACGTTTAACAGTCAGACTCACATAGGTGTATTCCTCAAGAGATGTTCTGCAGGGCAACATCTCCGCTTATAAAAGTAAGCCGCTTGGAACACATTAAGATATATAAATATCAACCTGCCATGCAGATCAGGAGAGTATTGCATCTATACGGAGTGGGATGGTAAAATATAAGGATACTCTCCTCTCAGCTGTCCAACAGCTTGTCACCCACTTCTAATTCACGGGATCTCCGATCACATAGAGTGGTTTACCACTGTGGACAACTCATACCGTGGGTCTCAAACCCATCTCCCTCGATGCACTATCTATCACATTACGTGATAAACCCTTTGTGAAGGGATCTGCCAAATTCTTAGACGTTTGGATATAATCCAACGCAATGACTCCGGAGTTCTTTAATTTTCGGACAGATTTCAATCTCCTCTTCACATGCCTTGATGACTTCATATTATCCTTAGAACTTTTAATCTTGTGAATCACAGTTTGATTATCACAGTTCATAAGGATAGCGGGTATTGGTTTTTCAACCACAGGTAAGTCCATCAAAAGCTCTCGAAGCCACTCTGCTTCAACAGTGGCTGTGTCTAATGCTGTGAGTTCTGCTTCCATAGTTGACCTCGTTAAGATGGTCTGCTTGCAAGACTTCCAGGAAACAGCTCCACCACCGAGTGTAAACACATAACCACTCGTGGCCTTAATCTCATCAGCATCAGATATCCAATTGGAATCACTATAACCCTCCAGTACCCTTGGATACCCGGAGTAGTGAATTCCATAGCTCGCAGTGCCTTTTAAATAACGCATAACTCTCTCGAGCGCATGCCAATGATCATCTCCCGGATTAGAAACAAACCGGCTCAACTTGCTTACAGCAAAAGAGATGTCAGGCCTCGTGGCACAAGCCAAATACATAAGCGAGCCAATAATCTGAGAATATCTCAGTTGATCTCTAGCAGTCTGCTGGTTCTTTCGAAGCAACACACTAGGATCATATGGTGTCGGAGAGGGTTTACAGTCGTCATACCCGAAACGACTTAATACCTTTTCCACATAGTGAGACTGAAGCAGTGTAATCCCACCATCACCATCTCGCAGCAGCTTGATGTTCAAGATAACATCAGCTACTCCTAGATCCTTCATCTCAAAACAACGAGATAAGAAATCCTTAACCTCCTTGATTAAATCAAGATTGGTTCCAAAGATCAGTATGTCATCGACATACAGACAGAGAATAACTCCCTCGCCCCCACCATAGCGATAGTACACACACTTGTCAGATTCGTTTACAATGAAACCTGCAGCAGTCAAAGTTCTCTCAAACTTTTCATGCCATTGCTTAGGAGCTTGCTTTAGGCCATATAAAGACTTCAACAACTTGCACACCTTTCCTTCCTGACCAGGTACTACAAAACCATCAGGCTGATCCATGTAAATTTCCTCGTCTAACTCTCCATTTAGGAAAGCTGTCTTCACGTCCATTTGATGAACGAGAAGCCCATGCGAGGCAGCCAATGAAAGTAGCACTCGAATCGTGGTCAGTCTAGCCACAGGTGAGTAAGTATCAAAGAAGTCTTCACCTTCTTTCTGGGTATAACCCTTGGCCACAAGTCGTGCCTTGTACTTCTCAATAGTACCATCAGGCCTAAGCTTTTTCTTGAACACCCACTTACATCCTACAGGTTTGCACCCATAAGGACGATCAGTGATTTCCCAGGTTCCGTTAGCTAAGATGGAATCCATCTCACTACGGACAGCTTCCTTCCAGTAGTCAGCATCAAGAGATGCATAGGCTTCTGAAATGGTACTGGGTGTGTCATCCACAAGGTACACAATGAAATCATCACCAAAGGATTTTGCAATCCTCTGTCTCTTGCTCCTAATAGGAACTTCATTGTCATCCTCCACAGAATTATCAGTGTGTTCTATCGAAGTGGTGGATCAGGAATATCAACCAATTCCTGACTAGATGTATTAGGTATCTCCTGATTTGATGAGCTAGGCATATCCTTCATCGGAAAGATTTCCTCAAAGAAAGTCGCATCTCTCGACTCTAAAATTGTACCAACGTGAACGTCGGGTACCTCAGATTTTACCACCAAAACTCTATAGCCAACGCTATGAAAAGCATAGCCCAGAAGAACACAATCCACAGTTTTTGGTCCAAGCTTGCGCTTCTTGGGAATTGGTATATTGACTTTCGCCAAACAACCCCAAGTTCGAAAGTAAGAGAGTCTCGTATTTTTCCTTTCCCATTCCTCAAAAGGAGAAACAGTTTTCGTTTTCATGGGAACTCGGTTTAGGACATGACAAGCTGTCAATAAGCCTCCCCCCACCATGCCTTGGAGAGACCCGAAGTGTCTAACATGGCGTTAACCAAATCAGTTAGAGTTCGGTTCTTTCTTTCGGCCACCCCATTTGACTGAGGCGAGTAGGGAGGCGTCCTCTCATGGATTATACCGTGTTCCGCACAAAACAAATCAAACTCATTGGAAAAATACTCTCCACCACGGTCGGACCTCAATCGTTTAATTTTCCGATCAAGTTGGTTCTCTGCTTCAGCTTTATAGATTTTGAAGTAGTTAAAAGCCTCATCTTTTGATTTCAGAAGATACACATAACAATATCTAGTGGAGTCATCAATAAGCGTCATGAAATATTTCTTTCCGCCTTTTGTCAACACACCATTCATCTCGCAAAGATCAGAATGTATAAGTTCCAGTGGTGCCAAGTCTCTTGCCTCCGCAGTCATATGGGACTTGCGAGGTTGCTTAGCTTGCACACATACTTGACACTTGGAACCTTTGACAGTAGTGAATTTCGGAATTAAATCCAAACTAGCTAGCCGCGTCATGGCACCAAAGTTAATATGACAAAGTCGTGAATGCCAGATATTATGCTCAATTTCACGACAAATATTATTAATAACTTTAGTACAAAAGTCTGACAAGAGAGGCGGAACAAGCCTCCGCACTCATAGCCTTTACCAACAAATTGTCCATACTTGGAAATTACAACTTTATTGGACTCGAAAACCAACTTATAACCATCTCGACACAGAAGTGATCCGCTGACGAGATTCTTATTGATGGAGGGCACATGATGAACGTTCTTCAGGCGCACGGTCTTCCCCGAAGTAAACTTCAGATCGACCGTACCAACACCACGAACAGAAGCATGTGAATTGTTCCCCATCAGCACGGGGAAGTCCCTGTGATCTGGTAAGAAGAGAACATCGAGGCATCAGCACAAACATGTACATTAGCACCAGTGTCAATCAACCATCAGGAGAATGACAAACTGAAAGGATGGTGGGAAATATTCCGTACCCAGATTCCTTCATCTCGGTGTCACCAATAACAACATTGGCAGTCTTGCCTTTGTTCTCAGATCCGCGCAGCTCATGGCGGTTGGGACATCGAGGTGCCCAGTGCTCCGGATCACCACATACATGGCATGATCCTTTCCTCGGTTTGTTGTTGTTCTTCTTGAAGTTGGTAGGCTGTGACGGTTTGAACCGTCCATCAGACTTGCCTTTACCCCCAGAGTTACCCTTGTTAAATTTGGACTTGTGGGGCGGCTGGTAGTTCTTCTTCTGTACCACATGGGCACTAGAACCAGCCTCGGCAACTCGAGCACGTGTATCCTTCGCTCTCGCCTTCTCTTCCACATCAAGCGACCCAATGAGATCCGAAACGGAAAACTCTTGTCTCTTGTGTTTCAGAGAAGTAGCAAAGTTGCTCCATGAAGATGGAAGCTTGGCGATAATGCCACCGGCGACAAACTTGTCCGGTAAGTTACACTTGAAGTGCTCAAGTTCCTTTGCGAGCGACTGTATCTCATGAGCCTGTTGTACAACAGAACGCTCATCAGTCATCTTGTAGTCATAGAATTGCTCCATGACGTACAACTCGCTGCCAGCGTCCGAGGCCCCAAATTTGGCCTCGAGCGCATCCCACATGCCCTTGCCAGTGTCAAAGGACATATACGAATCCACGATGGAATCGTCAAGGATACTCAGAAGGGCACTCTTAAACAGAGTATCGAGCTTCTCAAAAGCTTCCTGTTGTTCAGGATTAAGCTCGCCCTCAGGTTTGCCTTTGGTGGCAGCATAGCAGTTACTGTTCTGAAACCAGTAGACTGCTCTCATGCGCCACCGTTTGTACAGACACCTTTGAAGGGAAACGGCTTCGTCGACGCGAGAAAGCCAGGCGATACAAATTGCCTATAATCAGGTTTTTGGATTGTTGAATAATTAGCAATTTAGCAGTATTTAATCCACGAAAATAGTAAACAAATCATGACTAGAATAATAGGAATTAAACTAATCATGCGTTCTACTAAAACCGTAGACAAACCTAGAGCAACTACCACAAGCAGGAACTCTAGTAGCATATCGAACAAGAAGGTCAAGATGACATACGTTGCAGCGGCTGTAGTAGCAGCTGTCCCGGTGTCGCCCATGTCGTCGATGAAGAGGTTGGCGATGTCGGGGAAGAAGTCGTCGTTGGGGAAGAACTCGAAGCCAGCAGTCGCGCGAGTGCGCTCCCCAAAAACCTGATCGCCCCTCTCCCGTACAGGATCACAAGAGGCGGGGTTCCGGAGGCCTGCTGTCCCTTCAACCGGTGCACGCCGGAAGACGGGATGGAGAAGACTTGGAAGACGGCGGCGCAAGGTTCTGGAACTAGGGCGGCGAGCGACCATGTGTTGCGTATATGGCGGCTAGGGTTCGTCCAAGCAATATATAGAGCGGTCGGGTAGGACGTGGGCGCAGCCGCACGATCGAGTCGGTAACAGCCCCACGATCCAAAGGAATCGGAAACGGCTGAGTAATTAACGCGTCCGTTAATTATTGATTAATGACTCATCAAATTTTCCCGAACAACAAAAATATAACTCGGCTCGGCGAGATTCCCGCAACCCGCGGCGCGTCGTGACGAGACGGACGGACGGACGGCGGAGGAGGAGGAGTGCGCACGAGAGAGCCTTCCTGTTCTCACATGCTTACCAAGTGCTAGCACAGCTCACTATATAAAGTGATGCAGCACTCTCTTAGCTAGCAGTATGGGACTAAAGGTTGCTTTCACGTACACACACAGCCAGCCAAATAAATGGGCCAAATGGGAATTTCGAATTTAGTAGTTGGGCTTTTCAGGCTGTGGCCCAAGTACAGCCCAACACCAAAATTCCAACATAGGCGGGGTAAGAAGGGCGGCTGCGAGGGCCCCAAAATGGGAAACTATATAGTAATCTTAATGTTATTATCCATTACACCCAATAAATATTTAATAATCCCAGATAAAAATTATAGGCGTGCTTGGTAGCAAAGTATTTTCAGAATATTGTGATTCATACGAAATATTACAATTTAGCATACTAATATTCTACTCTGTAAAATATTATAGTTGCGAAAACCATAGTATCATTTTAGCAGTTTTTTTAATGTAATGGGAAAGGTGGTCCAATCTCTCTTTTTTTGAACTGAGAAATGAGAAGAAAAAAATGTATTGCTTACCCACACACTAAATAGTCTCATAAATGTTTTTTCTAGTCAGCAACACCAAACTTTGACTGGATTTTTCACAACACAAATGCAACGATGCCCGATATACAGCTCAATCTAGACAAATTGAAATAATTTATATGTTTAATTATGTGCAATGCATTTTTATTTCTTAAACTGTCTCGAGACTTGTATACACCTATGATAACAAACACATTGCCTTGCATAAGAACATGTCATATAATAAAATTTAAATATGACATATTACAATCCACACAATTTAATAACCTATTGGTGATAACTTTAATCGATGGCGTTTCAATATCAATTATCAAGTACCGAGCATGCACACTTTATTAAATTTTAACTTGGTAGATAACGTGGACCACATAAAATGAACTAAAGAATAATGCCATTGTTTTAGTTTATACACTATAACGTTCTATAAATATGCTTAGTTAATCATGCACTACAAACTGGTATTGAGATATTTGTTAGATTGGATTAAAAAAAAATCATTAGATCATATTATTTGCATGTCTTTACCATAAATACGTATAAATTATATAGGTTATGAAGTGAAAATTATATTGGAGTAATAAATGTAGGGGAGCCCCCACAGCCTCACTTTATTACCCCACCACTCATATGTACAGGAATTACAACATATTTACAAACAAAGAAAAGGAAACCATCTAAATGTTCACATCAATAATTTACAATACACACATTTCATGTATGTGAAATTTAGTATATCCACTACGCCAATTGATTTTTGCATATTAAATAGAGAACATGATATGTCATACCTTCTATATCCTTTTGTTTGCACGATATGGTTTCTAAAGGGATCCGCTGCAACGCGAGGATTATATTCTAGTATTAGAAAAAGTTCACCGGTTTTGAAAAAAGCTCACAAGGTTACAAAAAATCACAACTTTGGAAAAAATATACGTTCATGGAGCGGCTCTATATCTTTCACTTGGTTCAAAGAATTTTTTTATGGTTTCGGAAATGTGTGTGTTCAGGGGTTCGAAAAACGATTCACGTGTTTAGAAAAATGTCCACTGAATTGACATGGTGAGATATTTCTGTTTGGCAACTCAAAAAAAAAATTCACCATTACTAAATTATTCATAAAATAAATAGAGAACGTGTAAAAATATTACAAAATTGGAAATTATTAAAGAAAATAAAACATCACTTGTTATTGTGCTGCGTTGGTGCGGGCCACGGGGCCAGTAAGAAAAAACTGCAGGCGACGCTTCCATAGTGCACGTTTAAAGCGGCAAATAGGAGCCCATTTATCAGCCGACAGGCCATTTTACTTTCGTAGGAAAGGGGCCGACAATATCCCGCAAAGTAGCCCATGAATGACTGGATCCAGCCTACAAAAGCCCACAGCTCTCCCGATCGGACGCAACAGAGTCCAGAGCCCATGCGAAAGCTTTCCCCACCTCATCGTCATCCTCTTCGGTTCCTCCTCCTCGCAGAACCAAACCCGAAGAAGAGAGATAGAGGACGATGGTGAGGAAGAGGAAGGAGCTGCTGTCCTCGGCGCCATGGCGCACCGGCGAGGCGGAGGAGGACGAAGAGGTGGCCAGGATGAGCCGCGAGGGGAAGGTCACCGTCACCAGCAACCCCGGGGAGACGGCCACCATGAACGTGCCGCGCAGCAAGCGCCCCGACCTCGACCTCGCCGTCGACGACTTCGAGGAGGACGACATCGACCCCGAGCTGCGCTACTCCTTCCAGCGCAACAGCAGGGTATGCTATGCCAGCCCGCACCGGGCACCGATCTTTTCCCCTATGCCTCGTCCTTGTTTCTTGGTGTTGGGTCATGCACTCTAGGTGTTCGACGAATTGTAAACTTGAGGGTGTTGCAATCGTACTGTGGGGGAATTTCCGCATGATCAAGTTCCAAGTTTAGGGTTCAAGCAACTGGCAATGGTCGTAAAATTAAAAATCAATAAAGCAAGTGTTTTTGGCTGTATATAATTTACCCTCACAACGCCAACCAAAGTAATAAAGGAAAATGATGAATGACATCCTAAATTGGTAAATTATACTGACTGAAATCATACGCTTGCATGTAGCCCTCAGAATATTTAACTATGGATTTCTGTCATATGAAGGATTCATCTTCATTCAGTTATACATACATTATTTTCCTCAATATAGTGCTAAATCAACAAACAAACAAAAACTCTTAGTTAAAGCAAAGTAGATTTTGTCATCTGGCTTGCACAGTTGTGTAGGCCATGTCCGGTATTTTCTATCATGTATGTAATTTATCACAGTTAGAACGGACATGTATGCTAACTTGGTCAAAACCTGAAAATAGGCATGTAGATGTTGTTTGCTCAAGCCCCTAAAATGAATGTATGTGCACTCACAGTCTGCTGACACCTACTCATACATGGTTCTGAGTTTGTAGCTTTTGAATTGTGCTCTCACTCTATTATTAATTAAATGATACTGCTTCAAAGCATTTACAGCTTATTCGAAAGGACCAACTGAAAATAGTGTAATTATAACCCATAGTTATTATACCCCATCCACTCCAAAATATAAGGCACATAACTATACATGCACTCAATATTTAAAACTTGAACACTAAATATGCGGAACTATATGGATTGGGCATGTAATAATTATATTACTGTGTTTTTCTTACAAAATACATTTGTCATATCTCCCTTTTTCAATTTTGTAGGCATATTATAAGTGAAAATTGTAGTCAAAATTGTGCATTGGAGACTGTGAAAAGTTGAACGTAGCTCATGTTTTCGAGTAGCCTCTTTCTGAAACGGCTTGTCTCTGTTAGGACTGTGCATAAGAACGTTAGGTTATTTAACCCCTAGAGTGCACTGTCAGATCAATATTGACTTTTTTATTGGTAAAAGAGATACATAACTGAAGACGAATAAAATAGCAGAAAAATGAACAACCAGTGATTTTGGAACAGCGGAATCTTTTAGTTGATTCTGTTTGTCATTGGTTAATTATCTGACAAGAAGTCTTTTGTTTTGCAGTTTCTGCGGAGAGTATTCACTGTGGACACACTTGTCAAGCCTCTACCTCCTGTGATGGCATACAGTGTCTCCCGAAATGTAAACTTTTTCTTCAAGATCTTCACACAGTTCTGGGGTAAGTTTATTTGATAGCAAGATGTATGTATTAATGCTGTTATTTTCCCTGCTTGCTCCTTGATCTGATTCATCTTGTTTTTTTACCCGCAAATCAGCTTGCTGTTATGTACTGTCAATTTGTTAGTTGCCAGAAATCCCATTTTTTGTTTCTAACTTAAGTGTAAGGTTTAATTGGTATCTAGTTCTTAATCTCCACATAGGTGATAATAGTCCTTTTATATGCTAAACTTAGCATGTCATAATGACCGAACTCTTGAAAGAAACATCGACTCCAAGTACCCAGGCCCGGTTTTGTTTCTTCCCAACAAACTTATTGGCTACAGAATAACACTGTATTTTTTTTAATTTCATGGCCCTACTTCATCTACTATAGTCCCTCTCTCCCAAAGTGTAGGCCCTATTTGGATTGAATCATTGAAGAAAAGAAAAAAGATAGGATTGAGCCATTGAGGTAAAACGGAGGAAAGGGAAAAACATAGGAACAGAGATACCGTGTAGGAATCCGAAAATCATTGTTCGGAACATGGAAATATAGCACAGTGTAAATCTATAAAAGTTGGTCCCACCAATGATTACTATATATGTTAAAAGGACCAATTGGTAGCTTCAGTTCATGTGGATGCGTGGCCTAGCATACACAAACCAACCCTTTCTGAACATGGGTCCATGTGCATGGGTGATCAGCCTTTTTTCCTTGCTTAGCCATGGGCACGCACGAAAGAAAGAACTGGGAGCGGATGCTGTATGTTCCTTCGAAAACGCAGGTGGAGATATTTTTTCTAAATGATTGCCCTGTAGCGATTCCTTCGTTCCAAACTCAGGAAAGATTTCCTAGAGGAGCAGCGTTCCTTTGAAATTCCTGCATAATTTGACTTTTCTGCCCTTCAACACACAACTTTGACTATGATTTTCAGTTATAATATATCAACATATTAGTATCAAGACATATGAAATAAAAGTATTTTGTAAGACAAATAAAACAATATTATTTATATATGCCTGATCCGTATCAGAGTACTTCATTTACATTAGTGGTCAAAGTCGTGCATTAGAACCATGCATAGATTTTCTCCAATCCCAAGGATAAAAATGTACCGAATAGCATTTGTTTCTTCTTAGTTCATTTGATCAATGTTAGTGTATCAATATTATATAAGTGTAATTACAGTAAAAAAATGAACAATATTGTTGATTTAAATATTGCACCTAGCTTACTTCTGTAAAGAAGCCCACCTTGTGTACCAGTTCAAATACAACACCACCACTTCTTTTCCTTTCTTGTTAAATCTTGTACTACATCTCTTGCAGACGAAGAGGGAATTGCTAATGCACAGAAATCCCTTGGACTGGGGAGTGAAGATGGCTCCCGGCGGATTCGCTGATCACCATTGTGTTAACGCCTTAATGGACCAAGTTTATGTATGGGTTATTCAGAACTCGTTGAGCTAGACGCTGGAGTACTTGTTATATACTTCAGAAGAAGTGTGTTATATGTCATATTTGGATGATAGTATTTCTTTGGTGCATTTTCTGCTTGTAAAACCGGCTGTCGTATATCTAGAATTGTGTTCACAAAGGTTGTTCATCCTTTTTCTTAGAAGTCGAAAAGATAAGCCAGTGCCTCTGTTAACATAATTTTATTCAGATTATAGTCATGAATTGGACGTCGTTGCTTGTGAGCAGTGTCTCTACTCCTGAATGGCAAAGCTACCAGACTGACAATTATTGGTGATTCATTTGGATCACCCAAATAACGAATTTATGCTCATGAAAGAAGTCAAAGAACACAGCTGCCTGGAGCCAATTGGCAAACCTGCTGCAAGTGAAAGTGCTACTGTTCAGGATCTTTCTTTCTCAGTCAAACAAAACAAACAAGATCATGTCATGTCCTTCGTCTCATGTATATATGTCTTGGCAATGAGCATATTATGTTATGCAAATTTGTTGGACCAGCATGGCTCCCTAACGAGAAACCATAAACTATACAATTCTAGGATTTACCCAATCATAGGCAGGCATTTTTTTGCTTCGCTCTGACTGATCCTGCAACTTATCAAGCTATGCCATTGGCTGCTTTTGGTGTTCCAAGATTCAGAGCCAAATGCAAGCAGTGGTCCTGGATGAGTTTCCTCTCCTCTGTCTTTCCGTTTGCATCGCCGGAAAGCCGGTTTTTAAGAGCCGATTGGCTACCGAGTTGTAGCCAATTCATCACTACTAGTAATATAATTGCTGTCATGTCCATTCTCTAGTACATCCACCATACATAACAAGGAAATAAAGTTTAAAGAAAATTCAGTGCCATGGCAGACATGAACAAGTGCTTGCACATTGTGCCACTAGCATATTTGTACCACTTCTAATTTTTTATGGACCGAGGTTAGCCTAGGCCAGCATAGAATATGTATCGACCTGTAGTATTTTTATGTGTGTCTCAGTGTTTGTGATTCATCCATAATATCTACCTTAGTCTAGCTACGACAGTTGAAAAGTTTAGAAACTACAACACATGGCCATAGAAAATTTATGTAGATTCATGCCCTTGTACCAAGGGTTAATTAAAAGGCCAGATACGAAACCTGATCTTGGATACCAGTTTAAATGGACCATATAGAGAGACCCACAATTTTACAGGAGTAAATTAAGCAGACTAGTTCTTGTGTGGTGCTGATCCATAAGATGATCCATTAAGCTAGAGCTCTAACTGCAAGAACCTTTGAGGAATTCGTTCATGGATTGATACGTACATGCAGCTGAGCACCCTGGTTATGAAACGAGAACCAGTGAGCTTCTTATGATTAAGACAAAAGTATAATATCTGAGCCAGCTACCTTAACTTTTATCTAAGGTAGAATATGTAACAGCAATCTGTAGCCAGGAAGCCGGGTATGATTAAGCAATAGATTAATTCACAGGTAGCTTTAATATGATGATGTTACGGAGTATGATTGGCTGGACTTCACTCTTGATTCTGTTTGTTATTCATGTGTCATAACACTCATTTTGATATTTGGCTGATTGAAAGGGAGGGCCATATTTTTCGAGAGCCAACGTTATATTCCCTGTTTATTTAACGTAGCTAAACTCATCGCGTATTGGTGACAAAATGCGCTTTCTTTTAGCATCATTTGAACATATATTCCTTGAGACAATCTTGCTGCTGATGACTCCAGCTGGTTGTAATATATCTGTAGAGATATAGCCGTAGTCTAGAGAGGAAATATTTTTACTATGTTATGCAAGGTTAAATGTATTAGAAATTAGCTTGTGAAAGCCACCTAATAAGGCCAAAGAACCATGAACAGAAACTAGCACAATAGTAGCATATGCATGACTAGCTAGGAGTAAAGTAATAGTGTAGCATACATCTTTAACTGCAGAAGCAACATGTTATGTTGATGAATTATATATAGAACACTGCGAAAGAGCTAGCATCTAAAAGTTCTCAAGTGTCATAGGCTAAGCATGCAAGGAGGATATGACATGACAGCAATCTTTCTCTTGAGAATGTCCAATGAGCACTCACTCTCTCCTTTATCTTTCATTAATCGAAAGGCAAATTAATTGGAATCTGTAGAAGCTTTATGCCCCAAACCACTAGCATCTACAATGAAGCATCCCACAAGGAGATGTCTCACCAGGTGGCAGCCTCCTAAAGCCCGCCCTATTTCATTGATCGATGAATCCAGACTGACATCTGGAATTTATAGTTTTTCTTCTCGTGATTTCCATGCACTCGTTATGCAAAACTTTTAGGGACTCTCTGGCACTTGTTGTCGACCATTGATGTGAAGGTAAGTCCTTTGAAGACCAAAGCACAAGTTACATGTGATCGATGCATGTAAAGGTCTTGCAATCAGGATCCTATTAGGGATAATGGGCTTCTTAAGGCTCACCAATCTCCAGAATTCAGGCATCATCTATATCTTCAAAAGTAAGCACCTACATTTAATTTTTGTCGACAAACTAGGTACTATATAATCTCATCTCCTTATTTTTGGTGCGCAGGGAAAAGACTAAAATAGCCACTTTATGTTCATTCAGGATGTATATTCGTCGACAAGGTACGATATATTCTCAATCAGAAACTCTAGCTACCATGTCTTTCTCAAGTTTATCCTGCATGTATGAAGTTTGTATGTCAGTGTGCGTGTGTGAAAAAAGGAAAATATTTAGCGTGCGATGGGGATGATAATTTTCTGAGCACTAACAAGTGATGTGTTTAAAACTGCAAATTGTTGGGTACAGATGCTTTGTCCAACAAAAGAGATAGAAAAGAGGGGTTATTGACATGACACCAAATGAGCATCCTGTTTTCTTTAAGCTAGCAAAGCTAGCCATCTTTATAACAAGACATATAGTCGTAAAGCAAAGAGAGGAGGAATTCATAGCCATTAGCCGCCAATGTTGCGGCAAAATTGTTCTAGAAAAAACGGCAAAAATTTCAATACGTCCAGCTCTGATCTTATCTCTTTGCAATCTTTTTCTTTCATACCACCTGTACCTTAACGACGATATTTTACAAGTTGACATCTGATTTTACTTTTTGAAAATTCGCTAGTTAATATCTGAAATCTGATTGCCGCACTATAATTTTTTTGTGTGCTCATGTTCACACTTGTCCGTGAACAGACGGACATGGTAAATGTGCCATGCCAGGAACCGCCATGTGTCTCAACTTCATGAACATGGTAGAATGGGAAGACACGGCACGAGCCAAGTGTAAAGGATGTGCAACGCAGATGCATCGTCACGACGAATCCAACGGTGTGACGCCAACTCACTTCCAGTTAGTTAGCTTTCATCTTGCAATTTTTTGGGCGAGAGAGGACTCGTACAAACAACCCAAAGCACATCGTTAAGTGTTTAATGAACTCGCCGAGACCACCATATGGCAAAGCCTATGTAACGTCTTTATATATTTTTTATGAGTGCTCAAGCATTAGACTTGTAGGAGACGATGTACATGGACGGGTCTTGGAGACAACCATTATTATTGTCGGAGATGCTAGGAGGGGGAAGGGAATTGGTTCCTGCTCCCACTATATAAGCGACATCCCTAGCCTCACCTGTGGTTTAACCAGGACAGGAGTCTCACACAGAGAGCTGCAAGGGTGCAACCGCAGCAACCTCGAAGCTAGTCCAAACTAGTGGAAGGTTGTGTGCAATCTATCATCCACGCCTATTATCCCCTATCCTTCTTCATCCATCCATCATCATCCATGGCGAGAGGCAAGGTCCAGCTCCGCCGCATCGAGAACCCTGTCCACCGCCAGGTCACTTTCTGCAAGCGCCGCGCCGGACTGCTCAAGAAGGCCAAGGAGCTCTCCGTCCTCTGCGACGCCGACATCGGCATCATCATCTTCTCCTCCCATGGCAAGCTCTACGACCTTGCCACAACTGGGTATGACACACGTACACTTGTCAGTTTGATTGAGTGATTGCTTCTTCAACCTCGAGCTGAGCTCATGCCTTGATCATTACAGAACCATGGATGGGCTGATCGAGAGGTACAAGAGTGCCAGTGGTGAAGGAATGAGTGCCGATGGCTGCAGCGACCAGAGAATGGTTAGTTTCTTCTCATATTTCCCCTCTCCTTTCCCTGTACAAACTATTTAGTCGCATGTGAGGCTTACAAGTGGGGCCCACATGGCTATATGTCCCTATGGTACGACACAATCTGGCAAAATTTTGAAAATTGAACATTTATGTCACTAGGACCCAAAGCAGGAGGCAATGGTGCTGAAACAAGAAATAGATCTATTGCAGAAGGGACTGAGGTACTCCATCCTAATTCTTTTCGCTTCAGTTTGCTATAAGAAGTCACATTTTGACGCCCAAATAAAAAATCACATCACCTCACATGAGATGAGACGGGTGTACACATATCCAGCAAGTCTCGTTTGATTTCAGAAGGACCAAAGTAGTTTGCTATATATTGTTGATTCAAGAAGGTCCGTCACTTGAAGTCTTGAACCAAAGTCTATGCAACTCAATGAATCATTTCAAAGCAACAATTTTTTTTCTTCTGTAACTGCTACTAAATTAGAGAACCTATGCTTTGCTTTTACATTTAGTCGAGCTAACCGAACCAAACCAAACTGTTGACTAAAAAAAGAAGACTGTGACGTGAACATAAGAGTATTTCACCCATGCTTCAGTGAATTGACACATAGTCTTGACTAAAAAAAATGGCAGGTACATTTATGGGAACAGAGCAAATGAGCAAATGTGTGTTGAAGAGCTGAATGCTCTGGAGAGATACTTGGAGATATGGATGTTCAACATCCGCTCTGCAAAGGTAATGCAGGGGAAGCCTATAAATAAATTATTGAAAGAGAAAGTGTTTTGAGTACCACTAAAACTTTCCTATCTAACAGATGCAGATAATGATTCAAGAGATCCAAGCACTGAAGAGCAAGGCAAGTCCAATACTATAGTTCAAATCTATAAATAGCCACAAAATCATTGACAACTTGCTGAAAGTACATTTTGATTCCATATATGCAGGAAGGCATGTTGAAAGCTGCTAACGAAATTCTCCAGGAAAAGGTACCGATTGTATATTGCCATGAAACTGTAAACTAGATTTTGTAGATGCAAGTCTGATACCATTGGTTGTGTTCCTGCTTGCAGATAGTAGAACAGCATGGATTGATTGACGTAGGCATGACTATAGCAGATCAGCAGAATGGGCATTTTAGTACATTCCCACTGATAGAAGAGATCACTAACCCACTGACTATACTGAGTGGCTATTCTACTTGTAGGGGCTCAGAAATGGGCTATTCCTTCTGATGGTAATAACACCCTGAGGGATTACGTGTGTTGACTATTAGTGTGTAAACTGTAATATGGTTAATACTTAACAGTGCCAGTGTCATGGTGGTACTACTTTGTAATTTGCATAGGCCATATTCCCTCAGGAGTCTCCTTAAGGCCTTAAGTATTGTATTGCCTTGGGTTGTTGTGTATTTCTATTCCCTAAAGAACTCTTGAGGAGCTCTGATGTATGCTATATCACATAAAACCTTTGTTTCCATGCTACTTCAAATACTGGGTTGCTGTGAACTATCGTCCCTCAAGTTATTTTTGCATGTTCACAGTATTTGTTTGATACATGATCTTAGTTTGCTTGATTGAGCAAAGGTGACATGCTAATGCTAATGCTTACAACATGGCATAGCATTGAAACAATTCCCAATATGCAATTACTAAGTCAGGCTAGATGGTTCTACAGTTTTCCTACCTGATTGGAATCATAACCACTTGCATTAGATTTTAGAAGAGACCACACCCACTGAAGGAACACCTCATAATCTCACGATCTGAGGCCAATGCTCGTGCACAACGGAAGTTGAATAGAAACGATTCTGAAAAATCCCTGATATTATTTTTTTGGATCATCAAATACTTACAAGCTGAATAGTAGTCATTTGAGAACAAATAGACTGAAGAGTACTGGCATTTAGTTCTCCACAAGCACGAACATAAACATTGTAGGGAACTGAGAGCAAGCTCATTGTAGAGAACATAAAATACATTGTCCAGTTGGTTGCCACAACCAATACGCACCTTATTGGAAAAAGACTAGGAAGTAAAAACTACAAATCCCACACTGGAGACATCATTGTCAAGCCAGTATGCTCAAACAGGTGTAAGCTTATGCGAAGGTCTGGTTCAGTTCTTCTGGCCTGTTCATCGAAGAACATACAGAAAGGTTAGAATAGACCCAGGAAATCTCTGACAGCGAAAATAAGCAGAATACTTTCGTGCAGGCATCTCTATTCAAAGGCGTGTTAACTAGTACTTCTTCCGTATCAAAATATAAGACTTTCTACCAACTTTACACACACATGTATCTAAACATGTTTTAGTGCAAGGTTCACATGAATCTTGCACTAAAACATGTCTACATACATGTGTGCAGAAGTTGGTAGGAAGTCTTATATTTTGATACGGAGGGAGTATCATGCAAACGGACATTTTTCATCCCATAAGGCTATACTGAGACGAGATATAATTCACACAAATAGCATTTTGATATATCTATGAGATCTTTATATCAATACTACTGGAGATACTATCAGAGAATGTTCTAAGAGAACTAAATAGAAATAACCAAAAATATGAAACATCGTCGTACTGCCACTCAGACTACGATCACACTAGTAGTCACTATCATATAATGTTATAACACAGCATACTGTTGTATGCAGCCACAAGACTGTGACCAATCACATTCCGTTACTTCACTATTATGTATTGTTCTATGAGGGCTAATCACAAACATATCAACCCAAAACAAAGCACCGTCATGCATTCACTCGACAACGATCGCCGTGCTGAAATTTATAAAACCACATCCTATACTTCTAATATTCCTAGTTCACTCGGACGAGGACGACAAATTATTAACACCACATAACAGCAGACTAAAATTCCTGAAACAGCACATATCAAACCCCATAGCCACCACTGTTAAAAGAAAACCTCAGGCACAAAATATACACATGAACGTATTGAATCACCATCATAACCTCTTTGGGCCAGACGCTTTCTCAATCGAAAATATGCTCTCTTGCAGAGTAACATAACACATGTTGGCCTTTGGAAATAATAACTCACAAAACGAGGATCAACAATAGGATAGAATGAAGCCAGAATGAAGCAACACACCTGCGACCTTGTCCTCCCACCAGTAGATGAACCTGAGGTTGGCCCCCTGCTTGTCCATCTTGTAGAGCTGGTACCAGTGCTCGGCCACCTCCGATCCGAGCACGGCGCCAGTGATCGCACCGAACCCGGTAGCCAGCACGACACCTGCACGGGCAGACACGGATCAATCCCCACCACATCTCGATCAACCACCACAGCAGCAACAACGACGTATGGAAATCACAGAATCAGGATCGATCGAGATGTTCCCCGTACCGTGCGGGCTCTTGGAGTACTTGACGGCGACGCCGCCGAGGTGCGCGGCGCCGACGAGGGCCCCGCCGAGCGCGAACTTCCTCGACTCCCTTAGGGCCTTGAGCTGGAAACGAATCTCTCCAATTCAGAGTGCGGGGGGAGGAGAGAGGGATCGGGATCGGGTAGACGGAGAGGGCAGGGATGTACCTGGGGGCCGTAGACGGGGTCGGAGGCGATGAACTCGTCGACGTCGGCGTCGGACCACTTGGGGAGGGGCTTGTCGCGGCCGTAGACCTTCTTGAAGTAGTCGAGGAAGGCGAAGTTGCTCGCCCAGTGCTGCTTGACGCCCTCGAAGTGCTCGCCGATCCCCATCGCCGCCGCCGCCGCAGCTGTTTACCCTCGGTCGCGTGCCTCCGTGGATGTGATTCGACGGCGAGCCTGGGTTTCTGGGGAAAGCGAAGGGAGGACCGCAGGTAATAAATGGGCTGGCTGTGACTCAGATGGGCCAAAATTGGCCTAATGCCCAGATGAGACGAGGCTGCATGTGTTTTTCCGTCTGGGCTTCAAGTGGTAATTCAGAAATAGTTTTGTGAATTTTTTCCCCCAAAATGGATTTTTGCTTAAAAAGATTTTTCTTCATTAATCTCACTTATCAAATCTTACAGCTTAACCCCAATTTTTATTAGGGATAAGAGATGGCTAGGTACTCAGAATGTACACTGGTACTACCCAGTGGCGGAGGACGAAAGAAAATTGAGGTAGGGCAAAATCTAAAGCATAAAAACAACTAATGCAAAAATTCAAAGTTATCTAGACACATTGATACTTATATGGTCCTAAGTATAATCACTTAGCACAATGAAAATAACAATATATTTAAATAGAACTAAACTCTACAAAATACCAATAATGAAGCATAACATTTTCACTTTCAGGTGTGCTTGGATTTAAGCTAATAGCACTAGCTAGCGGTACAAAATACTTTGTCAAATCTGTAATTTACAATTCACAATTTAATCAAATAAGATACAATTAGTGTTATACTTTGTCTAATCTATAATTTACGATTCACAATTTAATCAAATAAGACACAATTAGTGTTCTACCATGTCCAAAAATCAAGAATAATAAACTTTTCCTTCCCGTTGTTGTCCCTTTTACCTCTTGTCCATTTTCAATCACGAATGACCAAGACGATTAGGAGGAACGGTAAGTGGAGGCAGTCGGCCGGCCCATATAGGTTTAGCAGATTATATGGCCCAACAGCAGAACCTAACGCAGAGCACGCTCCTTTTCCTTCTTTATTTTCTACCCAATCCTACGATAGAAACCTGGCATCGTATGTATAGCATATACATACATACATGCGGGGTTTTTGTCGCGAGCCAAGGTAGGGCGAGCGCCCGACCTCGCCCTACCGAGAGCTCCGCCACTGGTACTACCTTAAACATGCACCATAGAATGTCTGGTGATATGGAATAAAGATAGAAAAAAGTCAGATACTAATACTTACACTATAAGTTAAGATATTTTCTTGAAACTAGTTGACATGTACGTGCAACGCACGTCTTCGTAATTAAAAGGTCAATTTACAAGTAAAAAGGATTACTTCTTTTATAGTTTTGCATCGGTTCTAGATTTTATGTTGTAAAGAGAACGATATGAGTTTTATCAAATCCTGTGGTGACTTTCCAAGGCCCATATATATGAAACTTATGTAAGTATCATCAAGCACACAAATCTCACACCAAAACCGACCAGACTGGTGCGCGACAATGAAGGTGTGCTCCTTGGTCGGATTGTTGGCATTTTTTTTGTCATATCCTCAATGTCACACTCTGACACTTCGTATACTTCAGCGCGACATTTAGCGGTGGCACCACCTTGGACATCATCGCATGTATGTAGAGAGGAACAAAACCAACGGATTAGACAAAGAGTTGGGTAGTGGGTGCATTTTTAAATATCCGTATTATGTTGGCCCAACAAAAGTATATTTTTCTTAGGAATTCCGAATGACGTTTATCTTTTAAACATTACTATATTATTAATACGTATATTTGGTGAAAAGTATGCCACGTTAGCATAAGCCAATGATTGGGAAAATCCAAAGAACATGTATGCCACAGGATTGCCGTGCAAACCAGTTATCAGAATGTTCGGTTTCAGAAGCGGACTGACCAAAATGTGACCCCCAACCTGTAAGCAATCAAGCTGGATGAATCGCTGCCTCGTCCAGCCGTCCACGTCGCGGGCAATTCACGGCCGTCCGATCCGCGCGACAGACGGCCGTGATCGAGCCACGTCGCCCCCAAACCCGCGCTCCACTGTTCATCGCCATTTTTGGCCAATCACAGCGCGCCACGTCAGCCGGTCGCCGGCCGGTCGCCCACCCGGTTTCCCAATTTTTTTGCAAAAAAGCCCGCCCGCTTTCCGATATTCGCATGGATTCGACGGATTCCACTGCGGGAGGGTCTTTCTGCGATTTGTCTAAAAGCCTGGGGCTTATTTGCAAAATGACCACCGAGCTCCCTCCCGCTCGCGCGACGCCGCGGTCGCCGCCGCCGCGCCACGCCGCTGCTCCGGCCCTCTCCGTCCAAATCGAAGGGTACGGGGAGGCGCGCCGCGCCGCTCTCCACCTCCTCGCCAAGCGCGCCGTGCCGGGAGGCCGCCGCTGCGCCGGAATCGACGCGCCGCGGTCGCCGTCGTCCGCCGCGTCCGCGCGCCGTCCTGGCCGCTCCGGCGACCATTCGCGGGCGGCGCCGCCACCTCCAGGTGCGCCGCGACGGGCCGCGTCCGACGCGGCCACGCGCGCGTGCCGGAGCGCACGGGCGCGCCGCCGGCGAGCCCAACGCCGCCGCTGGCGCCGCAGCTAGGGTTCCCCACTGTGACGTCATGCCGACGTCACAGTGGACCCACCCTGTCAGTTTTTTTTTTTTGCAAAAAAAAAACCCCCGAATTATACATATAATTTTGTGAGAAAATCTAAATAGTGTCAAACAATATTTTGCGAACAAATATCCCAAATAATTCATATAATTTACGGAAAAAAATGTGAAACAATAATTTTAAATCCATGAAACCAATTTAAATATGCATAGCTCCCCAAATTGGCCATTCCAAAAATTTAAACAATTTCTCAACCTAGACAATTTTTGAATTCCGAAAATTTTACGACAGCCTACGCATTTTTAACTTCTAACAAACTTACCATTAAATAATTCAAATTCCAAAATTCAACCACAAATCAGTTCAAACAAATTTCTCCAAATTACATTTTCTTGAACTCATCTGTCTAAAAAAACACAGGTATATGGAGTATTATTTAAGCAAAAGAAAAAGGTAATACCAACGTGAATTTCAAATTGCTCAGTTTCTAAAGTCCATTTGACCATTTCAATTCAAATTCCACATTTACTTGCTTCACAATTTCGAATATTTTTCCTTCAAATTCAGTCCCTCAAAAAAACTAAATAAATTTCAAATCCACGGGTGCGGCAATGCAATTTTGGGAAAAAGGCTACATAATGCTTTTGGGGGAAAAGTCTACATAATGCAAGCCATTTTTTAAAAAAGTTCAAATTATATCCATAATTTTTCTGCCACGGCAGAGGAATCGGAAGAAAATTCTGCCACGGTAGAAGGAGGTGTTACGGGTGAGGAAGCAACCGCAGCAGAAGAATCCGAAGAAAATTCTGCCACGACAGGCAGTGACGTGGGTATATGAGGTTCGGTATAGTAAACTATGTAATGTAAACCAATAATTTAAAAATGTTCGCACTTTTTGTTCATTTAAAAAAAGGAAAAAGAAAAAAAAAACTATCCATACGAATTTTAAACAATTTTAAATAATACAAACCAAAAAAATTTTAGATGAACAAACAAATTCTAAAAATTCAAACAACGTAACAATCAAAATAATCTTTTCTCCCCTTTCTATTTTCTTTTCCTTATTTCCAAAACTTTTGCAACTTTCAAAACTCATTTCAAATTCAAATCAAACCAAATTTAACATTCACGCAACAACCAAAATAACCATTACATACACTTTCCAACCTTTCCAAAATGATTACAAAACTTGAAAATTTCAAATTACACGCAAACTTTCTAAAATTCAAATTACCCTACATTTATACAGGGAAGAAGCAATCATATTTCAACATCCAAACCCAAATTACAAATTCGAAAAAAAAGTCTAATCCACGGGCGCGGCGAAGCCCGCGCATAGACCCCTAGTTCAAAATTAAGGCCAGACGTCCTCTCTTCTACGGTGAAAAAAGTCTCTACATCTTGTTTGTACTGCTATTTGGCAGGTTACAAAATCCAAGCATTGCTAGTCTACACAACGCGGACCATCTTAACCAGTTCTATTCCACACATGTGTTTGTAATCGGAGAATTGGACCTTGCATCTCCCACAGTCCCTGCTGTTTCTCCAGTATCGTTTCACTTGCCTAATCACACGTTCGGAAGTTGATTATTCGCAGAGCCGAACAAATTGAAGAAGAAGCGTGGAGAAAGAAACCTACCAAAAGTCCAAAACCCAAAAAGAAGAAGAACCAAAAGACTTACCGGGCAGAGCTGGGTTGAGAATCATTCGTGGTTGCCGCAAAATTTGACTGTCAGATCAGTTCTTATCTTGCAGTAGGAGTAGATGTTCTTGTCGTGGGTTGTCGTGGAGCAGCGGGGCATCGGCGTAGATGCAGCGGGCAGGGGAAGCAGTGCGCGCGTGGGCCGCCGCAATCGGCGTCTCACCCTCCTCGACCATGAACGGAGGGGCTGCCCTCATCCGATCCATCACCCGCTGCGACGCATCTGCTTATGCGGCAGCGCTTGGAGTTGCAGGGGAGGTTCCGCGGCCGTCGACCCACCGCCGCGCCGGCTTCGTGTTCCTTCGTTCCAGCGCGCAGGGTGGCCCACCGCCGCGTCCGGCCGTCCGGTGAGGGGCATGTGCAGAGCGGCGGCTTCGCGAGGGATCTCGCGCGGGACGGCTGCGCACGCGGGAGGGATGCGGCGGTGGGTTTGACGGGAGGGCTGCAGCGGCGCTTGTTGCCTGTCGGAGGAGGAGAAGGTGCTCATGTACTTGGCTCGTATACGTAGCCGGAGGAGCTCGGGTGGAGGCCTGTGGAGGTCGCGGCGGAGAGCGTGGCCGCGCGGCGCGCGCTTGGAGGAATCGCGGCAGCGAGCTTGTCTGGCCGTCGAGGCGTGCGGGGCTGGCCGTGGCGGCGCAAGGCGTGGGTCGCTGTGCGTGGCCTGGACTCGGGATGCGTCAAGCGAACGCACAAAAAAAGAGGACGGGTCATGTCAGAGCTCGCCGAGGACGTGGAACGTAGCCGACCGTGACTCCACCGCCGTGTTCTGCGACCTCGCCAAGTGGTACAGTGGCAATTTGGTCGTAATATGTGATTTGGTGGGAGGGCAAAACGTGAAGGGTCGCGTGTAGGCTACACTAGCGCAAATCAAAATTTTCTACCGCGACAACCAAGGAACTGCTGCAGTTATAGATCACGGGATTACCACTAGATGCGCTGTGCCGTGCCGAAGTCGGTGCAGCGAGTCGGGGCAGGGTAGACGTACAATCCTCTCCAATCCAGTCGCTCCCACGAACAGCTCCCACGAACAGCTCCTCCCGGCAGTTCGTCCAAGTGCTCGAATGCAGCACCTCTATCGGTATCCACACGTACGGCGTGGAGGCACCGCTCGCCGGACTGCTAGATCCGCGCGGGCGGCAGGGGCGTGGTGAGGCAGTGGCTGGGTGGATGTGGTGCGGAAATGGGCAACCCTAAAACGTCCAGCCTCCCCTCCTTATATAGACCTCCTCATATTGGGCTGCCTCAACTGAAGCCCATTATGGAGTCTATTCTAGCCCAACTCGGATCCAATCCGAATTATGACTCCACAACCTTAAGTGTGTGATCCTATAGGTTCACGCACGTTTGGACATGACTCGAGTACACCTACTCGATCAATAGTTGGTAGCGGCTTCTAGCAAAACGTGCCAACTCCCAAACGCGCATAAAGATCTCATCGGATGAACCATTACAATGTTTACACCATTCCCTTTGCCTCACGATATTTGGTCAAGCTCCCAGCTGACCACTCTTTCTCGATCCTGTGATTCGGAATCCCGTACTAGGTTAACCATTAACCTTATGTAGCATGGCCATGCATTTCTGGATCCTATCACTCGAGGGGCCCAGAGAAATTTCTCTCTCAAGAAGAGAGGGGCAAATTCCATCTTGACTGACCAAGTGTGAGATCCTGGCTCAGGGCTTAACATGATTGATAGAATACTCATATCAACAAGTTGCAACTTCTTTTTCGGAAGCTCATCTGGAAGGAACTCCGAGGTTAAGCGTGCTTGGCCCGGAGCACTCCAAGGATGGGTGACCGACCGGGAAGTACTTCCCAGGTGTGCACGAGTGAGGACAAAGTGCGCAGAAAAGACCGGTGTTGATCTGTGGGGCCAGTCTGGAGATCCTAGCGAGCTGCCAGGGGTGACAGGCCCGGCCCGGGGGTGGCCGGGGTGTTACAATTTGGTATCAGAGCCGACCCTCGCGGCAACACGGGCGTGTGCGGGTCAGGGGCGCGGACATGTGGAGCATGTGCCGGCACTGGGCGCACAGACGTGTACCAAGAGGGGAAGTTCCTGGACTGGGGGCTGACCGACGAGGGTTTCGGTCTTCTAAGGGGGGAAGGATGTGAGATCCTGGCTCAGGGCTTAACAGGATTGATAGAATACTCATATCAACAAGTTGCAACTTCTTTTTCGGAAGCTCATCTGGAAGGAACTCCGAGATTAAGCGTGCTTGGCCCGGAGCACTCCAAGGATGGGTGACCGACCGGGAAGTACTTCCCAGGTGTGCACGAGTGAGGACAAAGTGCGCAGAAAAGACCGGTGTTGATCTGTGGGGCCAGTCTGGAGATCGTAGCGAGCTGCCAGGGGTGACAGGCCCGGCCCGGGGGTGGCCGGGGTGTTACACCAAGCCCCGCAGCATGTTTCACGACAAACCCGAAAGCTACCCCTTTCACGGCGTAGTGTTTGATAGCCCCAAAGTAGGCGATTCACATCTCGGGTACATGCGACAATCTCAGGTCTAGGGACAAAGCATACACATCGTGTAGAGAGAGAGAGCTATGAACGTTTGCTTCATTGTCTCAAGGTGGGTCAGCCCAACTCTATGTTCATAACATAAGTCCACATTATTAGTTTGACATCTCAATGTCTATGACTTGTGAAACATAGTCATCAACTAATACATGTGCTAGTCTAATATTCAAGTGTGTCCTCACATGAACTCCGACTAGGGACATATTTAGAATAACCACACAAGTAATGAGTTTCACAAACAAGTCACATACTTGCCAATCAATACAATAGTTATTATTCAAGGCACATTATTATAAATCATGGATACTGTAACAGCCAGAAATTTGAAAACCTAAAAACCCGGATAAAATTTTCGCTTTTGTGCTGCATTGCATCATGGCATCCAAGCATCATGTTGTTACTAGGGAATTGTGCTAGGGAATTGTTGTTGTTGCTAGGGAATTGTGGTGGATTTGGCAACATTCAAAAATAAAATGCCAAACTTGCTCTAACAACTTTCAAAACATTGAAGACACTCTTAATTGCAAAACAAAATACTTTGACCTCTTATATTGTCCAGGAAGTTCCAAAAGTTCCAAATATAATCTTTGCAAACTATTTTGATTTGTAAAATAAAATAAAATGAGAGCAACTCAAAATTGCATGGGAGCAATTCCTATTTTGTTTTCCTACTAAATGATTTTCAAATAATCTGGAAAAATTAGGGGAGCTTCATATTAGTATGGAGAGGCTACCCAAATAATTTCATATTTTTCTAAAATGTTTAAGTGCCTAAATTAAATCGTTGAAACTACTGGGTTTTAAAAAGAAAACAGAACAGGGGCCTATCTGTGATGGGAGAAGGTTCATCAGGGGGTTTTCGCAAACTAACCATCTCTTCCCTGTAGCCACGTGCTCCCCTGCAGCTCGCGCGACGCACGCCGCGTCGGGCCCCCTCCTCGCTGCCTCCACCTACAAGGGGAAGACCACCCGAGGCCTCACCTGCCCTGCCCTCTCCCTCACCCCATCCCCGATATTTTTCTCTCCTCTCTCTCTCTCTGTGCGCCGCACCGAGCCGCCATGGCTGCCGAGTTCCGCCGATGCATCGCCGCCGCTGTAGTCCTCCCCGAGGCAAGCCGCGGCCACCACGAGCTCCGCCTCGACGTTCTCCCCCGCCTAGCCCGAGGAATCGACCCGGGGCGCCGAGAATCGACGCCGCCGTCGTCGTCGTCTTCTCCGCCTCTGGCCGCCGAGCTCCGAGCAACTGCGCCGCCGATGTGGTGCTCCTGCGACCTCGCCGAGCAACTCCACGTGCGCGTGGTGAGCTCTCTGTCCTCCGGGACCCCTCCTCTCCCTTCCCTCTCCTCCTAACCCGCTGGGTCGCCGTCGCTGCGCAAGTCGCCGTCGCCGGCCGTGTTTCCGTCGAGCACTGCCCCGCGTGTATTTCTTCAGTTTCTTCAGACTGAAAACAAATCGGATATTTCGGCTGAACCACGATCGGTTAATCCGATTAAAACCAGTACAAAATCGGATAATCCGAGTTACAAAAAAAACCGGATATTCCGAAATTATTCAGTACTCCTGGGAAAATTAATAAAAGACAGGAAAAATTGTAAACATCAAAAATCAATATCTTCTGCTCTGTTTATCCAAAATTTGCAAATAAGATGTCAAAATGATCAGGGAAAATAATCTTCATGTTAACATCAATTACATGTCCAACCAAACAAAATAAGTAGCAGTTTCCTGAACTTTAGAAAAATGGCAGATTAGAAAATGGAATTTGGAAAAAGTAATAACTTTTTAAATAATGGTCCTAAAATTAAGTTTGACCTCTCAAAATGATCGGCAAGTTAAATGCTAACAGAAAACATCATTCTCATGCATGTACAATCATTTTGGGATACTGGTCATAACTAGAACAACATGTTGGACATTAAGATAAATATGGGTGGTTAACCGAATCACTCCTAATTATACTTCGGGACCCCATTTAACTTGATGATCATGTCTAGGATCCCCTAGTTGCATTAAAATGTCATATCATCATTTCTGTATGCATTGCACAATTGCCATGTGTTGATTGTTGTTTTTGCTTTCCGGTGTTGTTTGCTCTCCGGTAGATCACGAATTCGGAGTTGAGCATCATTACTCCGACGAGCAGTTTGACTACTCCGCTCAACAAGGCAAGCATAATCCCCCCTCTGAGCATATCTTATCCTATTTTCCGCAAGTATTTTCTCCACTATAGTATTGCATGCGGTTCCAAATGTCAATTTGATTGGATTAGAGTTTCCTATAGTTGCATTAAGTTTTCGTTGCCAATAACTGTTTCCCTCCTATTATCCATAGGATTGTATTGTGGGCCTGAAATACTTAACTATGCAATGTTGATGCTTAGACATGCTTAGTTAAATGCTTAGCCGTCCGATGGATACTTCATGTTGGAAACAGGTTGTTGAAGTGTTCAGATGATGGTGGAGAATTTGTGGTGACAGGTAATAAAATGCTTAAAGGTGGGGATGAGAGGCCACTTTGGTATGGTGCTGTTTTGTCTCACTCTCGCCGCCTAGGTGCGAGTTCTTTACCTCTTGAACCAAGAATGAGCGCGCTTCCTTTCGGTGGGCTATATGGAACCCCCGTCGACCAACTAACTTGAGCGGGACTAGCCAGGGTCCTCTAGTTTGGTTTTCCATTTGCGTGTGCGTGGAGATGGTGACCAAGACTGGGATGAGGATGGTGGTGTTAGGAAAATGAGTGGCCACGGAGCACGGTGTCGATGATCCGCTGCTTCGTCCTCACTGATGATCCTGGGTTAGTCCTTAACAAGGTAAAGGTTGTAACCGTTCCCACTCAGCCGGTGTCGGGGGAATACTTTCTGGATTAACCCGCGGCCCAGTGCGACTTAACTTACTCGCACGGATGAAGGCCCACTTGGGAACAAGCCCAATATTGAACCGCCATAAGGAGAAAGATCTAGAAGACAAATCCCGGAGGACGTGAAGACCAAGTAGTCTCCGAGTAGGCCTCTGTGGATGTATTCCTTATGGGGAAGTTTCCTTTTGTAACCTAGCGAGCCTCTGTGTATATAAAGAGGACTCGCAGGACTTAGAGCGGGTCAAGCTATCAAGCCCCAAACCCTAGCTCATACGGCGAGTACCAGATCGGATCGCCTCCATTGTAACACCTCGATTATCATATCAATACCAATCTAGGGTAGGCAGGAAGTAGGTCTTTTACCTCACATTGAGGGGGCCGAACCTGGGTAAATCTGTGTTGATCTTTGTTCCTGCGATCCCAAGCTCGGAGATGCTTGACTCGCGTAATCCCACACCTACGAAGTCATCTATGACACCTGACGTGACAAACCCACGACAGTTGGCGCCCACCGTGGGGCCTGCGGTCAAAAGCGTCACGTTCCGCGCAGGATCGAAATCAGGCTTCAAGGACATCGCCATCGGCCAAGTTGAAGACATCAATGGGGTCCCCTTCATCGACGACTCAGAGTGGGGACCCGAGGCAGATCGCATCGAGTTCGGATACATCGTTCCCATCGGATCAGTAAAAGTTTTCGTCGGATCCGTCAGTCGCAGATCTATGGACGCGACTCAAGGAAGCGAATCGGTGAGGAGCTGCGGCCGGTCAGGGTCCGCGTGTTGGAGGAGCTACAACAAGCTACGGCAAGATTGCCCATCCCCGTCCCATCAAGACCTGTTTGGGGATCTCTACCAAATCAGGAAGGAGACCTCAAGATTGAAGAGATTGAAGCTATCAGGACGGAGCTCTGTGAAGAGGCACAAAGACTCGCGGCTGAGCGCGAAAAACTCCAAGAAGAAGGCGACGACTCCGCCACTGCCAGCCGAAGCACCAGGCGGTGCGAACCAAGATGACATCTGAGCGCAAGAAACTCCAAGAAGAAGAGTGGCGACTCCGTCGTTGGCAGCAAAAACATCAGATCAAGATGGACAGAGGAAGATAAATCACAGTTCCACGGCGACCCAGAGAGCAACGTGCACGCCGCGATAGGGATATTGTCAAAATAGCACCGGTTGGAGACACACGAGCTGATAAGGAAGCTCGCTATGCGATCGACCTACTACAAACCGCTGCTTTACAACAAGCAAATATGTATGGAGTCACGCCCAATGAGCCGCAAAACGAGGTATCATGGGGAGGAGAAAGGTGCAGCGTCGAAGAAGTGGTCAACCAGCTAGCAGGTTTGCAGGTATCATTGGAAAAAGAAAAGAAGATAGAAGGCGAGTCGCGGACGTCCGGAGCGACTCAGCCATCCCAGATTGAAACTGATTCAGATGAAGATTCAGCGCCAGTAAACTCCTATTCATTATTGAAAGGACCAGCATGTTTTGGAGAGGAAATACGGCTCACTCGTTTCCCCCGAACTTCGACGAGTCGCAGCGAGTCACCACCTATCGCAGTGACCAAGACCCTGCCTTATGGATAGAAGATTACGAGGCAAGCATGACAGGGGCTGATGTGACTCAAGAAATACGTGCAAATACTTCCACTTGGCAATACAGGGAGAAGCTAGGGATTGGCTGTTAAGGCTGCCATCAAAATCAATAAGCACATGGGAAGACTTGAAGGACAAGTTCATCGCAGATTCCAAACAGAAGATATGAAAAACCTTAGACAATGCATTCAAAAAGAGGACGAATCAAGCGGCGACTGGATCAAGAGATCGCGGAGATCCTTGGCTCCGCCAAAAACTTAACAGTACAAGCTGCAATACAAGCTATGAGAAGAACTGTAGATTTGAGCCGCTGGTGCACAAATTAAGTCGCGCTGAGCACAAGATTGATAGTTTCGACCAGCTTTTGGCAACGGCTGACAAGTATGCAAAGACAGATAGAGGGACAGGCGGCTTATCACAGAACCCAACGGGAAACTGCAGTCGCGAAGACAGAACGTCGCGCACACCAGATGCAAGAGCAAGGGAGTGATAAGGCCTTACCCCCTAATAACTGCAAGGGGATCTTCGACGTGCCTTGCGACTTACATCGCAGGAGAGATGGCAGGCCAGCGGGTCACACAAAGGCGCAATGTCATTATTACCGGAGGTGGAAAGAAGGCGACACGCCAGATACAGCTCGCAGCAGATCGATGCAGCACAAGAATAAATCTAGCTCTCATCAAGAGCCTGACGTTTTACCTAGAAGAAACATAGGACAGTTTCATACAGTGGAGGTACAAACGACGGATGGAAGCCGGAAGAGCGTCAGATTTCAACGCCAGAAAGGTCGTCGCTGGACAGAGCAATCGGTTATTTGGAGTCGCGGCGATCACCCCCCAGAAGTAAGAGATCCAGGACAGCCAGCTCTGGTGGTCACGCCAGAAGTCGCGGGATACAAGTTAAGTAAGGTCCTAATGGACGGAGGAGGAAGAGTAAACATCCTATATCAAGACACGCTCCGAAGAATGAATATACCCGAGACAAGGCTGCGACCATCCAGGAAAGAAATTCAAGGAATAATCCCAGGAGCTGTTACGCGACCAATCGGAAAGATAACACTTGAAGTTAGCTTTGGAACAGAGCGGAACTTCCGCACAGAGCTCCTAGACTTTGAGGTTGTAGCAGTCAAAAGCTCATATCATGCAATCTTTGGAAGAGAAGCCTATGTCAAATTTACCGCTCGCCCCTGCTACGTCTACCTACAGTTAAAGATACCAGGACCAAACGGTGTTATTACAATATATGGAGACAGACAGAGAGCATTAGAATGCGAGAACGCAGGCTCAGTACTCGCAGAAGAAGCTTGTATCGCCAACTCTTCACATGGTATCAGTCGCAGATCGGTGATCGCAGCTCAAAACGAGTCGCGTTGGAGGTACCGCGGAAGCGGCCAACAGGATGCAGCCACCGGATGGTAAATACCCACCGAGAAGTCGCGCATCAGCAAGATAATGCCCCAGAGGTCGCCTTGATACAAAAAGAAGACAAGAGATGGCGCATGTGCATAGACCCAGCCTCGATCAACAACCCAGCCAAAGGGGCTCAGTTATCGTGAGACCTTACAAAGCAAACTCAACTCAACATAAGTCGCAGCTCAGTGCGGCTGATCGCCCAACACAATGCTTCTGCTTCAACATGAGACATACATCGGAGCTATCATGCTCGACCCGAGTCGCTTTAGCGACTCAAAATTGAACCAATCAGGTGTTCAACCCACTCCGTTAGGAGTATTAATTCGCAACTAAGTGCGATGAGTATCAAGTATGCATGGCCTGCGGGGAATAGAAAACCCGCATTAAAGGGCCTGCATCATCATGTAACACCCTGTAAAACATCGAGTGATTATGAAATAAAGCCGGCACCCTTGACATTCAAGGGTTTGTCGTTTCGCCTCAACTATCATTGAGTCGCTGAGTCTTTTGAATTTCATATATCACTGACCCTTGAGGGCTCCTTACGAGCATCGCGAGTACCAATCGCACCTCAAATTTTGCCAAACTAGTGGCAATCCTTAAGCTAGAAGCGTCTTGCATTATGCGACCAAAGTACTGGGGTGTGGCGTCAATCGAGCTTGATTGCCTATCATGGCCGCTCTCGACCCTGAACACACATGTTCCTAGGAAATACTGAGCCGCGCGAGCGTCTACTTAATGGAATTATCAAGAAAAGAACCTGCTTATAGGTCACAAAAATACAGTTTATGATACATGAATATCTTACAGACTAACGGGCATGTCCCACATTATTTATTTTTCCTCTTCCGAGCAACAGGAGTGGGAATTGGCGCGGCTTGTCTCGCAGTTGCAGTCGCAGGTGTCCTAATAATCAGGGCGCCGCCAGACGAAGCAGAAGGGCCACCAGATACTGTTGCTGGAGCGGCAGCCCGAGATGACTCAGCTCCTGAGGACTTTTCCTTCGACACCTTGCTCCCATCAAGATTGAATTTATCAAGATAAGTGCCCAAGTCTAAGTTATCAACAAACTTTGTGGCATACCCGCGCATCCCTTTCCAGATATCGAAGTACTCGCTTATTGGCAGTTCAGTATCATCTGCGCTCATCGCCAGCCGTGGCGAGCAACCTTGCCAACATCTATCTCTGGATAATATGCTCGAAGCAATGTCAAGACATGCGCGGCTCCGGCGCGAGCAGAGGATCGTTTCCAATCAGAGACATAATGTGGAGCCTTGAGCAGTTTATTAATCCAATACTCGCAAGATGTTGGGCCATCAGTCGCAGGAGTGATTACCGTCATAACTTCCTTGGTAACCTTTAAGAAGCGCTGGCTGAGGTCAGACAGATATACCAGTTGATCCTTCAAATTGGAGCGGGACACTGGTGTCGTGGGTTTGTCACGTCAGGTGTCATAGATGACTTCGTAGGTGTGGGATTACGCGAGTCAAGCATCTCCGAGCTTGGGATCGCAGGAACAAAGATCAACACAGATTTACCCAGGTTCGGCCCCCTCAATGTGAGGTAAAAGACCTACTTCCTGCCTACCCTAGATTGGTATTGATATGATAATCGAGGTGTTACAATGGAGACGATCCGATCTGGTACTCGCCGTATGAGCTAGGGTTTGGGGCTTGATAGCTTGACCTGCCCTAAGTCCTGCGAGTCCTCTTTATATACACAGAGGCTCGCTAGGTTACAAAAGGAAACTTCCCCATAAGGAATACATCCACAGAGGCCTACTCGGAGACTACTTGGTCTTCACGTCCTCCGGGATTTGTCTTCTAGATCTTTCTCCTTATGGCGGTTCAACATTGGGCTTGTTCCCAAGTGGGCCTTCATCCGTGCGAGTAAGTTAAGTCGCACTGGGCCGCGGGTTAATCCAGAAAGTATTCCCCCGACATTAGCCCCCAAGATTGGTTAGGACTTTACGGTGAGAATCTTCTGGCCTCTTGAAATGGTCTCTAAGCCGCACTGTAAACGTTCTGACCAATCTCCTGACTCATGCGATTCAGCGCTGTGACTCATCCGCGCGACCATCTCTCCTTCTGGAAATATTCTGTTTCCTTTAATTGCGGACCGTTACTCTTTTTGCGGGCGTAAATTGTGCCGTTGGTTGCGAGCACAGATAATGCCGTTAGTTGCGGGCCCCTTCAGTTATAAGCTGCGGCCACCTAGGTCATTATCCATTTGCCCTTGCAATCTTCTCTCTTGCTGGACCAAATGGCGCATTCAACCGTGAGTCCACGACAGCGATCTTTCCTTGAGTGCACAGGCACCTCTGCTGACGTTGATCGTATCAAGGCTTCGGACTGGAGGCCTGAGGATTGGGTGGAATTTGTCACCCGCGTGACTGAGGAGAAGGACATTCCTTCGATAAGGTGGGGCTTGCCCCTTTCAGTGTTAACAACAAGCCTTTTGAGGTAACTCCTCTTCTCTGTCTTTTCGCCTTCATAGTTGAGTCGCATTCCTTTTCTTAACACTACAACTTATATTCTCTCATCCAGGCTGACGAGAACTACTGGTCGCTGCCTGCGACTGTCGCCGGCACTGCTGCTCCCAAGCGTGCCGCACGAAAGAAGCTGCTGCCCACTCTAGAGGGCAGCGAGACTGCTGATATCCCTTCTGTTGCCTCTGCGGCCTCAGATGATGAAGAACCGAACTGGACGAGGACGAGAGTCCAGTGCCAGCCGCGAGTTCTGTTGCGCGGCTGAACCAACTCCCCGTAGAGCCTCCAAGAGGCTATCTCGTGAAGAACCAGAGGTTGATGCTCTGGAAAACCCCGAGGCCACGAAGCGTCGCAAACCTGTTACGGGCGCGATCTCCTTCGTTGCCAGGCGTGCTTTCAAAGCTACCGCCTCTGCTGAAGAAGACATGGGTCCCCACTCTGGTAATTTCTGCTGTCTTGTCATCTTGAATGCTTATTCTTTTTCCTCTACTGACACGTAAAACTTCTACTCGTAGATTCTGGGACCCAAGGCCTGTCCTCACCATCAAGTGGTGAACTTATGGCCTTTGTGAAGATGGCTCCAGAGTTAGTAACTTTTCCCTGTGCTTTCAATACTTTTATTCTGGCTTATGTTCTTCTTCTTCACACAATGCCCTTGCTTTTTTCAGAAGTGCGGCTGAACCCGCGACTGAGCCTGGAGCCGCGGTTGAGCCGCATTTATCACCTGCGGCTCATACCGCCATGGTAGAGGGCGTGGCCACCACTGATGACCTGGCCACGGTCCCTGTTCTTGACACAGCCACCCAAGAGGTGGCTCTGGAGGATAGAACGGATCCCTTATGATCCAGGACGTGGAGAAGGTCAACCCCTCCTCCATAGATGTAATGGCCAAGGATGCTGATACGCCAGTGGTTGAGTCGCCAGTGGCGGACAATCTGCGGTCGCCAATTCTGCATGCTGAGGTTGCTTCTTCCTCCTCCACAAGCCGCGCTGAGAAACTGTCAGAGGCTATCATTGCCTCAAATGACAAGCAAGCCATGGAGCTCCGCAAGGCACTATCTGACCTGTCTGCGGCTTATAAGGTAAACTTCTATCTCCAGTTATCTGTCTCTAGCCCCCAAGGATCAAGTTTCTTCTTTGACTGTAAAGGGAGACTTGATGCTTCTCTTTTAGCTGTTGATATATACTTACTGACTGATGTTCCCTTCATAGGAGGAACTAAGCTCCATAACAGCTGCCAAAATTGCCTTGGAAAAGCAGCTGGGGGATACTCCCTCTGAACTGGAGAGGCTACGCGAGCTCCTTGGCCAGCGTGACGCTGAGCTAAAGAAGAGGGAAACCAGGATGGGCGAGCTATCTGATGAAAGCTTCAAGTTATCTGAGCAAGCCAAAAATACCGAGCTGCGACTTAAAACTGTTGAAGAGAAATTCCATGAGAGGGTCCAGCAGCTGGAGCTCCAAGTCAGTGCTCAGAAAGACGCCATTGCTGATGTCAATGAGGACGCAAGGCTTAAGGCTGTTTCCATTGGTGAGCTTGAGAAAAAGTTGAAGAAAGTTTCTGATGCCCATAACCTCGTCCACGCCAAAGTGTGCATCATGACTCAAGAATTAACTGGTATGTATTGCGACTTGTAACTGCATCTTTTTTCTCTACTATCTTTGCCTGTGTGTTGTAGAGCTGACGGAGACATGCCTTGATGTAGGTGAAGATGCCAAGGAGCAGCGCGGCAGTACTCAGGAGCAGCTGGAGTATATCCGCGATTTTTCGCGAAGGGCTTGTGACGCCATGAAATCACTGTCTAAGTGCCTGCTGCCGACCAAGCCAGTCCCTGGTGATTCTGAAGGGCTGCTGAAAAGACTGCTTAGGGCGCCTCAGTTCTTTTTGGACTGGAAAGAGTCCTCAGCTCGCACCGGCGCGGCTCATGTTCTTGCTTTGGCCAAGACGTACTATCCTTCTTTTGATGCTGCCAAGGTTGCAAAAGGTAGGCCCTCGAAGAAGGTGGATGGCACCGAACTGACGGCCTCAGAATATGCGACGACTTGGAAGGATATGCGCGGCCATGCGACTGAACTGGTGGAGGGGATTGATCTTGCGACCTATATGGGCAAGTATAACGCAGATGGAAGCAGATGGGAGAAGTTACCCGCTCCGTCGTCCAGCGCGGTGATTCCGCAGGACAAGAACCCCTCTCCAGGCGTATCCAGCTCTGCAGCCCCCAAGCCCGCGACTGAAGAGCCCTCCAGCGAGCCTGCGATTGCTCCTTCTGGCAAGCTTGGTAAGCCGCCTGTTCCTCCTTCCCACCGGCCAAAAGCTGCGCACAAGTGAAGAAGAAAACAATGGTTTGATAATCTTGGCCCTTAGCGGTCTGTAATAATTGTTAGAGTTTATGTGTCATAAGACAATATTATGTTTGCTTAAGTACTCTTGGCAGTACATGATTCGACCAATAGGCTGGTCCTTATGATTTGTCTCGGTTTTTCCTCACTTAGGCCCTTGCGCGGCTCAGTATTTCCCAGGTAAAAAGTGCGTGTTCAGGGTCGAGAGCGGCCATGATAGGCAATCAAACTCGATTGACGCCGCACCCCCAGTACTTTGGCCGCATAGTGCAAGTCGCATCCAAGAGAGGTTGAGTATAATCACGATAAATGCCACTTGTTTGGCGATCCCAAGGAATAGGCCGCGCTAAAAAGCTGCCGCACCCCCAAGGGACCAATGATTAAAAAATAAAAGACTCACAGCTCAATTGGTAGTTTGAGATGCTTTATTTCAGAATCATTATATGATACATAGGGTCGGTCGCGCCTAGGTGGCGACCAGAAGTGATGCTTGGGTCGGTTGCGCCTAGGTGGCAACCAGAGATGTTACATGGGTCGGTCGCGCCTGAGTGGCGACCAGAATTGGGTCGGTTGCGCCTAGGTGGCAACCAGAGATGTTACATGGGTCGGTCGCGCCTGAGTGGCGACCAGAATTGGGTCGGTTGCGCCTAGGTGGCAACCAGAGATGTTACATGGGTCGGTCGCGCCTGAGTGGCGACCAGAATTGGGTCGGTTGCGCCTAGGTGGCAACCAGAATTGGGTCGATCGCGCCTAGGTGGCGATCAGAAGTGTCATATTGGGTCGGTCGCGCCTGAGTGGCGACCAGAATTGAAATTTTTAGCCCTGAGTGGCCAGCTTGATGATGTAAACTCTTAATAATTTTGCTGCGGCTGCTGATGGCAACTCGCGACGCTTGGGATGTGTCCTTATTGGCAATGGCTCGTAGCCTTTGACTTCCTTGCCTCCCTTGCGGCTGTAATCTGAAGTCGCAAGTCAGGCAGGTGCCTCTTGGCCTTCACGATGTCATCAAAATTCTCCTGCGACTCGTGCATGGTCGCGCTCTCTGCGATGCAAGCTGCTCTGGCTATGGCCTTGTCGCCTTCTTCACACTCTTGAGCTATTCTTTTGTCGCCATTGATGGTGATGACACCTCTAGGGCCTGGTATTTTGAGCTTTAGGTACACATAGCACGGCCTAGCCATAAACTTTGCGAATGCTTCTCTGCCAAACAGCGCATGATATGGGCTCTGGAAATCTACAACCTCGAACCAAATGTACTCGCTCCTGAAGTTGCTTTGTGTCCCAAAGGCGACCTCCAAGTTAACTCGCCCCAATGGCTGAGCTGATATGCCTGGTACGACACCATGAAACGTTGTTCTTGATGGGTGTAGCTGCTTTTCTTGAAGGTTCATTCTTTTGAAGGTTTCATAGTATAATATGTTGATACTGCTGCCTCCATCCATCAGTACTTTGCTCAACTTGTACCCTGCGACTTGAGGGGCAACCACCAGCGCGAGTTTTCCCTCTTCATTTATTTCTCCTGGGTGATCCTCGCGGCTCCAAATTACTGGTTGTTCGGACCACTTTAGCCATTGTGGGACGGCTGGTACTATGGCGTTAACAGCCTGATTGCGTCGTCGCAGTTTTTGTTCCCTCCTTGAAGTATTCACCACAATGGTATGATACTGACCCAACTGTTTTGGGAACTGTGGCTGATCTGGCTGCGGATTTGGGACGGCGTTGTTGCTGTTGTTGCCTCCGCCATGTTTACCTTCCTCGTTGTTTTGATGATTGAAGTTTGTGTTGAGTGGCTGTCCATCCTTCCACTTTTTGTAATGATAACACTGTGCCTTCGTGTGGTTGGGTGGTTTCCCATCTTTTCCTATATGGATGTCGCAGGGGCGGTTGAAAACCTCTTCCAAATTAACTGGGTGAAAATTCCTTCCTCTGCTGCTGCTTTGTTTGTAACGAGTATTCGTATTTGCGACTAACCCTGAGTTTCCTTCTCGTTTTTGCGCTTGTTATAACTCGCATTGGCATTGCTAGCTTGCTGTTGTTGAGGCTTGCTACTGGCCTTCTTTCCCTTGCCAGTGCTTTCCTCTTCCTCTCCATCAGATGCGTCCCTGGTTTTATCCGAGCTAGCATACTTGTTGGCCGCCGCCATTACCTCGCTTAGGCTCTTGACTTTATCCTTCATGCGACCTAGTTTGTGGACTAGCGGCTCAAATTTGCAATTTTTCTCCATGACAAGGACTGCTGAACTGGGTGGTATATTGTCTGAGGAATGTATGATCTCTGCGACCCTTCTCATCCAGTGGCGACTCGACTCGCCTTCCTTCTGTACATGTCACATCCCAAATTTTGAAACTAAGAAAAACTTAGTTTCACAAGACCCAAAATTCAGAACCAGCAAAAACTTTTTGAAATGTTTCACTGATGATTGTGTTTTCCTTCCCATTGCCATGTTAAACCTAGTGTGACTTGTTGTTTAAATTGTTTGACTAGTAAAAGTAAGACCCAACCAATATAAAAATATATTTAACTTGGTGATCATGTCATGACAAGAAAAATATTCCATGTATCTTTTCCATTCTTATTTTGGCCAACTCCATTTCAATAATACTTGGTTTAGCAACAACCAAAACTAATACCCATTATTTGAGAAAGTAAAAGTATTTCCAAAACTATGTGTTTCCACAAATGAGGAGATCTATATGCTATCTCCTATCTATCTTTTAAACTTGATATTTTGCATTTGTAGGCAACTCCCATTTTATAAGCTTTGGTTATCATTACATTTTAAAAGGAACACAAGTGGGAAATATATTACCCCACATATGTCTCTTTATCAAACCTTTGAAAACTAATAAGTTATGAATTGAGATAGTTTTAAACATCATCTTGTCATAATTAAGTGTGATCATTTTTACAAGATAGAATTGTTAATTATGGAAATAGTGGTGATTAAATTCTTGTGGTCTGATTTGGTGATCTGGTTGTGATGTTAATATTGTGGTGTTTGTTGCTTGTGAGGATAAATTCCTCAGTTATGCTTAATGCTAAATAGAACACATTTGGCTACCAAATTTGAGTGTGACTTGGATAACAACAAACCCTCTAAGATTATTCACCCCTAAGTTGAAATCCTAAATTTAGGGAAATGATCCTATTAAATTTCTCTCTCATCTATTCCTCTATCTTATAAAAGCAATTATACTTTTCCTTATTCTAGGAATAAGATGAAGTAATAATCATCTCAGCTCCCTCTCACTCATTCAACCAAAAAGGAAATTAAGATCATGATAAAGAAATGATCTTAAATAAATTATTTTCTCCCTATTTCTCTATTTCCTTCAAACAAATATTTTCTCCATGAAAATAAAAACTATTTGAAGTGGATATATTTGTCAAGGAAGTTCCAAAAGTTCACAACAATATTTTATCACTGGTTTTAAAATATTAAAGAAATGTTAATTTAGTTTTACCAAAAATGATTTATTTAAACTCTATGAACAAATTATGTTCAAAACATTTTATTTTGAAAAACCAATTTTTGTGGAGGCTCTAGTTAACAAGGGGAGCCTACCCAAATATTTTCAAATTTTTATAAAATGTTTTAGTACCCCAAATAATTCCCTAAAACCCTACTGGTTTTAAAAGAAATAAAAGAAACAGGAAAAAGGACCTAGTTGTAATTAGAAAAGGAAATCCAGGGGGTTATCGGCAAAAGTGTCGTCTTCTCTGTAGCAACCCGTGGTCGACGCCGCCGTGTCGTCCTCCCGCGCGCCGAGCTCGCCAGGCCCCCCCTCACCTCTCGCTCTCCTGCCGCGCGAAGGAGATAAGAGGCCCCCCCCCGACGCTCCTCTGCCCTCGAGCACTCACTCATCTCCCCTGCTCTCTCCTTCTCCATTTCTTCCTCACCCTGGCCGAAGCCGAGCTCGAGCTCGCCGTCGCGCCTCGCCGTCGATTGCAACCTCCCCGAGCAGATCGAAGCGTGCAGTCGTCTCCGCCTCGTCGTCCTCTGCGTCGCTGCCCAAGGAATTGAGCCGGATCGCCGTCGTTCGCGAGATCGCCGCCGTCTTCTTCCTCTCCGGCCGGCGCACTCCGATCAAGCTCGCCGCCGTTCCCGTCCACCTCAGCACCAACGGATCGCACCCACGCATCGAGGGTGAGCAGGCGCACCTCCAGGACTTCTCCGTTCATCCCAGTTCGCCGTAGTTCGTCGCGTCGCCGTTAGCCCGTAGCTCGCCGCCGCCCGACCTCGTCGCCGGAGCTTCTGCCGGCGACCATTAGGTCCATACCGCCGCCACAAAGTAGCCCGTGTCCGTGCGAGTAGAGAGCCACCCGAATCACGTCCCCTCGTGCCGTAGAACGTCGCTCCCGTGCACCTCACCGCCGGTGGTCGCCGCGGCCGTGCGCGTCGTCGCCGTGCACCGGAGTCACCTCAAAAGGCCGCGCGCCCGTATCCTATCACAAGCACGCACCCAACCCAGTGGCAACGGCCGCGATCCATCCGCCGCACTCGCGGGTTCGATCCCGCCCGGACGCAGTGAGGCGCCCCTTTTTCCTTTCTTTTCCGCGCTGACAGGCGGGCCCCACTGGTCAGTGACCGTGGTGGCCAGCACAGCCCACCCACGCCCAGTCAGCGCCAGCGTGGCCGAAGGCCCCACGGGTCAGTGTCTGTGGCTAGCCACGGCCCGGTGAAAAACGTTTCGGGCCCTTTTTCTGTGAATATTAAAACTGACAGAAATTTGATTAAGTTTGTAAATTCAATATCTTTTTAAATACTTATCCAAAAATAGCAAACAATATATCAAAATGATCAGGAGAAATAACTTCACCTTATAACATCATTTTCATGTTGAACTAAACACTGGAAATAACTTTTCCTTGCACTTTAGTAAAAGGGCAGAATATAAAATGATTTTGTAAAATTCATAACTAATTAAATATTGATCCAAAAGTTACCAACAAGATACCAAAATGTTCAGAAGATTAAATCTAGTCTTTTGGTGTAATTCACCTATCCAAATAAATTAGTTTAATTGTTGTTTTATTGAAATAAAGAAAATGGCAGAATATAAAACAAATTAGGAAAATTCATATCTTTAAAAATAAGGATCCAAAAATTAAGTTTGACCACTTAAAATGTTCAGAAAATGATGACTGTCATGTTCCACCTTGTTCCCAAACATGGAAAATTATTTTGTAATGTTGTTTACAACACATTAACAAAAGGGCAGATTTAAAAAGGATTTTATAAATTAATCAGTATTAATTTTTGGAGCAAATCCAATTTTGCTAGGTTCCTAGTGTTTCACTTTATCACACCCTAACATGGTGTGAAGGTTCCACTCATAGAGATTAATTAGTGGCCTAACTTTTGTCTGAAGTATTTCCTGTTCAACAGGAGGTGCTTGTTGTTAACCTTCGCCTCAGATAGTTTTGTGATCGATGTACCTAGCTTGCGTATAGGCGATAGACTACTGATCCATATAAGGCCCTCGTAAGTATAAATCCTAGTTGTTGCTCGAACGATTAGATTGACGCTTACGGTTGGTTACTTGTCGGTGTGCCACTTGTGGTTTGGTTTGCTTATTGATTGTTGTGTTACCCTCCTGTTTGCGCCGCTAGATATAAACACTACCGGAGTGGTCTTTGGAACAGAGTTATTGAGGAAGGGGAATTCGTTGAACCTAAAGATCAAGACCAAGTTCACTTTGCCGAGCAAGGCAAGCTATTCTCTGAGCTTGCATCTACATACATCTATTTTGGTTCACATGTTTTACTTATAAAGAGCATAAGTGATTTATGTGGTGTTGGCCACAAAAGATATGATTTTGAAAACCCTTTTCCAAATTACAAGTATATTATTTTGACACCCTATATGGAGATACTAGCTGGAATTTCTTTTCCAAACTATAGGATGGGAAAAATATTGTTTACTCAAAACTCCTTTGAAAATACTCGTGTGGTTGTGGAATACCGAGATGTCGGTGTGAAAATGGAGAAATGGTGAATGGAGATGTTTATGAAAAATGCACATTGTGTCTTTGTACTATGACGACCAATCCTACCCTGTGCGACCACATTTACCACATATGGGAAAAGGCGTAGTCATGTAGTTTGCTCTTATTAGTATGGGATACCTCATCGACGGAGATGACTCCGTTATGCATGAGGGGATGGTCCGAGGACCTACCCCCTGACCCGGGTCCTCACACAAGTTGGTGGGGAGGATAGAAGGTTCCACCATAAACCGCCGGACAAAACTATGAGTCCTCACACTTAGGGTTTCTGACGGGAAACTGGACTGGGTGTCGATGGAAAGTGTCATATGGGAAGGATCCTGTACTAGCATGAGCAAATGAGAGGCTATGGTCGGTGGCTCAACTTCGCATACACCTGGTATGGCGGGACGTGGCTGACACGATGAGTTACCGGATGGGTGTGGGAAAAGCGTGCTACCTCTGCAGAGGGTAAAACTATTCGAATAGCCGAGTCCTCGGATATGGACAGTTGGGAGACTGTCCTCTGACCATGTGCAAGTTTTACAAAGTTTTAAGATTTGAAAATAAAATGGAGATGTGTTGTATCTGCAACTCTACCGACGGGCTGGTAGGAGGTTGCTGGAGAATGGTTGACCCTGAGGGGCTATGATCGAGAAGTGCAAAGTTTTGTGTCCTGAAAGGTGAAAATGTTTTATGCAACTATGCCAGTGGGCCGGCAGGAGGTTGTGGGATTTGAATGACCATGAAGGGTTATGGTCGAAAAAGGAGGAGTTTTGGAGAAATAAACAAATGGTGATGATTTTCGGGAAAATGTTTATAAAAGAGACTTCTTACCTTTCCAACAAAGATATATTTTCGGGAAAATGTTTATAAAAGAGACTTCTTACCTTTCCAACAAAGATATATTTTCGGGAAAAAGTTTTAAAAGAGAATTCTTACAAAGATAGATTTATGGGAAAAAGTTCTCAAAACCTTCTTTTCTTTTCAATAAAGATATAGAGATGTTTTAAAATAAATAAAGTTTGAAAATTAAAAGGGTGCTGTTGCATGCTCATGTCGGGGTAGTTTGCGAGTACTTAAATGTACTCATGGCTGTGTCCCTGGATATTCCCATGTCCAGAGTTCAAGAAGAAGTAGGCTGAAGACCGAGGGATCGATGACGTCAATGCGAACTAGGGCGCTTCCCAGTCAGCTGCCTGTAGGGTTGGCAAGTGACTTGGGCTCCATGTTGATTGGTGATTTCCGCTGCGAGTACCTGATGAAGTTATGGCTTCAATCAAGTAAGTAAATTTATTCGGTATTTATGGGTGTTCTGTGATACCAATTCGAGTTATGTGCAACAACAGACTGATCATGGGATTGTTGCAGGAAACATAACGGGTACCTCGGATACCTAATCCGGGGTCCCCACAGACTTGGTATCAGAGCCATCCTGACTGTAACAGACCTTAGTTAGCATGGACGTTAGTTAGTAAAGAAATATTTGATTAAAAATCTATTAATACCAAAAATATATTTTTCCAAGAAAGTCCAAAAATAACTTCCACTCTTCGTATCTCCTCAAATATTTCCGAGACTAATCCCTCTATTTAAGATTTTCCAAGGATTTCTCTAATCCCTCTTACCCGTTCAAAATACTTGACGATGAACCCAAGTGAGACCTGATTAGCTAGCACCTACAAGAAAAAGCTTCCATCTCAAATATTCAACATTCAGCATCAAGGTGATTGATCTGCAAATACCAAGATCGTCAGTATCAATAAAGCAAGAGACCTCGAAGACCTCAACTCAATATCAACAATTCCACTCAGTTACTACCTCGACAATCTCAATTTTTCCTGCTGAAGCCTAAGGTGACAAAGTGAAGACTTCACCAACTATGTTTAACCGAGACCAAAGGATAAACCTGATAGGAAGCTTGGGTGTAATACCCGACTACCACGAGTATTAGACGTCCTTTGGTACTAGATGTACCTTGTGTGCTCTTTGCTTGTGTGTACTCTGTTTGTGTGTTCACAATCACGCCTTGTCGGCAACACACAGTAACCTCAAAATTCTCTTCTTACCAAAGCTTCGTGAAGCTCAAGAACCAAGGAAGTCGACAATGAAGTTCCTCCTTTACTCAGCTGAAGAAGGACAAAGGTGAAGACAAATAACCGACAGAATACCCAGAAGAATCAAACGCCGGAAACACCTGCTAGGGACGACACCAACCACCAAGCAAGCTGAGATTCAAATAGAAGTTTTTATTATCCTTTTTCTAACTAGAAATCGGAGAGAGTCAAGTACCCAAGCTTGACGCATCCTGAGAACAACGCGTCCCCATCTGTGACCCTCGTAAGGAGAAAATATCTGGAAGTGATATCTGCACCAACCCCAAGCACCAAGGCGCGACACCCAAGACGAAGAATGTCAAGCCACCCAAGAAGAACCATGCCTCCAAGTCAACTCCAGCTGCAACCTTCAGGATGGACCTTCAAAACCCCTTTTTAAGGGGGAAGACCTGCAATAGGTATACAAGAAGGTGTGAATAATTAGCTCATTGCGCCTCAGTCTTGTAGTATCTGGAAACAACCAACCACGATTATCCATCAGTCTCGATCATCAAGTCAACCACATCGCCAAGGATCTGAACTCAGCACAGAAGTTTATCGACAGAGCAAGCCTCGCAACATCAATTTATCAAGATCTCACATGGCGATCTCGCTGAAGAAGCAACGACCTCGGAAGTATAGTCAGCCCAAAACCCGTGCCCTCGTACTCCCCTGTTACCACCGGCCAAATCTCGAGGACGAGATTTATTTTAAGGGGGGAAGATCTGTCACATCCCAAATTTTGAAACTAAGAAAAACTTAGTTTCACAAGACCCAAAATTCAGAACCAGCAAAAACTTTTTGAAATGTTTCACTGATGATTGTGTTTTCCTTCCCATTGCCATGTTAAACCTAGTGTGACTTGTTGTTTAAATTGTTTGACTAGTAAAAGTAAGACCCAACCAATATAAAAATATATTTAACTTGGTGATCATGTCATGACAAGAAAAATATTCCATGTATCTTTTCCATTCTTATTTTGGCCAACTCCATTTCAATAATACTTGGTTTAGCAACAACCAAAACTAATACCCATTATTTGAGAAAGTAAAAGTATTTCCAAAACTATGTGTTTCCACAAATGAGGAGATCTATATGCTATCTCCTATCTATCTTTTAAACTTGATATTTTGCATTTGTAGGCAACTCCCATTTATAAGCTTTGGTTATCATTACATTTTAAAAGGAACACAAGTGGGAAATATATTACCCCACATATGTCTCTTTACAAACCTTTGAAAACTAATAAGTTATGAATTGAGATAGTTTTAAACATCATCTTGTCATAATTAAGTGTGATCATTTTTACAAGATAGAATTGTTAATTATGGAAATAGTGGTGATTAAATTCTTGTGGTCTGATTTGGTGATCTGGTTGTGATGTTAATATTGTGGTGTTTGTTGCTTGTGAGGATAAATTCCTCAGTTATGCTTAATGCTAAATAGAACACATTTGGCTACCAAATTTGAGTGTGACTTGGATAACAACAAACCCTCTAAGATTATTCACCCCTAAGTTGAAATCCTAAATTTAGGGAAATGATCCTATTAAATTCTCTCTCCATCTATTCCTCTATCTTATAAAAGCAATTATACTTTTCCTTATTCTAGGAATAAGATGAAGTAATAATCATCTCAGCTCCCTCTCACTCATTCAACCAAAAAGGAAATTAAGATCATGATAAAGAAATGATCTTAAATAAATTATTTTCTCCCTATTTCTCTATTTCCTTCAAACAAATATTTTCTCCATGAAAATAAAAACTATTTGAAGTGGATATATTTGTCAAGGAAGTTCCAAAAGTTCACAACAATATTTTATCACTGGTTTTAAAATATTAAAGAAATGTTAATTTAGTTTTACCAAAAATGATT
>CAMZMU010000122.1:11985814-12270951 GCA_947311845.1 Poa pratensis | reverse complement strand
ATGTTATTGTTTCATGAGTATAACTATCGTTTGATCATATCTACAAGTTGTATGCACCTGTTATTGTCCGGAACCTGGGGCCCCGAAGTGACAACAATCGGGATAATCAAAGGGAATGGCTGTGACTTGAGGAATACATGTGTTCATGGAGTGTTAATGCTTTGCTCCGGTACTTTATTAAAAGGGATATCTTAATTACGAGTAGGTTCCATGATTGGCCCCGCTGCAAATGGGCTGGTAGGACAAAAGATGTCGTGCAAGATTCTTATTCCAAGCACGTACGACTATATACGGAACACATGCCTATGTTTGATTAGTATCTGGATGCTTTATTATTGTTTACCTGCAAATGCCGTGTGTTATGACTATTACATGAGCTATCTTATCCATGCAGCTCCCGTACATACGTCCCTATGCCTACAGTATTTTAATCCTGTTGTTTGCCGCAATCGCTACTGCTGTTTTTACTGCTGTCTCTATTTTACTGTTGTTACTATTCTGCTACTGCTGCTGTCATATTACTGTTGTTACTGATAAATTGTGCCAAGCAAGTTTATTTCTAGGTGTGGCTAAACTAACAACTCAGTTGCAAAGACTTATAAATATTCTTTGACTCCCCTTGTGTCGAATCAACAAATTTGGGTTTTACTTCGCTCGAAGACTATTGCGACCCCCATACTTGTGGGACATCATCGATCGTGCCTAGTTGCAGAGATGGTCCGGACGTCTGCATCTGGGGCCTTCTAAGTCTATAGATAAAACACTTACTGAGATATGGACTGCCATGAAATCCGGTTTGTCTTTTCTAAATATTTGGGCTTGTGGATTGTTTGTTAAGCGACTTCAGTCGGACAAGCTCACACTCAATTCGGTTAAGTGTTTGTTCGTGTGGGTATCCGAGGAAAATCTTGGGACAAGCTCACATCCAAGAACATACTTAAGTATATGAAAAGGACTAAGGAGATGTTCCTAGTCTATGGAGGCGAGATCGAGCTCGATGTAAAGGTTATACTGATGCGAGTTTCCTGACCGACTTGGATGACTCTCGATTCTAATCTGGATTTATGTTTGTGATGCACAGAGGTGGTGTGAGCTGGAAAAGTTCCAAGAAACACACGGTAACCGCCTACGGCATAAGCTGAGTATGTCGCAGCTTCGAAAGCCTCAAACAAAGTCATCTAGATTAGGAACTTCCTGATTGGTCTGGTGTGGTTGAGTGCACCTCCAATCCCTTAGAGGTGTAGTGTGAAAATAACAACGCGGTCACGCGGGCCAAGGAACAAAGTCAACATCACAAGACCAAGCATATCCGGGCGGGTCATCACTTCCTTTAACATTTCATCGATGAGGGTGACATCTGACATACAACTGTGCAAGATTCACACGGATGCAAATGTTGCAAATCTGTTGATGAAGCCTAACACAACCTAAGCACGAGGCACACATCAGACCAATGGGTATGCGATACCTACGAATAGAGATGCTGGCTCCAAGCTCAAGTACAAGGGGAAACTGTTGGGAGTAGATGCACTAGAATTGGACTCCACAGCTATCTCTACGTGTATCTAAAACTTAATGTAGCATGTGAACTATGTATCTTGAACATCTCTGAAAGTGTTTCAGTTGTGGAACTATGTTTGTAAATAATATGCTTGTTAAAATTATCCCTAGTTCATACAGTTATGTGTAGCGACTCAACTTTGACTAGTGTGTTATGTGAATTGATAGCTCAGTTCCACTTGTACCAACTCGACACACAGAATCGGCTAAAAGAGTTTAGCAAGTTGTACTGCCCCACAATGAGGCGCAATGAGCAAGTAGTCATTTGTGTAACTCATTGATGTGTATGACAAATTCCTAGACGTAAGGTTCTCGCATGACCTGAGTTGCCGGCTTAGGTCTTATCAAACGCTATCTTTAACAGGATGGTTATAAAGCAGGGTTAGGGCCGACTACTCGAGAAGCAAGCTGCGTGGCATGGTTAACCAAGATAGGATTTGCTCCTCTGACTCGGAGAGATGTTCTCTATGCTTACTTGGGTGAATTGATTCAAAAAGCATGACCATTCGACTCGACTAAGCACTTAGTCGGAAGAGTTGAATCAAGGAAATAAGCCAAGTCGAGAGTCAAACTGTTAAAGGGATGATTAGCTCTCACCTATAGTTATGATAAGGTACACCACGAGGAAAAGGGAATCGATGGACAGGAAAGTCATGGATGACTTTACCTCACTCGGGAGTCGGCACACTTTGCTAGAAGCAACTACTGATTATCATCTTGAGACTGGCTATTCATGAGAGCGAGTCTGTCAAAGGGGTTTGACGACTCGAAGTCATGGACGGGAGGCGGAGGAACATCTCAGCGTGCCGTGTCTAACTGAAGGTAAACCTGTCGGTTAACACACTTAAGAGGTATGGAGCCAGCTCGAAGGAGTTACGACTCACAGAGTGCGGTCGGGGTCAAACCCGAGTTGGCACTAGACACCTGGTAGCTAGGGTTTCCTAGCTGAGTCGCGAGTGTTGCATCCCAGACCCAAATACCAGCCTAGCTGTCAATCCACATTGCTCCAAGACTCATCTCGCCACTATCCTGCTTGGATAGCAAGCCTAGTAGCTTCTCTCCGGTGCTTCACCTTCTATGCGTTTACCACCGTAGAAGCGGCATACAATCGGTGCTAGTCTCACCGAAGAGGCAAGGCGGTAAGGTCGGAGCGGAGCAACGACAAGCCGACGACGACCACGAGCGGTGGAGTTGTCCAAACGATGAGCCGAGGACTGCACTGTCCCGACACGCTTCCTCAAATTTTGCAAACCATGCATTGAGTGCTAAGCTCCATGGCCTATCTCCTTGGATGTATCTTCGGTGTTGCGGTAGGAGAAAAGTTTTTATGTGCTATCATTGCACCCCATGCGACCGAACAAACTTCTCTGCCGTCCTCCTCGCCTCGCCACGCCATGTCCTGTTTCGTGAATCGAGTTGAGTTAGACTGCCGTCCGTCTCGTCTGGCCACACAAACCGGGTGTGTCGCCTTGCATTTCATGAATTGAGTTTGGCTTAGAATGTTTTTTGTGGAAGATTAAATTTTTGGTTGGTGCTACAACTTTGTGTGCATGTGTCAGACCTTCCTGGTTAACACTTGAGTGATTCTCATCTGTTTACAGTAGTATTTAATCCATATGCGGATCTAAAAAGGTATTTATAATTATAATATGTGATCAGTTTTATTAGTGGAATTTTTTTCCGTGGGGGTAGCTGGTGCATTTTTTATGTTTCTTTCGCGAAATAAATTTATCTACAAATTGCTTAACATTTCAATAGATTGTACTACCAGCAATATCATGTAACACAATGTATACCCCAAACCCAAAACATATGTACTCAAATATGTGACATTTTGTAAAGATGATAAAACCAAATTTAAATTATGTTGCCTCGAGCCTTTATTCATTCATTCAGCGCCAAAGGCTTGGTCCAGAATTAATCATCACATGTGCGTGGTATATTTGGTGGGAGAGGAGGCAATTTACTCATGGGGAGGACCTCCAAACTGTTCATCGAAGTGCTATGGCGATTGGTGTTTTAGCTACAAATTACTGGAGGTCCAAAAAGAAGCCCATCGAGAGAAAGAAGTAGTCCTGGGCGCGCCCATCTGAAGGTATAACTAAAATTAATGTGGATGCAGCTTATGATATGGATCAAGGTCGTGGAAGCATGGGAGTAATTGCTCGGGATACTTTTGGAAAATTCATGGTTGCAAGCTGCAAGGAGATCCACTTTGTGGCTGATTCGTTTATGGCAGAAGCATATGCTTTAAGAGAAGGTCTGAGCATGGCACAGTATCTTGGCTATAACAAAATTGTTATCCAATCGGACAATTCTCAGGTGATTGATACCATGAACGAGGGTGGATTTTCTGCTACTTTCTTGGCAGCTATTTTTGATGACTGCAAACTCCTTGCTACTGGTTTTGGAGAAATCAAGTTTGAACATTGTAATAGGGGAGCTACTGAGGTAGCTCATGAGCTGGCTAGACGTAGCTTTGATAGTCGTATTGATTGTATTTGGGACAATGATCCCACTAACTTTTTATTTGCTAAACTCATAAACGATGTAACTGTGTTTGAAAATAAATAAAGTGCGCCGAATGGCTTCCCCTCAAAAAGAAAAAAAGAGCCGTGAGCTGGCTGACCCACACACGTGGGTCCAAACGGAAGTAGGGTCTAAGAAAGGAATATGCGGAATGGCAAGTGGAAGAACACAATTTCTTTGCAAAATTTCCAAGATAATGAAGAATGACATGGCAAATACTGAAAACTATATAAGCATTATAACCATCATTCACATTCCTTTTCTTTTATGAGAATCTGAACATCCAAAGTCCACCACTCACGTTTGTGGATGATGATCGATCGTGCGTATATTATGGCTTGCCGATGTGGACTTGAACCTATTTTTTTAAGTCGCTCCCTAAGGTCTACTTCGCATCAATCCAACCAACACGAGAGAACCTGATTCCAGAACCCCAAACCATTATTTCACGTGGAAATTCCAGCCAAAGAAAAGGTAGCAATGAAAACTCTTTTTCCGAGATAATTATTCTTGTACCAAACGATTAGTTAACCATCTATCTTTCAAGATCATTTTTAACCATAGTTGTCGATCCTTCAAGATCTGATTTTGGACTAATAATTGTGCCCCACCAGCAGGTCGAGATTATGTGGATCGTTTGGAGTTTTGTCCTAACTACCGCCAGCTAGCTTCAAACTTACATGATCGAATTGAAAAGGCCCTTTATTTGCAAAAATCAAATAAAATCACTTCCAGCACATACATTCATGCACGATAGAAAAGGACATAAAGTTTGTTTTTTGTTGCACCCTACTCTCGTGCATCAAGAAGTGTTCTTTCTGTAAGGAACGTGCACCATTTTATAAGCTAAACCTGCGTGCTCCGTTGGTTTTGCATCTCAACTCCGTCTTGGAGCCACCGGCTTAATTGAAAATTGGAGTACCAAGCAAGCTGGTTCAGATCTTCATGTCACTACTATATATAAAAGGGTGAAGAATCCGCAGCACTGTAGCGCGCTACAGTGTAACAGTAGCTACAGTGTTGCGGATCCACACCGTCGATTGTAGATCCCATGGCTCTCATCCACCGATCGCCCTGCATTTTTACAAAAAACAACCCGCAAACCAAGAAATTTACGCGCACCTCCCACTTTCCCGAAGGTATGAACCTAAGCGTAATTTCGAAAAACTACAGGGACCCGCTTGAAAATCGTCCACAAATTCCCCTCCTCACCATCTCTCTCCCCGCGAGGCCCTGACGTCGCCGGCGGCGCCGCCGACGCGCGCCTCCGCCTCTCCATCCTTCCCCGTTCAAATCCACCCATACGGCGAGCTCCACCATCACGTGTTCTCCTTCCTGGCCGAAAGCCGCTTGCCGGAGCGCCGCGCAGCCACCGGAATCGACGACACCGTGGTCGCTGACCGCCCGCCGTATTTGCACGCTCTCGGAGCCGCTCCGGTGACCTACAGCCAGCGGCGCCGCCACTGCCAGGCACACCACGTCCACGGGCTTTCGGCGCGCCCAGCCGCACGCTCCGGAACAGCGCGGATGCGACGCCGGCGTCGACACCACGGCCGCGGTGCCCAGTGCGACGTCATTGGCCATTGCTGACGTCATTGCTGACGTCGCAATGGGCCCAGGCTGTCAGATTTTTTTTACTTTTAAACGATATTTTCAGAATATATTAAACTACTGACATGTGGGCCCACATTTTCTAAGTAAATTCCAGAAAATAATGAATGTTTTAAAAATCAAAAGTTTTAGATACAAACACATTTGAACAATTCAACATGCTAGATATTTTGGAAATATGATGAAATACATCGAAATGCTCAAGAAAAAGAAAAGGATACCAAATTTCAACTTTACACTTTGCTTATTTTTTTTAATAAACTCATAAAAATATATCAGCATACTCGCATTTTAATTTGCTAAGTATTTATAACTGCGTCAAAATATTTCAACATGCCCACATAAAAAAATAATTATGGAAGAATGCAACCATAGTGAGACGTTTTAATACAAAATTCAAGTTTTAATCTTTTAAAATTATAAAATTCTTACAAGCCTTACCATTTCATAAACGTAAAAACAACTCAAATCTTAATGCCTTTCCAATTTGAACAATTTTCCGAAATCTAGACATTCTCAAAACACAAATTTTTTACACTCCCGACAATTTCCAATTTCGAATATTTGTTTTATGTGGACATTTCCAAAATTGAATTAAACCATATTAGAACATTCTAATCCAAATTTCAAATTTAAGTCATCCACCAATTTAAAATTCCCACCATTTTAAAATTCTTTCAGGATTTACCATTTTAAATACGTAAAAAAAAAACTTAATAACTTCCCAAATTGAACGATTTTTGAAATCTTAACATTCCAAGAACATAATCTTTTTTTTTCGAACTACGGCAATTTCCAAATTTAAACAATTTTTAGATATGGATAACGATTTTTTAAATCTTAACATTCCAAGAACATAAACTTTTTTTGAACTACGGCAATTCCCACATTTAAACAATTTTTAGATACGGATATTTCCAAATTTGAATTACATCCATACAAAAACATTTCAACTTAAAAAAACAAATACAAGTATTTCAAAATATCAAAAAAAAACTTCCAAAACTAATCATTTTATAAACGTGGAAAGAATTCAAATCTAAATAACTTCCCAATTTGAACAATTTTTTTTAAAAAAAACTAAATATTTTTAAAACGTAAACTTTTCTAAAATTTCAACAACTTTCAAACTTGCAAACACATTAAAAAAATGGACATTTTCAAATTTGAATTTTACCGCACGTCCGCGGCGTATGCCGCGCCAAGATACCTAGTAAGTATTACATGGACGGTCTAGCTTGCTCGGGGCATCACCACCCTCCGTCTTTGCATGCAGCAATGCCATCACGGCATCACCCGGAGAATCACAGCCGTCCGTTGCTAATCGGTGTCCTTTTCTGTTTCTGAACCTTGCAAGCCCGTCGCACCTGGTAGTACGTGGGTACCTAGCTGGAGCCAAATAGAATTCAGAGATGGCTCCAAAACTAAAGGAGAATCGGTTACGAACTTGCCGCGTCAAAACAAATTCGGATTAGGCCAACGGTAGAGAGCAGAGTAATTTTCGGGACGAGATAATCACAGAGTACAATTACCGATTGGAGCTAAGATCGATCACGACCTGCCGGGCAGGTACTAATGTACTATAGCAATGCCCACCGACGGCTGGGCCTTACTGCCCATCAACCTAATTATCAAAACTTGTTTACTGACCGACAAGTGGGCCCAGAAGGTTTATTGCCGGGCAGGTACTAAGACTAGCCACAATGGGGGTATCATAGATGGTATCATGCATGCCATGTTGGCAAAAAGCTGACGTGTCACTGCAATTAATGATGAGAAAGGTGATAGTGGTATCATAGGTAGATACCGTAACATAACGGATTCCAATACAAAATGAGTCTACAACCTAATAAATGCAGTGTTATATGATACCACATATATGTTATAGCCCATTATGGAGGTACTAACATAGACTAGTATCATATGCATGATACTAGTATATGATACTCCCCATTGTGACTAGTCTAATGTAATGTACCATAGTAATTTTCGGGACATGATAATCACAGCGTGTAATTACTTATTGGAGTTTTATGTCGACCACGACCCGGTTTATCGCCGGACAGGTCCTACAGCAATGCCCACCGATAGGTGGCCCTCCTCCGCACCAACCTGTTTATCCAGTCCATGTTTACTGACCGACACGTGGGACCAGAACATATACTAATCCCGTCTGCCACGGGCGGTGGATTAGTCAAGCGGAGTGAAAAACGGAAGGTAATCCGAGGAGGATAAGCCTAACAACCCCCTCGGCCAAGCCACGGGAGCCTTTATAAGCCGGCCCTCTCCCTCCTCAGTTTTCCACCGATCCACCACATCGCAGCAGCTCTTCCTCCCGTGTTCCATTTCCTTGTTTCGCTCGACTTCCTCTGCTCAATGGCGCCTCTCGGTGATGGAGCTGCTCCCGCGGCGGCCCCGGGCCTCGTCGTCTCGTTCGGGGAGATGCTGATCGACTTCGTGCCGGACGTGGCTGGCGTCTCGCTTGCCGAATCTGGCGGCTTCGTCAAGGCGCCTGGTGGCGCTCCCGCCAACGTCGCATGCGCCGTCTCCAAGCTCGGCGGCTCCTCGGCCTTCGTCGGAAAGGTAAACCAAATCTCTGATCGTGATCGCCATCATTGTACGATTCTCCGTCGAGTCGGTAGATCTGTTTAGTTCTGTCTAGTTGACGCCATCGGTGCTCGTGCGTTGGATCCGTGGGTTGGTAGTGTGTGCTCGGATCTGGTGTGCTCCGGTTCTGATCTGATCGAGTGTCCATCGGATCGTCGGTGGAGGGTCCAGATCGTGCGTTGACTTGTCCTGGATTGGCGGTCCTGGTTTAGTATGTGATCACTGCCAGATTTCATCACTCGATTTATTTTCAGATTTTTTTTATATCATGCCCATTATACGACTGCAGCTTTTACAAACATCACTAGAGGTCCACTTGACAAGTGAATATGTCCCCAAAAATCTGCACTTTTTTTCCGTCTTGGCAATCTATTTCTGGGTAGCAAATCTTGTAGTTGCAGAGCTGTATCATATGACCAGAGGCAAAAGTGGTAGCAGTAGCAATGATCGATCGCCGGTCAGGAGTGTGATGAGTGAGAGTGGGTGGCGCCAGACAAACGAGTGCTTTGTCATCACGTGACCTCACGTTGCTGGGTTTTTTTCTGAATAATATAATACATTATCGTGTTTGCATTGTTAATTCTGTTACGAATAAATTTAATATTGCATCAGTCATGATCTTAGACTATCAGAATATTTTGCATTATAAAAATAAAATTAGATGCACTGGCTCCGTCGGTGTCCGGTAGCCGCTCCATGCTGCTACCCATTATTGGCCTTTCGGATCACGGTCAACATACATACCCCACGAGCCATGCTGGGGCCCAGCTGACTCGGATAGTCGGATCTGACGGCTCTTATTACCTGTACCTGCGGTCATTGATCAGCAAAAATCTAACACACTAAATCTATCTGACACAAGTATTTTTTACCGTTGACTTGAATCAAATAGCCATTGTTAACCTTGATTGTAATTGAAATTCATCCTATAATTGTGCAATGTAGTTTGTTTGTCTGAAATTCTCACTGATGGTTTCTGCAGTTTGGCGACGATGAGTTCGGCCACATGCTGGTGGAGATCCTGAAGCAGAACGGCGTCAACGCCGAGGGGTGCCTGTTCGACCAGCACGCCCGCACTGCCCTTGCCTTCGTCACCCTCAAGTCCAACGGCGAGCGCGAGTTCATGTTCTACCGCAACCCGTCGGCCGACATGCTCCTCACCGAGGCCGAGCTCAACCTGGACCTCATCCGCCGCGCCCGCATCTTCCACTACGGCTCCATCTCGCTCATCACGGAGCCCTGCCGCTCGGCGCACAAGGCCGCCATGCGCGCTGCCAAGGCCGGCGGCATCCTCTGCTCGTACGACCCCAACGTGCGTCTCCCGCTCTGGCCCTCGGAGCAGGCTGCCCGCGATGGCATTATGAGCATCTGGAAGGAGGCTGACTTCATTAAGGTCAGTGACGATGAGGTGGCCTTCCTCACCCAGGGCGACGCCAACGACGAGAAGAATGTCCTCTCCCTCTGGTTCGACGGGCTCAAGCTGCTCATCGTTACCGACGGCGAGAAGGGGTGCAGGTACTTCACCAAGGACTTCAAGGGCTCCATGCCCGGGTACGCCGTCAAGACCGTTGACACCACCGGCGCGGGTGACGCTTTCGTGGGCTCGCTCCTGCTCAACGTCGCCAAGGACGACTCCATCTTCCACGTAAGGATTTTTATTAGAATCATCGATCAGCTGATTTAATTTTCTTAAATGTTTGTGCTAATCGTTGCATTGTTTTTGATTGATCAGAATGAGGCTAAGCTGAGGGAGGTGCTGCAGTTCTCCAACGCATGTGGCGCCATCTGCACCACCCAGAAGGGAGCCATCCCGGCGCTGCCAACCACAGGCGCCGCCCTGGAGCTCATCAGCAAGGGCAGCAACTAGAGCGATCTGCTCGTTGCCGTGCCGCGCCACCGGGGTTGAATTTAGTGGGATCTAGCTGCATTTTCATTTAGGAGTGAGTGCGTGCGTTGGGTTTAATTTAGTTTTGTGTGATACCTCGTGGGCGCTGAATAAAAGCAAGCATGTGTGGTGGTTAGTTGTTTCTGTATGCTGACAGTCTTATGTCTGGAAGCAACTGCTGGGGCCAAAAATTTATCAATTGAATCTTGGAATGAATGGACGTGTGTTGGGAAGAAATTTTCGTTCTGTTTGTGATTTTATTTTCTGATGATGCGATGTTTTTTATCTCTGACTGAATACTGATAAGTTCCATCAGTAGCTGTTTCAGATTTTACTTAGCCTTGTCTTCTTAGCAGGCAGCATCAGGCTCATAAGTGGTAATTGACTTGCTTATTTTTTACTTTCGAGTCACCATCAGGCTTGACACATGTGGCTTTTTCGTAATGCGATTTTCTGAATAAGCAAGACAAAATATTCAGGCTTGGAAACAGTATAACGAAAACAAATTCTGCTGGCTGAGTTTGAATGTTGCTTTCCTGACGGATGCAATGTTAATTATGTCTGGCTCATATCATATTGCTTGGCGTTTAATTTACTTTTCTTTCTATCAAAGTTTTCCCCATTATCGATAGGAAAAGAAATCAAACGTTACACTGTTTTAGTCTCGAGCCCACTGTTGTGTATGTGACAGCTGGCCCCTCTCCTTTTTAATCTAGCCCTTGAGCCGCTTCAGCGTATTCTTGTGTGTGCTACAGAAAATGGCCTCCTCTCTGCAGTTTCCTCTGCTGCAAACAGAATGCGCACAAGTCTCTATGCGGATGATGCTGCCCTCTTCATCAACCCTATCAAAGATGAAGTTTCGACAGTGTCGCAGATCACAAAACCCTATCCACCTTTCCCTGAATCAAAAAAAAAATCCACCTTTCCCTGGATGTACCAGTGTTGACTTTTAATGAAGCCTCTCGGTCCTTCGGAGCCGTCCCCCTGTTCAAAAAAAAAAAATCCACCTTTCCCTGAATCAGCGTGAAAATCCCCCATCTAAATCGATCTCGATTATTCCTGGCTACTGGCTTGGTCCACCTCACAGCTTGCCCAGATGTTTTATCCATATACCTTATTTGGTACAGAGATTCATCCAGATTCCAAGATCCCTCACCAGCATTCAGATTAGTTCACCAGCACCACCGACGCTAGAGCAAGATCAACAGTCAATTTCTCATCCTTATCCAACTCCAGGACTTGTCCGGACTACCTCACGTGCTGAAGCACGTTCAATGAATTTTGTCTGATATCTTCAAACCCAATTTCTCTCCAGAGACCTTTTCACTACCTTGCACCATAGGAATACCCCTCGTCCTCTTAAAGGCGACGACAGACTGGGCACAACGTCTCAGCACTCAAGCCCTCATCTTTTTTTCTTTTCTTTGAGATCAACACCTCGCCTCTTGATGTTCATGCAGAGCGGTAAGCTATCAGGGGTCAAACGGCACACGCCGCTGCTGGTCTGCGGTGAACACTAGCGCGGTGCCGGCCATGCTAATCAAGCGGTGGAAGTCCTTGGCAATGCTGACCTGGTGGAGCTTGTGGAAGGAACGAAACAGTAGAATTTTCAGAAACAAGTCTCGTATGCCTAATGAGGTGGCCGACCATATCTCTGTTTTAAATAGCCAGCTATAGCCCGGCTATATCTCGGCTATAGCCTTTTAAGAACCTTAGGGCTAAATGAATTCACGTATAATTTACGGCTATAGCCTCATTTAGCCCGGCTATAGCCCCATTTTCAGGACCGGGGCTATTTTCTATAGCCGGCTATTTAAAACAGAGCCATATTATCATGGAGTTAAACCAATGGCGTGCGGCCGGGATTTTGATCACGGTGTGGCCAGCTGGAGCCTGATGATGTAATTAGCTCATTTCATTCTTTCATTCTTTCTCTCTTTCAGTTTTGGGTCTGTACATCATAGTTAGTTTTAGTAGCTGTTAGTTACTTCGCCGTCTGTGGCCGCCGTGCCAGATACTTTGTTATACCCTGTACCCCTTTCGCCGGCATTTGTCCGGTTCCTTTCTTAATTAAATGAAGCAGCGCTCGCTGTCTTCCATCAAAAAATAAAATAAAAGGCACACGAGCTGACGAATGTTCGAAACACACGGCAGCTCCCAGATTTTCATCCACTCGGAGGTGTTTTAGCCCACTGCCTTAGTTCGTCATCCCGAGGCTTGATCTTGTAGACTGAATTGACTGAGAAAAGCCCTTTTAGGATCATGTTGCTCCAAGATTCGGCTCCATCAAGTCGGATCATTGCTGCCAAGGCAGGCAGTCAGCGCTCAATTTTTATTTTTCAGATGTCAGCTGTTCTGAGTGTTTTTCATGATGCTGCATAGGCGTTTTGACATGCTGTGACTACGAGCTCGTCTAAGGATTGTTGCTACACTCGTGTGATATACTCCCTATGCCAAAGTATACTCCGTATTAATTTAGTCAAAATCAAATTTTGAAAAGTGTGACCAAATTTATATAAAAGGGACTCGACTAGAGCTTAGTCGACTGAGAGTTAACTCAATCCTCAATTAGAGACGTCACTCAACTTTAGTTGCAAGTTGCAACACATAAGCAACTTCTAGGTTAGCACGAATCAATCCGATGGTCTAGGCCATTTTCTCCTCAATTATAACCCATATGCAACTTTATTTTGCGAACCAACTTGTGGTTGAATGATTAGTTGTACACACAGCCCAACACAGTTCAAATCCCATGTTTAACACATGTGTGTGTGTTGAATTAAGACAGAATATTCTTTTAGTAGGTGACGACGTTTCCGTTGATAGCGAGACGTCTGTGGTGACTTCGTCAATCTCAAAACCCAACTCGCCGGCCGTCTTTCGGAGTAGGGTGAGTGTGCCTTAACATGGGTGAGTGTACGTGCGTATATGTGACCGCATGCGGTTGTACCGTGTTTCTAAAAAAAATACTACTCTCATTTTAGCACGAATCACGATTGAAAGAATAAGGATGTCGCCTAAAGGAGGGTGAATAGACGATTAAAACTTTTCCGGTTTAGGCTTGATAATTGCGGAATAAAATTAGGTGTTTAAATTAACAAGCCAACAACCTAAATATACTAGGCTCACCTATGTGCACCAACAATTTAAGCTAAGCAAGACAAGCAACAAAGTGATAGCAAGATATAAAATACTTTAAGAACGAAGGCTATCACAATGTAAAGTGCATAAGTAAAAAGCTCGGGTATAGAAATAACCGAGGCACGCGGAGACGATGATGCATTCCCGAGTTCCTTCTTTTTAGGAGAGTACGTCTCGTTGGAGGGGTGTGAGTATCAAACTAAAACGCCACAAATGGCCTCACCCTATACTCCGATGAACCTTGCCCAAAAGTTCGGTTCACCTTCCACTATCGGAATCCTTCAAAATGGAATCCGAAGTCTTTACAACAATCTTGAGGCACAACCCACAAAAGGATTGAGAGCTGCCAAGTGAGCACAAAAGGTCTCAACCACCACAAAAGGCGTCTAGAGTCCAAAGACCCAAGAGTAACAAGCTCACGAACTTTCAACTTCCACGAATTCTCATGGAGAGCACAAACCGATGCACCAAATGCAATGGCAAGAGCAGAAGTGCTCAAATCCCACCAAAAGAAACTAATGCTTGTGTGGGGAGAAAAGAGGAAGAACAGAGAAGAACTCAACAAATGAAACTCCATGATCTAGATCAAGAGACTTCCTCTCACTTAGAGGAGAGATTGATTGGTGGAATTGTAGATCTAGATCACCTCTTTCTTTTCCCTCAAAGATATGCCAGAATCATGGGAGGGATTGAGAGAAGGGCAAGCTTTCCAAGATCAACAATGGCATGAGAGGGAGGGAAAACGTGCTTAGCTGTTGGTTGAAGAAGGGGAGGGGTATTTATACCCCCTCCCTGAAATATAGCCGTTACAGGCACCAGGGGCGGAATATCCGGCCCCTTTCAAAATATCCGGCCTAAACATCAGGTTTTAACAGTGGCTTGTACTTCTCGCACCAGAAATTCTCAAACAAGCTTTTAGGGCCGGATTATCCAGCCCCAAACCCGGATAATCCGGTTTTAACAGAGAGCTGCACACAGAGACAGCAGCAAAACAAAAACTGCAATAACTTTTTCATCCAGACTCTGATTTCAATGATCTTGGGCTCGTTGAAATCGTAACGAAGAGCTTTACAAGATCATGCAGAGAAACATCATAGCCCATCATGTGAGGAGGAGACCAAATGAGGAAAGTTAAGACATCTCTATAAAAGACAAACCGGTAAAACGTCCAACATAAAAAACGCAACAAGATATGCATATGAAATCCGTTTTTGATGAACTAGAGCTTGGTATAGAGATGAACACAAGCTCTAAATTCTCTCATGGATAAAAAGCAAATAAGAACCAAGAAAGATGATATTCCAAGTATGCAAAGGTTTGAACTCTCCACAAAGATGTGATCAAGTTACTCACTTGAGAGCCCTCTTGATAGTACGTCGTCTATCCTATAACCCGGTCTCCCACTAACACCAAGAGACCACTAAAATAGAAACCCTATCAAGATCATACATTTGCCTTATGCATTCCACTTGAGCTAGATGATGCCGATCTTGACTCTCTCAAGTTGGAACACCTTTCTTGATTGTGCTTGCTAGCACATGCTTTATGAAGACTTCTCCAAATACTCCCCCATACATCATTATGGGAGAGCCTCGCTTAGCTCCGTCTTCATGTATCCACTTGCACTTCATCTTCTTCTCTTGATATAGATGATGGCTTGGAGATAAACATGAATGTTCACTCAATCTTAGCTCCCTCAAGTTGGAACACCTTTCTTGATCGTGCTTGCTAGCACATGCTTGATGAAGACTTCTCCAAATACTCCCCATACACCATTATGGGAGAGCCTCGCTTACCTCCGTCTTCATGTATCCACTTGCACTTCATCTTCTTCTCTTGATATAGATGATAGCTTGGATATAAACATGAATGTTCACTCAATCTTCTTTTCCAAGCCACACTTGCAATAAGCTCAACTCTAGATGACCATTTATGTGGATCACACCTTGAATATTACTTTGGTCATCACTTTATCTTGTTCTTTCAATCTTGATACCAACGCATGGTGTTCAAGCATTCCAATGGACAGGCCCTACAAGAATAGCTCAATGCAACCATTAGTCCATAGAGATTGTCATTAATTACCAAAACCACACATGAGCGCACATGCACTTTCAACGATGCAATAGACGGTCTGTAAGTTGACTGAGCTCTAATCAGTCGACAGAGAATTAGCAAAACCATATAAAAATATTGAATGCATAATATTTAATAAATATAGCAAAAAGTGTATTTGATAAATCTAATAATATTGATTTGGTGTTGCAAAAGTTCATATACTTTTTATCTACCTAGTCAGATTTTATGAAGTTTGATTTTGACTAAACTAATATACCCCATATTTTGGCATAGAGTGAGTATTTCAACAGCTCCGGCGTCTATCACAAATGTTACATACGTCGATTTTTTTGTTGTATTTCGACCAATTTTCTCAATTATTTCTTGCAACCAATGAAAAATTGCTGCATACTTAGAATATATATTGTCCAAAACTTTATAACATTTTGCATTTTCTGTAAATTGTGAGGAACAATGTTAAGACGATGCCGTGACATAAAAATGAAAAGAACATTTTAAACGACGGTGGCAGAATGCAAAATGTTACTCTATGTCTTTGCATAATATTGCAATTCCTATTGTCAAAAAAATATTACAATGCCTAAACATATCTACAAAAACATTTGACAAATGTGCATTATTATGTCGGAAAACATTTTTTATTAATTTGGCAACCACAGTATACATAAATGGCAACGTGTGCGACTAAATAAAATCATCAAAACGTAAATGGCAGTAGGAGGTCGCATCTCCAGGAGAAATCCTAGTTCCGGGCTTGTCGGAACCGAGGTCCTGACGCCCGTGGGTGTTATGAACCTTGTTGAAGGCGCCATCGTGGAGTTGTGCTCATCCTTCTTCTGTGATCTTGGCTCTAGAGAAAAACCTCATATCCTCGGGATCGGGCGATGGAGGCCTTGTTTGCATGTTTTTACTCCTTGGTGGCATCGTCTTGGAGCCGATTTCAGCTAGGGGATCGGTGATGGAAGGTTGCTACCGGGGCAGCTGTCTAAGGGCGTCACGTGCAGTTTGGTAACGATGATGCGTCGAGCAAAGTCTGGGTCGCGGCTTGGGCTTCATTAGTTGATCGTTTTGGCTTGTCCGATGCGTTCTTTTGTGCTTCAGTGTGTTGCTATGGGTCGAATCTGCGGTGGAGCATGTCCAGGCAGTGACACTGGCGAGCAACCGACGTCTTTTGCGGAGGATTCAGTTGGCGCAAGCCCAGCATATTTCTCTTGCAGAGTTCGTTGTCTCTTGTTGGCACGTGTGGGCGATTGTTGGCACGGGCTACGTGTGTTCTGGTGTTGTTTGTGACAAGGGTTTTGTCGGTTGTTGTCGACGGTGAGGTGATAGTCGCTTACTCGAGCAGGAGTGACGACGATGACGCTCGATGGCAATCTTGACGATGGTCTCTTAGTACGACGACGTTTGTGTTCTTCATGTGGGTCGCCAGGTTGGCCGTGGTTGCCCAATGTGGTTGTGTTTCATGACGACATTGGTTATTTGTAACGGTTTTTGGCCGGTTTCCCGTTAATTAATCAGCCAACTCTTTTCTTGTTAATTAATCAAAATGGCAAAACTTTTGCTTTGATTCGAAATAAGATTCTATCTTTTTTACAATCAATACTATATATTTATTGTAGCGAATAGTACATGGTAAAGATACATGAGCTGATGATGCATGTAAAATGCATACATGAACTTTGCATTATATTACTTATATTTCAATCATATTTGCATCATATAAGGGTTATATCATTGATTTATATTGATTTTGGGAATATTTCATTGTTTCCCATTTTTCTAGAATTAACCCTGCACAGGCAGAAAACCCTATTTTCTATATTTTGATGTTTCAGGGACCCAAATGACGTCCAAATGACCTAATAATTTACGAGCATCTGTTTTTGGAAGGAACAAAGCGTGGGAGCGAAGGAAGCGAACAAACGGAGGCCCGAGGGCCAGAAGAGGGTGGCCCACGCGGCCAGATTCCTTGGCTGCGTGGGACCCACCATCTGGGGCCTCGTGGATCCGTTGTCGTCGATCTTTTTTCCCGAGCCTCCGTCTTGACCTAAAAACGACTGTAAAAATAGTCTCCGACGCCCTTCGGAAAGGAGCGCCGCCGAAACACAGAAACCACGAAACAGAGACCTGGAGTTGCAGATTGGAGGGGGAAAACTCCGGCGGGGCGCTGCCGGCGTGGTCTCCATCTTCTCCAACGACTTCTCCACCGTCTCCATGATGAAGAGAGAGTAGTCCACCCTGGACTATGGTTTGTGGAAGTAACTTATGTATCTCTCCTCCCTTGAGCTTCACTAATTAGTACCGTATGAGCTGCTGAACATGATTACGGTCATCTATGTAATACCTTTGTGGTGGACCTTTTTATGAGTTAATATATGTTTGAGATTGCAATAGTTTTGTTTCAGTTATGAAAGTAGATGCATATTATATACCCCGTTCTTGTGTACTTGTTATAATCAAGCATGTGTATGAGAGCGTGTGTGGGAGAACGTGTGCATTAGTTGGAGTAACGGGGGGTGGCTAGTGCGGTGAACGTGAGAGAAAGTTCCGCGATCCACTTGGGTTTTACCTTACTTTGTTGCCTCACTAGGGATAAAGAAAAATACCTTGCTACCGGAGATGTGGGTGTGACCATTGCCACTACTCCATGACTAGATCTAGCATGTTCTTATTTTAACTTCATGTCATGAAAATTAATGCTATGCTCTGATTTATCTTAATTACTAAGGTGTTATAATTTAGTTCGCATCTTGGTGGAGTATAAGAGAGATTAATAAACAAAAGATCTCTATGTTAGGACGTGATACCCATATAATTAGTAACTTGTCATGAAACCTTTATGTTGCAATCTCATATGTCAATTCTAGTGTTCCATTGTCTACCACTTTATTAAAGAGAGAATGCATTTGTGAAACCATGAACCCCGGCCAATTTTTAATCATAAGAAACACCTTTCCAACAGCTTTTAAGCATTTTCCATTTTCTGCCATTTAAAAATCCGAAAATACAAAAACACTTTTACATCTTGCATTCACAATACAAAACCCAAAAATATCATCCATCATTATTTACACCATCCTTGCATATTTATTTATCATCATTGCATATTTATTTACTGTTTTGCATTTATTATCTTTTCATATCATTCTCACACCTTGTGCTTGACAACCACTAGGTGAGGTTGAGGGCACAAACAATTTACTTTGTTTTGTAGGTTTTCAAGAGAAGGATAAGAAGATAAATCTTTCACTACTGATTCCCCGAGAGTTCGATATTAAACCCTCGAGTCACCCCTCGTGGGGAAAACCGTCTTTCCTATACTATACACTCTGCACTTGGAGTGTCAACCTAACCCATATTCTTTTGACGCAGGTAACTACGTCAAGGGCCATCAGCTGACTACAACAATTACAAAATAAAGAAACAAGAAAATTTTCAATATCTTCAAACTCTCTCTTCTTTCATGACACAATCTTATACTTTTCTGAAAGCAGCCGTAGAAAAATGACAAAAGATAGCAAACCAGACCTATAAATACCAACGATGGTTCTCCCATAATTTTTGGGAGCCACGGTGCCAAGGCTACGTGCACGCACGCAACTATTAATGTAATCAAACAACATCGGCAAGAGTAACAACACCAATATTTCAGGGAAAAACAACCGAACAGTCTCGTCGACGTTGCTGGGAGCCGAGAGTACGAATCACCATTGTCGAGGACGTAGCAGCCGGGACAGATATTGCGAGGACAATCCTCCTCGCGGCAACCATGAGAAAACATCCCAAATCGATCTGGCGAAGAAGATCTGAAGGACCAAACCTAGGCAAATTTAATCTTACAACACCACCAGTAATGCCGGGAAGGAGATCTCGTCGTTGAACGAAGAGTCAAAGATTACTTATCGTAGACCATGCCATCTCCATTGATAAAAAAGACAAATACCAAAACCTAACTACTTTTATTAAGAACTCTGCTCATAGATCGGGTTCCCCTTCCCCCTCCCGACGCCGGCGAGGACGGGAGGGGGAACCGACAATGGTGGAGGTGGAGGAGGTGGTGGTGGCGGCTAGGTTTCCATGAGCTCTCTCGTGACTTTCATCTCAAAGAAGATTCTGTCTTGGTGAATACTCCATGCATCACAAAAGGATCTTTCGTTGTAAGCTGGGTTCAGCAAACATTGAGAACATGCATGTGACGCTCCCATGCTCCCACCCGAGAGCTCTCGACCCTCGCCGCCGGCCAGCCGGCCACGGCGCCCACCTCCCCCACCGGTTGCCGCTCCGATGCCGTTGTCCACCCTCCCTCGGCGAGCGCCTCACCCTCCGCCGGCGGCACGCCGCCCGGTCGAAGAAGTACGGCAAGATCTGGGGATGCCGTCCAACCCAGAGTCGGTCTCTTCCGCGAGACCGGTGGTGTCCGGCCTGGGGCTCTCCTCTGCCTCGGCCTCTTCGTCGAGCTCGGTCGGCGGTGCCCCTGCGCCGGCCGTGATGGAGGCGGAGCAGCCTCGGCGTGTTCAGAACGGCTGGTCTGGATCCAGCCCAAGCCCTCCCGCAAAGCGCTGTGGCGGCAGCACAAGAGCATCAGGCTCTAGCAGGAGGCTGGCCCCTATGCTGCTCCGGCCCGCCGTCCTGTGTCACCGGAGATGGAAGGAGCTTGCTTTCGTTGCCTCTGGACCGATGGACACTTCAAGCGCGACTGTACAAACGACATCGTCTGCATCCGCTGCAGAGACGACGGTCATGGCGCGCGTGGATGCAAGCGCCTGCGCAGCCCTGACTCGGAGGAGGAACTGCGCCAGCAAGCCTTGGCGATGGTGGCCTCGCGGCACCCGCCGCGGCAGCATGCGGTCATGGCTGCGCATCCTAGCGCGCGAGGTCGTGGCACGCCTGCTGCTCGACAGCCTGGTATGCATGACCGGCGTGCGCCTGATGGCCGCCCTGGACCCTCGCATTCGCCGCCCCCGCCACCCCAGGCTCGACCTCACGGACTTGGAGTTCGTGATGATCTTCTCCTCTCGGGCCGCGAGCTCCTGGTGCTTGGCGGCGATCTCCGCCTCGAGAGCCTCGCGTCCAGCCGCGACAACCTCGCGCTCGGCCTCGATCTTCCCGAGGGTCTCCTCGGCCTCGCGGACCACACTGGCGCGGACCTCCTCGGCGAAGCGCCTCGCCTCCTCATGCCGCGCCTGGGCCGCCGCGTCCTCCTGACGGCAGCGGTCTACGGTCTCGCGAAGGTGAGTCCAAGCCCGCGCGAGGTCGGCGCGTTCATCCGCCTCGGCGAGCTCCTCCTCAACGTACTGAGCCTCAAGCCCGTCGATCGCCTCCCTCGCCAAGCAAAAGACGGAGCCGCGGCGAGCTGCGCTCTGACGTCGGCCCTGCAGAACCAGGGCCCATACGTCGTCAAGGGGCCCGGAGGCCTCAATGCTCGCCGATGGCCCCGAAGCACGTTGCCTTGGGCTTGGGGTGGACTCATGTCGCGCCTGGGGGCTCTGACGAGAGCCTTCTCCCTCTTCCGCTCCGGAGGCCTCTCAAGGGCCAGAAGTGCCCTCGCCGTGGTCCTCAACGTCCTTCTGCCCGCGGAGCACATCCTGCTGACCGTCAGGGGCAGAATCAACCTGCCCCGCTTCGGCCGCTCCCGCCGTGGCCTCGGGGTCCGCCGATGTCGCCTCAGGGCCCGCGTTCGGTGGAGGCGGTTGCGCGGTGGCCTCCTCCATCTCAGCATCGACGCGCTTCTCCGCCGGCGTCGCGGTCTTCGCCGCCATCTCCTCTGACACCTTCTCCTTGCGCACGGGGGAAGTGTCGGGCCGTGCAGGCGATGGCGATGTCGCCTCAGTTTCCCCCTCCTCGCGGTGTTCACCCGCAGGAGGAGGTGAGGTCGCAGTCTCAGGGTGTGGCCCCTCAGCCGTGGGCGCTGTAGACGCCGCTGCAGCACCAGAGCTCTCTCTGATCTTCCGGAGTCTGCGACGCTTCGTCCCTGCGGGGAGCCTGGCAAGGAAAGCAAGCAAAATCCCTCAAGAGGGTCACTCAAGAATGCATCTTAGAAATAAAGGAAATGCGAGACTTACTCAGCGGTGTCTATCCACCTTTTCGCCGCCCGTCGCGGCTGCGGGGCGCTCGTCTCCGCCACCTTTGGAACCCCGGCGGGCCTGTCGTGGATCGCCTTGGTGCGTGGCTCGCGGCGGACCAACAAGGCCTCGTCGTCGCTCTCCTCCTCCTCCTCGGTGCGTCACGAGGAGACGACGAGGTACGGGTCATCGCTGCCTGAGGAGACCTCGTGGATCTCCGCCTCAGACTGTGAGTCCCTCGAAGAGGTCGCATTCCCCACCGAGGATTTGGGGCCCCCCGAGGTGCCATCGGCGTCTGCGTCAGACATCGCGGGCGTCTCCGTCGTCTCCTCCTCGCCATCGGCCGGCGCCACCTGCGACGCCGACTCCGGATTGTTGCGGGGCCCAACCTGCCCCTCGGGCATCAAGCCCCACTGGTCAAACTTGGGCATCGCCTCCACGAATTCGAGTCGAGATTCGATCGAGAACATGTGGAGCGGTTCCGCATAGGGAGATTTCGGCCTGGGGATGGACGGAGAGGTGAAGAGGATCTCCATGATGCCGTCCAGCTCCGTCTTCTGGAAGTTGGCTGGACTCAGGCGCATCTCGTCCGTCGGGCCAGTGTACATCCACATCGGCTCCGAGTGCGCCTGGAGCGGAGCGATGCGGCGCCTCACGAAGTCCTTGGCCACCATCTGGCCAGTGAGGCCGGCCTCACGAACCTCCCCCAGGCACTGGACCACGCTGCCAAGTGTTGGCCCCGCGAGAGGCTCACTCGCCCAACATCTCCTCTTCGTCGGGGGCGCATCGGGCACCTCGAAGAAGGACTCGCTCTCCCGGCGTCCACAAAGACACATTGGAGACAGCGAGATCGCCGGCCCAAGCGATGGGGATGTAGATGCTGCACATGCCGTCAGTGATGCGGAAGGAGACGCACCCCGTCCGCTCGTTGCTCGCCGTGAACCGGAGCACGTAGAAGCTGCGGAAGAGGGCCACCGAGGGCCTGATCCCAATGTACGCCTCGCAGAAGTAGGTGAAGGTGGAGAGGACGAGGATGGAGTTGGGATGAAGGTGGAGAATTTGGATCTGGTAGAACTCTAGGATCGCCAGGAAGAAGTCAGAGAAGGGAGGCACAAGCCCGACGAAGAGGGTGTGAAGGAAGATGGGGTAGAAACCAGCGCCGAGTATGCCGGGGACGCACGCCGGCTTGAGCACCGTCGCACCCCACTCGTTGGTCTCGGAGGCCGCCATGTGGCGCACCTTGTCCAGCTGCGCCACCCTGCCGACGCGGTACCCACCAGCGCCGGCTTGAGGAGGTCGTCCTGCTTCATCGCTGCAGGCTCGCTCTCCCACACCACCGCCTTGCCCTTCCTGGAGCCTGCGGCTTTCTTGGGCGACATCGCAGCCGGGATTCGGAGAAGAAGAAGCTCGAAGCTGATGTGTGCTCTGGGAAGGAGGAGGCGAAGGAGTAATGAGCAGAGTAAAGATGTTCGCACCGAGCTCTCAGGCTTTATGGCCTCAGCGAGCCGTTTCCCAGACGTGGTGGACCCCACCACTACGCCCGTTACCGTCGAGGAGATCGTGGCCTCGTGGGCGGCCGTTGCTCGCCACGTGTCTTGGGCCCGGCAGGCTTTTTGGGGCCCACGATGCTTCGCCTGCGTCCACGAGACTCCAGCGTGCCCATCGCGGGCCCGGGGGCTACTGTCGGCCTAGTGGAAACCAGGGTACGACGGGCCGGCCTGCCACAGCCCTCGACACTCCCCAGAAGATTCCGCTAAGGACCAGGCGTCCCAGCCTGGTGAGCCTCGCGAGGGCTTCTCCCGTCGAAAATATCGCAAAGTCCTGGCGCACGACAGCGCCCCCCTTGCGAGGCCCCCCTCGCGAGGCGTCATGTACTCAAAGGCCTCGGCGAGGCAACCCAGCCCTCGCGAGGTTCCTTCGGCTGAAAGCAAGCTCTGTCTCCGCGACAGAGCGCACATGGCCTCTGCGCCAGCCGCAGAGTGACGCGCGCGCCTGCGCGCAGTGACGACGACGCCGCAGTTGCCATTCTGGTGATTAAAGCGGTCAACAAAGCTGCGCCAAGCAAAGGAGGCAACAAGGCTTGCCATTCCGGTGATAAGGGGACCGTTGGCCGCAACGCTCCAAGCCGACGTCACTGTGGGGCACGCCATAGATCTCTCCAGTGCCAGCCCACTGTCCTCGATGGACGGTGGCTTTTCCTGTCAAGAGGACGACGCTCCCTGCCATGGACCGAGTCCATGGGCAGCCCCGTGACCGTGCACTGTCCTCCTCCTTCGTCGCCATGTGGTAGCCCTTCCCGCCTAGATGAATTGGGGGAAGAGGCCCGAGGCACCTATATAAGGAGGCAGTGTATGACCGAGAGAGGGGATTCCGATTCAATCCGCATTTCCATCCAGGGAGAAGACGAAGCTCCTTCCACCATAGTTCCACTTCGGCATAACTCTTTGTACTGTAACCTCCACAAGCAGTGCAATACAACCAAGCAGGAGTAGGGTCTTACACCTCACGGTGGCCCGAACCTGGGTAGCGGCTCATGTCTACTCTCTGCCGTGATGTCCCTCACCGAGCTCGACAAGCACCGTCGCCGAGGTAGCTGAGGGTTGTTTGACAGCGTGTTCAACCCCCTTTCGATTCCTGGCTTTAGTGAGACACTTCCCTAGTTCCTGGGACTAGTCTGACAGTGGCGGACATAAATCTGTTTCTGGACAACAAGTCAAAAAATTTACTTTCCTCCCATTTGAGACTATTCTTGGCACAAAAACAAAAACAAAAAGGATACAAGGGAGTTGCTACAGAGGCAACAACACCTAAAACAAACACAAAACAGTAGGCAAAAATAAAATGGGTTGCCTCCCATAAGCGCTTTTCTTTAACGCCTTTTAGCTAGGCACAATGATTTTTAATGATGCTCTCATAAGAATAAGAGTTGAACATATAAGAGAGCATCACGAAACAAATATCAAACACATTTAAGTCTAACCCACTTCCTATTCACAGGAATCTTGTAAGAAAATAAATCATGAAGAAAATAGTGACAAGCATAGGAGGGTAAAACAAGAGCAATTTCAAAACTTTCAACGTAAAGAGAGGAAACTCTTTCTCATAATAATTGGGGCATAAAGCAACCAACATATAGAAAAAGAATAAAAGCATCCTTAGAAAATTCATAATGAGAGGGAACGTAGTAACAAATTTCCCTCTCTCATAATAATTTTCAGTAGCATCATGAACAAACTCAACAATGTAACTATCACATAAAGCATGCTTTTCATGACCTACAAGCACATAATTTTTATTAAGCTCCAAAATAGTGGGATCAAAATTAACCTTTCCAATCCCATTTTCAGTAGTATTAATATCATCAAGTAACATAGGACCATCATTATCTTCATAGCATAAATTATCATAAACAACCGTAGGACAACCCATTTTTACTTTCAGTTTGTTTTTGCTTTCCTTGAGTTTTGGGTGATGTTTAATAGGGGAATCGTGGTCATAAGTGTAACAAGCATCAACTTCATCAAACAAAAATATTTCAAGGGAATCCATAGAAACATAGCATTCATTAATATAGCATTCATCCTCCTTTGGTAAGCTTGGAGGGTAATCATATAATGTAAGAGTTAGAGAGTTACTATCATTAGAAGGTAGATACTCCGTTTGTCCTTCACTCTCCCCTTGTTTCATCCAATGAGATCTCAGTTTCAGCAATTTCTTCTTCTACAGGTTCCTGCAAGGCATCGGTCTCTCCTTTTGGAGGATAAGTTCTCTCAAGATATTCGGTAATATAAGCATTATCATTGTAATACTCAAGGCAATATCCAAGTATAACAAAAAATTCATATTTGTAAGAAGCATCATCAATATCCTTAAGCACAGAAGTAATTTCATAGGCACCCATAAAAACAACAAATTCTTCAATTTGTTCAAGATTATCAAAGTCATAGTTTACTTTAGCGTAAGAGGCCAATATTTCATTATCATTATAATCACATTGGAAAGGGAGGTGTTTATGCCTCCTACAGCAAATAGATTCATTAAAGAACCAGGATTTATCATACGTAGAGCACAAGTTTCTAGCAAAACTATTCAATTTATTTATTTGTGCCCATAAGTGTTTCCCTTTTTCAGACAAGCGGTATTCCTTATAATAATTTTGTTCATCCTCCGTTAACCCACCTTGCAAATAAATTTTAGTCTCAAAGAAGTTAACCATTGATAGCAAGTAAATAACTAGACATAATAACTAAGCAAAACGAAGAGAAACTAGTTGCTGGAAATTTTTTTTTTTTGTATTTTTGAGTTTTAAAGCAACCGAAAAGCAAAACAAGACTAAAAAAATACTAAGCAAGACAATATCAAAATAGAGTGTAAGGACGTGCGAAACTCCCCTCGCTGAAGCTTCCAAGTCCCCGGCAACGGCACCAGAAAATGTGCTTGATGGCCTGAATCACACGTTCGCTGGGAGATCCCAAGAGGAAGGTATGATGTAGCGTAGTGGCAATTTTCCCTTGATATAAAACCCAGGTTGTCGAACCAGTAGGACTTGGAGAAGGCTTCGGAAAGGTGTCTCCCTCCCCTGGCGCTAGGAGGTAAACGTGGACCTGCACACAATCACGAACAAACTACTTGCCCCAACGAAACAGAGAGGTTGTCAATCTCTCCGGCTTGCTGAACACAAAGAATAAATATATGTGTGTAAAATAATATGAGAGTAAAAATGACCAGCGAGCAAAATGACTCAGAAAAGCTATTAAAACGGTTGTAAACAATATAGGAAAATAGGACCGGGGTCCACAGTTCACTAGTAGCGTCTCTCCAAAAGATAAACATGTTGGGTAAACAAATTACAGTGAGGCAATTGACAAACATGAACGCAACACAATACTATCATAACACAAAGTTCACTGTTTTATCTAATATGGGCATTACGACAAAATACATAGATCGTTATCCAACTGCATCTATGACTAATAATCCATCCCGGGATCGCTATCCAGCCTGTCACCCGGAAGTATTAAGTTGCAAGCAACAGATAATTGCAATAAGCATGGTGCGTAATGTAATCAATGTAAACAACATATAGCAATAAATACCGCTGTTTTATCCCTAGTAGCAACAACACATCTCAAGTCTTAATCGTTTCTGTCAACTCGAGCTCAGACAAGAGAGGTATGAACCCACTATCTAGCATAAATACCCGCTCTAAGATACTAGCAATTACTTCGGCCAAAGCATCCACAAGCATCGGAGAGCATGCAAGATCATAAATAAAACATATGATAAACAATATGAACAATAATGTCATGACTCCATAATTCATCGGATCCCCGCAAACACAACATGTAGCATTACAAATAGATGATCTTGATCATGTTAGGCAGCTCACAAGATCTAAACAATGGAGTACAAGAGAGAGAAACAACCATCTAGCTACTGCCATGGACCCGTAGTCCCGTGGTGGACTACTCACGCATCACTCCGAAGGCAGGCATGGTGGTGTAGATGCCTCCGGTGACGATCTCCCCCTCCGGAAGGGTGTCAGGAAGAGCTTCAGGACGCTCCCAATATAGGGTTGGCGACGGCGGCAGCCTCGGATGTTTTCTAGAAAATATGATTGGGTATCGAGAGTTTTTGGGACGAAGGAAATTTATAGGCGAAAGGGCAAGTCGGGGAGGCGCCCGAGGCGCCCAGGTGGGCCCCAGCCGTGGTCAAGGGTTTGACCGCGCCTGGGGGTCGTCTGGGGCCTGTGGGGCCCCATGTAGGTCTCCTTCGGGCGCAGTCTTTGTTTCCATGTAAAAATAATTCCCGTAAATTTTCAGGCGATTCGGAGAAACTTCCCCGACTAGCTTTTCTGAAACAAAAAGACAGCAGAAAACAGGAACTGGCACTGGGTATCTTGTTAATAGGTTAGTTCCATAAAATTAGCCAAAATGATATAAAAACATTATAAAAACATGTGGCAATGAATATATAACAAGCATGGAACAATCAAAAATTATAGATACGTTTGAGACGTATCAGCCGCGCGCCGTGCTCACCCAACCTCTCTAGGATCGCTCGAGAGCGCGGAGTGGTACACGCGTGGCCCTGCCCTCATGGCCACCGAGCTGGCGGTCTACAAGCTGCTGAACACCTAGGCGGTGGCTGAGCAGCTGCGGCCCATCGCCCAGGTGGATGAGGACACTAGTACAGAACGACACATCGGAAACGGGCCAAAAAACCCTTCGGCAACGGAGAAAGGGTCCGTGTCCCTGACCCTGTCACTGATGTGAAGGCCTTCATCGGTAACGGAGTCAAAAAACCGTCACCGATGAGGGCATAAGTTGGCTACGGTTGCGGACCCATCTCCGTTTCCGATGTATCGGTGCATCAGTAACGGACATTCTATTTTAGTTGTTTGCATTGAGGTTCTTTCAGAAGCCTACAAGAGCAATTCGGTTGCCAAATTACATTCAAAATCTCACAGCAGAAGCACAAAGTTGCTACCAAATCTATTCATAACGTATATAAGAATTGTCATCATTACATAGCATCAAAAGATGAGTTACACATGCCTCGCTAATCCTATCATTCTCATGCCTCCCTAAACTTAACTTTTATGACACTCCACTCTTCTCCAGCTCCACCTTCTTCCTCAGTTTCAAAGCGCCGAAAACGGAATTCGACCTAGCAAAAGACTCGAGTAGCGGTTTCATGCTTCTCCAAATCACATCTGCAGCCAAATTGCTACACACATACACAAAATAGATGGAGAAACTAAAGACAAGAAACCACACCGAGCTCGCAAGCCTCCTTAGCAAATTAATCTTGCCAAATTCTTCGTAGCGAGGCTTGCTCCATCTTGGACGGTGTCGCCGAAATATAATAACGTCACCGCTGTGACATTTTGGCCACACTGTCCAAGACACTCTTAATTAAAAAAGTGTTTTGAACAGTGCAGCGAAACGTCACAACAGCGACGGTTCACGGATATGATCCCACTTTGTATTTAGCTCTTTTAAAGCTTGTTTGGATCTGCATGGCGCTTCTGCATATAAAATACATGGATGTCTAGTTAGAAAAGAGCCAAATATGATGCTACATGACATAAATACAATTTAAGATGAAAACAGTTTACACCTTAAGCGCCTATATCCGTGTGCTTGCTGTCCGATCGAAACGATTTGGAGGCAGAACTTGAAGGTGATGTTACCTTCAATTGCCTCACCATTTTTATGCATTGTCGCCGAAATATACTATTGCTTCATACACTAGCTACACAAAACCATAACAAGGATTAGCACATTGACAAAGGGTTGAAATTAATCTATTAGACTTCAAATACTAAAACAAACACAACACAATACTAGACTTCAAATACTAGACAAGTTGAAGGTAATGTATTCATCATCGGTAGTACTAAAAACAAACACAACACAATACTAGACTTCAAATACTAGACAAGTTTTATATGCTACTTTAAAAAAAATGTAAGATCTAGTGTTGAGGGGTGTATTCATCATCGGCAGTACTACAATACTAGACAGAACACAATACTACAATACTAGACAGTACTACAATACTAGATCGGTAGATGCTACTTTAAATAAAATGTAAGATCTAGTGTCGAGGGGTGTATTCATCATCGGCACTAGACATAACACAATACTAGACTTCAAATACTAGACAAGTTTTCTATGCTACTTTAAACAAAATGTAAGATCTAGTCGGCTACATACCCGGGGAAGATGCACGGCAATAGACTAGTAGATCCGCGTCGGCGACATACTCGGGGAAGATGCGCGGCGGCTGGGGGGGATGCGCGGCGGCTCAGCCGACGCGCCGCTGGGGGAAGATGCGCCGACGCGCCGCTGGGGGAAGATGCACGGCGGCGATGCCGGCCGGACGCGCCGCTCAGATCTGCGAGATAAGGGTTAGGTCTGGAGCCGCCGCCACACTATGACTGTGGAGTGAGAGTGAGAGTGAGAGCGAGAGCGTTAGGGTTGCCGCAGTGGCACATTTATAGCATATAATAACATCGCAAACGGAGGCGATAAACAACCGTTTCCTCTAATTTCTTCACTAACACACTGGGCCTACTTACAAAGGATCGATAGAGTAATTGAACTAACTATCTACACTACTTGTTCTGCTTACGCCCTGCCTCCGCGCCATTGTCATCCGCGGCGCGACGTCGCTTCTTGCCGGTTGCCTTTTCCTCAGGCGCCTCCTCCTCCGGTGCCTCCTCCGATGCCTCCTCCTCCGGCGCCTCCTCCGACGCCTCCTCGTCGTCGTCGTCGTCGGCGACGTATTCTTCCTGGCTAGAATAATACGGCTCTGGCGGGTCCTCTGGCTCCTCTTCCTCCGGCGACTCGTCCTCTTCGGAGTCGTCTTCTCCTTCGCGTGAAGACGGCGGGTCCGAGTCGTCGGAGTCGTCTTCTACAGACCGTGAAGATGGCGGGTCCGAGTCGTCGGGGTCCGAGTCCGGCGGCCCGTCTTGATCCCACCAGGGAACTTCACCACGGTCTTCCGCGCTCGCGTCGTCGTTCGGGACGTCCTCGTTCTGCCACCAGGGTTCCGCCATGGCGGTTGTGCTAGTGTGGTAGATAATGTGGGAGAGAACGAAGGGGAGAATGCGGGACCTGCCTGGCTTCGCGCGGTTCCAGTCACATTTTATTAGCGTCGATCAGGCAGTTCCAATACCTCGTGAATTAAGCCGCATTGAACAGGCGCGCTTCCAGATTGCAACTGCAATTTCCCAAGCACATCGCAAACAGATACACATAAACAACCGTAGCCATAGAGATACATGTTGGAAACGGAGACAAATTTATGACCGTTGCCAATACTTTTGGTAACGGAGATATAAAATTCTCCGTAACCAATGTTGACGGACCAGCCTCTGCCAGGCCTCGTCCGCAACGCTAAAATCGCGATTCTCTGTCGCCTAACACCTGCCGTTTCCATAGAGGGGTATCCGATGTGTCGTTCTGTACTAGTGGGGTGTGGCCTCTCGATTGGCCGTCGAGCGTGCGGCCCATGAGGAGCTGAACATGGCGAGGGAGGCGAGGCTAGCGGCATAGCGAGATGCACTTCGCCGATCGCTGAGCGTGCCTGCTTAGCGTTCATCCTTCCTGACTTTCCAAGCGCCGCCAGCTTTAAACGCCGGCGCCTGCGCAACGCCCAGCCTTCCCGGCTTCCTTCCCCTAGAGCGCCACCGCCCGTGCATATAAACGCCCACCAGGCTGCCAGCTTTCATCCTCCTCGCCTTTCTTCCCCTAGAGCGCCACCGCCACCATGGACATGAACAGGAGGTAGCTGAACTGGCACAGGCCACGGTCTTCGCCGAGCACGGCATCCTAGCACCGTCGAAGGAGGCGTTGCCGAAAGGCTTCGTCCTCGGCTTGGGCAGGGTGCCCGTGGCGCCTGTCCCAAAAGTCGGCGTCGAGTTTGAGAACGAGGTCCATCGGCGCAAAGTGAAGCACCGGCTGTGGCTCGACCCCAAGTTCTACATGCACAACCCATATTGGGCCACGTACTTCATCGAGGAGCAAGAGGCGGCGCTCAACCGCTTCACCGGCGAGCAACCACCACCGAACAAGAACAAAGAGGAGCGGACGAGGTTCTCATAGGAGCCCGACCGCACCACTAAGGGCGTGTATGAGGCCACCCTGGCAGCAGATGCCCGAGCAAAAGCTGAAGCAGCTGCCCTCGAGGCGCCCGAGCCTGCTACCGAGGAGGCGCCGCCGCGTAGGCGCTGTAGGATTTGGATTAGGCTAGGATGAATAAATTTAGATTTAAATTTTGTATGAGTTTGAATCTAAATTCTATTTCCATTTTACTATTTTGGTGCCCACAAGGTTTTTGATCTATTGTTCAACTTTTATGTTCGTTTGGGGGCGGGCGTTTGGGGACGCCGCTGGGGACAGCACCCCCAAATGCTTGGGGGTGCCGTACACATATTTGGCGGCTCCCGGTGGAGATGGTGTAATAGTTTTTTCTGTAACTACCTCCAAACACGTCGAAATGTGGACGATCTTCCCACGAATGCGATCTTGAAGGGGAAACAGCCCGTGTTTGCCTCCACTACACCTGCCACTGTGCCGGTTCCTGCTCCTACGCTAGAGACAATGGATGAGGCCTCCTCGAGGTTCGGTGAAGATCACAATTCATGGATCATTCAAAGATGGTGTAGCTGGTACTGGTATGGTGCTAAGAGATGATGAGTGACGAGGGGTACACTCATCAAATCCCATGGTTAAGGACCTAGGGTTGAGATTATGGGGAGAGAACGTGGTAGTACTGGTAGTTTCATCGGCTGACAAGCAGAGGCAAAGATTTACCCAGGTTCAGGCCCCTCGGGTGGAGGTAAAGACCCTACTTCCTGCTTGTCTGGTATTGATTGTGTGGATTATGCGATTACAGGGGAGCTCAGGCGAGATGTCGATCTCGCTAGGGCTTTTGGTGGTTCGAGTATGGCTTGTCCCTAGATCGGCACCCCTCCCAGCCTTTAAATAGGCTGGGTCTCGGGAGTTCGTAACCGACCTAGTTTACACGTAAGGAAAGTCTAAACCGACTATGCCTATGTCTAATCTTGGAGGGTACTCCATCTTCTTGGGCCTCCTGTCTTGGGCTTCGAGTAGGCTCTTCGCTATTAGGCCTTAGTCGTCACGTGCACCTGGTACCCTTACGGTAGGGTACCCGAGATGTATACCCTTGTCAGTAGCCCCCGATTACTTGTCTGACTCGAAGAATCGGGCATGGACTCGTTCGTGAGTGCACGTCATATGCTTTGTATTCTGTATATTATAACTGGAATTCCTGTATGAATAGCACATGTTGGCTATGTCAAGTATTTCATCGGCTGTGGTTTTTGCTTATGAAGATCAAGGGATAATAGCTTAGTAGGCCCAGTACACTCGACGGATCGGGATGGTTAACTACACATTTCGATAAACCTTACAAGCTTTCAATCAAACTCGAGTCCCGGACTCGAATCTGGAACAAACTGGTCAGATTCGACTAGGCCGCTTGAGGTCTAACTGAGTCGATCTGCAGTGTCACTTTGAATTTTACCCAACGCGTCCGTCGGGATTTTTCATCATGTCTGCTGACACGGAAAGATAAGGATTGACGTTGCTGGAACGGTCCTTAGCCCAGCTCGAAAGTTCGGCGGGTCTTACCTTTGCACTATGCGTGCAGCATCGAGGTATTTGCGACGGACGCAACTCGGGAATGTTTCGAGTATGATTTTGTGTATGAACAGAGTCGATACATTTGTCGACTGACCTTTGACATTACTTTATCGGGTGCGCGACAGCGCTCCCGATGGGAGTAGCCCCGAGATTGTGCTTTATTGCTTACAATGGCGGATAATCTCAAAATCTTCTTACCCTGCATATGTTAATCGAAGAAATTTTTGCCGTAATTCTATCGCGTGCGCGACAGCGCTCCCGATGGGAGTAGCCCCCGAGATTGTGCTTTATTGCTTGCAATGGAGGATAATCTCAAAATCATTGTCTTACGCATCTTTAGTCGAAGAAATTTTTGATACGCCCCCGATGGGAGTAATATGCCTCACCCGAAGGAACGGTCGAATGACCAATTTTGCCTCATCATTGCTTTTTCACACCCGAACCAAACAAGGCAACCGAGTGACCAATATGCGTTGAGCGGACTCGAATGTATTTCTGATCAAAGCGCTTGAGATGACGTCAGGGATGACGTTTTTTAGCGACTGCGCTGCCTGACACGCGTGGCGTGCGTGATGCTGCGATGGATGGGACGTGACACATAAGTGGGCCCATTTGTGCAGAGCTGACCGAACGACGGTGCAGTTTGGACTTGATTTGACCACTCTGGTCCACTTTTTACGGAGAGGTGATTATGGCTCCTCTTTTTGCGTGCGTAGTGGGTGGAGTGGCCGGCGACGGTTGCCTTCCGCGTTTGCCACGTGTACGGTGAGATTGCGTGCGTAACGCACGGTTTAGGATCTGAATGGCTGTGATTGCCTTTGATTTGTGGTAAATAGGGGAACGGCGCTGGCATTGTTTTTTACTAGCCATTTGCTCTGCGCGCCGCCCCTGTTCCATCTTCTTCCTTGCGCCCCTGCTCCATTGCTCTTGCGCCCAAGCTTTTTCTTTTCTCCTTAGCCACCACCGCCATGGCGCCAAAGAGGAAAGCTTCTGCCACCGACGCGCCCGCGACTGACGCGGCCGCTCTGAAGGGGAAGAAAACCGTGGCAAGCGCATCTGCGGCCGCCGTCGACCTCAAGAAAAGCGACGGCGACTGGATGAAGTCCACGATCAAAGCGGCTCATCTCGAGAAGTTCCGCGAGACGGACTGCTGCCGGCGGACCAGCTTACCGTCCGCGCGCCATCGAAAGAGGTACTCCCCGAGCCTCGCGCAAATGAGCGCGTATGTTTTGCGGAGTTTTTGCCAGGGGTCTATCTTTTCCCTCCACGACTTCGTTCGTGGTTTGCTGTTCGCCTATGGGTGCAGATCCATGATCTCACCCCGAACGGCATTATGCACATTGTTGTTTTATGGTATTGTGCGAGTGCTTCCTGGGAGTTGCTCCCAGCTGGGCTCTTTGGAATCTATCTTCATGGTCCGGCCCAACAACCGAGGCGGCCGAACCTATCCAGTTGGAGGCCTGCAGATCCAAGTGCGCAGCGACACCCGATACTTTGCCCTGAAGCCAGTCGACTGGCGCAAGGGTGGAGGAAAAGGTGGTTTTATGTGCTAGTCGACCAGGAAGGGGTCCCAGCATTTTCGACTGCTGGTATAGCCGCTAGGACGAAGGCCTGGGACCATGAGCTTTCGACTGAAGAAATGGCGGAAGCGGCGCCTCTGCTGGAGACGATTGGAGGACTGCTTAACAGCGTCACTGGTGTGCATCTAATTGCCACCTTTGTGAAGATGCGGGTGTGGCCGCTCCGCGCACGAGCTCACCCTATGTGGCAGTATGAAGGTCCTCTCGACTCCACTCGGATGAACAAGGAGGAGCTGTCTAGGAGCGAGCTGGTGGTCACATGTGCGGTCCATCACCAGCACAAAATCCAGCGAGCCCTGCAACGTCGACTGCCCTATCGCTCCTTATGGGGCTGAAAAGCCTTTGCCAGAGGTTAGTGAATCTATCGATTTATGATCTCCTGCTTTTGTTATTCTGCTATGCATCTTTGTGACTTTCGACTACTGTATTTTGTATGCAGGGCCACTCGACCGCCTCAACCCTTCTCCTCTTCCGAAGATGGCCCAACTCATGAAACAGAGGTGACGTAGAAGCGAAGGAGGAGATGAATCGCCTCTACCTTCGGCTAACATCTCCCACAGAAGAGGTTGAAGAGGAAGGGTTGAAGAGCACAGGACAAGGAGCTTGCCACGACTGATGATGTGAGCGAGGTCCCTACTCGCAAGCGCCGTCGGGCGGCCAAGTTGTGTCTTCCTCTATGAGCTCACCCGCAAAAGAGGATGATTTGAGGGATGATGAAGACTCGACCTCCTCATTCTGAAGGCTGCTCCCCTGGATGTGAGCCCATTGCGCTCAGCTCCTCCTCCCAAGTCAGGTGGGGAGCTGCTTTTTGGAGGCCCAAACTTTGAAGACCTCGACAGCGAGGAGGAAGAAGAGCACAGGTTTGCTCCTGAGCTTTTTGTACTAAAGTTTTCACTTGTTGATACTTTTGCTTATGTTGTATGTCTTCGGTCACTCGTAGTGCCGAGACTGTGCGCCCTCCGACTCCTCCAGCCGAGAGAGCTTCGACTCCAGATCAGCCAGAAGCTTCTCCTGTTGCGACTGAGGTCGTAAAACAGTAGCCGCGGCCACTACCATTGAGGCCGCCAAGATGCGAGTGCGTCGACTCCAGAAATTGGGACTTCTGCTGCCAAGCCTGCACCTTGGGTTGAACACGTAAGTGTCGTTTGCTGAGCCTTATCCTGGGACTATTTGTGTATAACTTATGCTCGTTCCATGTGCATGTAGCCCTTCTACCTCAACCTGGTGGAAGCAGGCAAAGCTTTTGTCCAGGTTGAACAGGACAGGGACAATCTGCGCGCTGCCATGGAGCAACTCAGCCGTAAGTGTGTTTGATTCTGAATTCGAAGTTCTTTTGCTCTGTCTTTGCTTTGTCGATTGTGAATGACATCTGGCCATCTAACTCAGGTGACAAGGCACATGCTGAATCCCGGGTGAAGGAACTGGAGGAAGCAATCGCCTCCCAGCGCGCTGAGTCGAAGAAGACTTTGGATGCCGCCGGACACAGCCGCCGTGCGCGAGAGAGGGTTTGCTGAACGACTGGCTGGCCTTGCTCGGGACGTGGGAGGTTAGCAACTTTCCCTTTGCATGCTTCGTGGTACCCTGTTGGGTATTATGTACTAATATTTGCTCTTTCTGTATTTGTTGCAGAGGCGATTGGTGTGCCAACACCTACTGACATGGTGAGTGATAAGTTATCACTCGACCAGGTTATAGGTGACCTTGGCGCTCAATTTTCCAGGCGAAGGATGCCCTTGCCAAGTCTGCCAGCACCCTCAGCGCGTGCACAAGAACGTACTCCCAACGACGGAGGTGCCGTCGACTGCTGACGGCTTCGCTGATGTGCTTGGTCCAGGAACTTCGACCATGGCAAACTTTGCTCGCGCCCTCACGGTACGCGGCTCGGAGTCCACCCTCAAGCTGATACTAGGTCATGGGATAGAGGGTAACTTCGAGGCGGCGATGTCTGACTTCCCTCGGAAGGCCGGTGGGAAGCTTATCTTTGAAGCATGTTAGCGAGCGAGCCACCCGCTGGCCAACCTTTTTATGAACACCATGGAACGTCGGGCAACAGAGGTCGCCGCCCGTGCGAGTAGGGCTAGGTCTGAGTCGGTGTCGGAGAAGTAGGGCCGCGCCTTTTATGCCTTGTAATTAAACTTATGACCATGCGAGTACGCATGCGCTTTTGCTACCTTTGTATGAACTTAATTCCTCGTTATGCTTCTGCCTGTAAGGCTGTGTGCTTTATTCACCTAAGCTTTGTGATGAGTTTCTCACGAAACTTTTATGATATTTGGAACAGAAACAGCCAGCCGCCACTTCATCCAGCTCGTCGCGGCATCGCCCACTCGATCTCGAGCTCAGGTGGCGAACGATCGCGCAGTAATACGTTATATGAAGGCTCGAGTCGCAAAACTGGAGCAAGAGCTGGAGAATACCCGCGGTGAGCTGGATAGGATGAGGGCTAGGCCTGCTTTACCCACTCAACGGGAGGAGTATGTGCTTGGCGAGATGGAGATCGTGAACAGACAGCTCGAGTGTAAGCATGACTGCCTTGATCTCATGAGTTCCAATCTATCCTTTTTGTTACCCAACTTGTGTTGTTGTAGGTTTTGTTCCAGATTTCCAGGCGGAGCAGGCTCTGTAGAAGAGCAGTTGAACAATGCGACTAACGAACCCACGACTGGCCGCCAGCACTTTCGCTTGGATAAGCACCGAGCACGCATACTCGCGACTCTGCAGGATCGAGTGTGGCGGAGCACTATGCTTCTTGAGTTATGCAGGTCGGCCTTCAGTCGAATCAACCAGACGTTTTTCCGACTGGGCCGCAACCTCAAGGAATCCACGCGTTGCTCGGGCTTTTCCGGACTACAGGTTCCATTCGAGACTTTATCACCCAGAAGCTTGTGGATGGAGCCAACGCAACAATGGCATATATCCGAAGTCAACGTCCAAATATGCAGCTACGTCCACCCGTGCCTGGATCGTCTTTGTCCCAGTCGCATCTTGACGATACAGTCGATCATGCGAGGGTGTTGGTTGAGTGCTATCATGCTCAACTTATGGGCCCTGTTCTTCCAGCAAAGGACGAACCGGAAGATTAGTTTTTCTGTATAGGGGACAGCCCCCGAGTGTAAATTTTGCCACTTAGTACATATTTGTTCACTTGTATGTATGCAGCCCCCGAGTGTATCGAGTGGGGTTTATGAAAAACATTTTGTATAGAACATGCATTCTACAGCCCCCGAGTGCTCGAGTGAGGCTGTGAATTTTTACGATGTTTGAAGCTTCAACTCATATTATTGAGCTTTTTGGTTTATGTATGATTTTGTACGACCCAGCCCCGAGTATTCGAGTGCGCCTGGGTATTATGTTTGAAGGAGCGAGAGCTCACGTTTTGAAGTAGCGCAGCCCCCGAGTACTCGGGTGAGGCTAAGGTTGTGCGAGTAGTAAACAGGGAGAAATATGAGGAATTTATTGACTATATTCCATTTATGAATGTTAGGCTGCAGGCCGCCTCATTAAAAACCTTCCAGTCCCCTTAGGTACCCTGGTAAGGAAAAGAGCGCGTCTGAAACCTGCAGCCATCCGACATATGTGCCTATTACATTATGCGACTGAGCAATCTAAGCATAGAAACGGCGCAGCTGCGCAACGTTCCAAGGATTATGTGAGAGTTCGCCTGTCTTCGCGTGCTTCAGTCTGTATGCTCCACCTCCAATGACCTCGGTGATGATGAAGGGTCCTTCCCATGGAGACGCGAGTTTATGCACCTTCTTTTGCTTCAGTCGAAGTAACAAATCGCCAACCTCGAAGGACCTGGTACGCAGTCGACGGCTGTGATAGTTGCGTAGATCTTGCTGGTAGACAGCTGTGCGTGCTAGCGCCGTGTTGCGTGCTTCATCGAGCAAGTCGACTGCATCTTCGAGTGCTTCATCTGCATCTTCTTCGTTGTATGCTTCGACTCTTGGTGCATTGAACCTTACGTCTGATGGCAGGATTGCCTCTGCGCCGTAGACCATGAAGAATGGGGTAAATTGCGTGTTGACATTGGGTGTTGCGTAGCTCCATAGCACAGATGGAAGTTCTTCGACCCAAGCACCCGCGGCCCTTTTGAGTGGCACCAGGAGCGTTTCTTGATTCCGTCTGCCACAAGTCCATTGGCCTTTTCGACTTGGCCGTTTGACTGCGGGTGTGCCACGGATGCATAGTTGAGCGTGATATCTTGCTCTTTGCAGAAAGTTCAATTCTTCAGCCGTGAAGTTTGTACCGTTATCAGTGATGATGCTACTTGGCACAACAAAGCGGTATATGATGGATTTATGAAATTGACTGCTGTAGTGGCAGTCGAACTTGTATAGGACTGCTTCAATCCACTTGGTGAACTTGTCGACTGCCACCAGAAGGTGAGTATGCCCTCCATGGGGGATTTTTTGAGTGGCCCAACCATATCGAGCCCCACATGGGCGAAGGGCCAGGCCAATGGTATTGTCTTCAACGCCGATGCGGGTGCGTGCGGCTTTGTGGCGAATTTTTGACAGCCGATGCACCTTTTGACTATGTCCTCGCGTTTGAGTGCTGTGGGCCAGTAGAAGCCTGCGCGAAAGGCTTTGGCTACGAGTGATCGACTGCTGGCATGGTGCCCGCAAGTACCTGCATGAATATCACGAAGGATGGCTTGGCCATCTTCAAATGCTATGCAACGTTGGAACATACCTGATATGCTGCGTTTGTACAGTTCACCGTTGATGACAGTGTATGCTTTAGATCGTCGAGTGACGTCTTGACTCTGTTATGTCTTCAGGTATCTCGCCGCGGAGTATGTATGCGAGGAAAGGTTGAGTCCAAGTTGGCTCGATGAGGAGTACCTCGACTGGCGGGTCCTCTGTGCTAGGTGCTTTGCTCTTGACTGGTGCGGCTGATGTAGGAGATGCTCGCTTCTTTTTGATGGATCTGTGCTCGATGCGCTCGAAGAAGACACCAGGTGGAACTGGTGCTTTAGTCGCGCAAATGTTGGCTAACTTATCTGCTTCTTCATTGCTTTCACGCCCTATATGCCGCAACTCGCAGCCTTCGAAACTGCCCTCCATGATGTTGTATAGGTCACGGTAAGTAATCATGTTATCTGCGATTGCATCGCAGGCCTTCATTGTTTGCTGTACCACAAGATTCGAGTCACCGTAAATCATCAGTCGAGTGCACCCGAGGGCTTTGGCCATCCTCATGCCATGGATCAGGGCCTCGTACTCGGCTTCGTTATTCGTTTTTCTTCGAGCCGTCAAAGTACATAGTCCATGAGTTGGACACATCTGGCGCTCCTGGCAGCTGAGTTTCGATCCACTCGGTATGGAAGTCGTAATACTTGTGCTTTGATGGCCTTCGGGTAATCATACTTGATGTCTCGCGGTGCTAGCTCGATGAGCCATTTTGCGACTCGCCCAGTTGCGTTGGGGTTTGTGAGGATGTCCCGATCCCTGAGGTGCTGATTACAGTGATCGGGTGCTCGGAGAAGTAATGCGTCAGCTTCCTTGAGGACATGAACACGGCGTAGGCCAGCTTTTGATAGTGCGGGTACCGCTGCTTTGATATGGAGAGCACTTCACTCAAGTAATAGACTGGACGTTGTATGCTTTGGGTGTGTCCCTCCTCCTTCGTTCGACTACCAGTATGGTGCTCACCACCCTGTTAGTTGCAGAGACATATAGGTACAGTGGCTCGCGTTCCCTTGGTGCGACGAGGATTGGAGGGCTTGTGAGGACTCGCTTGAGGTCCGTGAAGGCTGCTTCGGCTCTTGCGTCCACTCGAATTTGTCTGCTTTCTTCATCAGTGATAGAACGGGAGTGCTTTTTCACCCAGCTTGCTGATGAATCGACTGAGTGCTGCTACTCGACCCGCCAACTTTTGCACGTCATGGAGCTTTGAAGGCCTTTGCATCGTCAAGATGGCCTGTATTTTCTCGGGTCTGCCTCGATTCCTCGAGCTGAGACTAGATACCCGAGGAGTTGCCCGGCTGGCACGCCGAACGTGCACTTCTTCGGGTTGAGCTTGATGTGGAAGCGTTTGAGGTTTGCGAACGTCTCTCGCAAGTCATCGAGTAGTGTGTTTTTCCCTTGTGTGATGACGATGTCATTATAGACCTGGACGTTTCGCCCAATTTGCTTCTTGAGGCAGTCTTGCATCATGCGCTGGTAGGTTGCGCCTGCGTTCTTGAGCCCGAAAGGCATTGTGGTGTAGCAGTAGACCCCGAGTGGGGTTATGAACGCCGTTTTCTCTTCATCCTCTTCCTTCATCCTTATCTGGTGGTAACCCGAGTAAGCATCCAGGAAGGACAAGCGAGCACCCGGCGGTGGAGTCGACGATCTGGTCGATTCGAGGTAGTGGAAAGTGATCCTTTGGACACTTATTGAGTGCTGTAAAATCTACGCACATCCGAAGGATATCTGTGTGCTTCTTCTCTACGAGTACGGGGTTGGCCACCCATTGTGATTTCTTGATCTCTCTGATGAATCCTGCTGCGAGTAGCCTGTCGACTTCGGCTTCGACTGCAGTTCTTTTTGGGCCGGATATGCGGCGCATTGTTTGCTTGACTGGTTTAGCATCTGGAAATAATTGGAGAGAGTGCTCGGCGAATTCCCTGGGAATACCTGGCATGTCGGCTGGACACCATGCAAATATATCCCAGTTCTCACGGAGGAATTCGACGAGCGCGCTTTCCTATGCGATAGGCAGACTCGACGAGACATTGACTGTCTTGGTCGGGTCAGTCGGGTGCACCTGATGCGATCTTGTGTCATTGGTGGCATTGAATGCTCTGTCGACTGCCACCTTTTTGTGTTCTGGCATAAGTGTTCGATCGTTGGAGACCGCTAGATCAGCGAGTGTTGCTTCCATGCCAAACATCTCAGAGATTTTGCTGAATTCTCGGTCGCAAGAGTCAGACTTTTGGAAGTTCCTTGACTGTGATTACTCCTTTTGGTCCAGGCATTTCAGCTGGAGGTATGCATAGTGTGGCACCGCCATGAATCGAGCGAACGTCGGGCGTCCAAGTATAGCATGGTATTGTGACTTCCAGTCGACAACTTCGAACTCAATCGATTCTGTCCTGAAGTGGTTCTTGTCCCCGAACGTTACGTCGAGTTGTATGGTGCCTTCTGGGCTTATTGCTTTGGGACGATACCGTGAAAGGTATTTGAAGACCTTGGCAGGTTTTCGACTGACCTGTTCATTTTGCGGAGCGTATCTGCGAAGATGATGTTTATGCCGCTGCCATCCATGAATACCTTGGACATGGCGTAGCCTCCAATTTGCGCGTCGAGTACCAGAGCAGAGTGCCCTGGACGAACAACCGATGGAGGGTGGTCCTCTCTGCTGAAGCTTATTGTGGTTTCAGAACCCTTCAAGAATTCAGTTACAGGAGGGGTGACATGACCGCCATGTTTACTTGTCGAGTGCGAAGTTTTTGCTCCCTGTTGGAAGGCGACCTTTCTGTATCATGTACATCTGCCCTTGGGGCGGAGGGTACTGTGGTTCGTCCACCCGAGGTACGGGCTGTATGGCACCCGCGAGATTTCCGCCTGCGGCAGGCTGTGGTGGTGGAGGTGGTGCCATCAGAACAGGCATTGTTTGGCTGAGGCACGGGTGCAGGTGCTTGTGTGGCTGCTGCCTTTCTGAGATTTACGTAATCAGTCGCCATTTGGTCGAACTCCCTGCAGTTTCTCATCGAGTGATTGGAGCGCAGTTTTCCGTCGTCCCCCTTGTACAGGTGGAATCTGCAATCAGCATCCATCTTTTCTTCGAATGATCGCTCGGATTGTGCTCCGATGACTTGCGCCAGTCCTTCCTCTTGTAGCTATCACTGCGTTGGCCGCGGTCTCGACTGTCCGCGATCATCTCGACTGTCCGCCGATCGATCCGCCGGTTCTCTTTTGCTTGGTTCATTGCGGGGTGTGGAGAACCCAGCCGCCATGAATTCGGGTCTGTCATCGTCGTAGTGACGTTTTGAACGCTTGCGCCTTCGGTCGTCTCTGTACGAGTCTCTGCGGCTTCGACTGCCGCTTTCATGATTGTCACGGGGTGAGGACCCGCGTGTGGTGCGCGCCATGTCTTCTCCGTCTGCCCACTCAGTCGGTCATCAAGAGGTTAGCCACAGAGGTTGGCTTTTTGCGACCAAGTGCTTCTTTGAGGTCCCGCCTGGCGAGTCCCATTATGAAAGCATCCATGGCCATATCTTCTGAAATTACTCCGACTGAGTTGCGTATCTCAGTCCATCGTCTGATGTATGACCTCAACGTTTCGTCTGAACGTTGAACGCAGGCTCGCAGCTCCTCGAACGTTTTTGGGCGCTCACATAGAGGCTCGAAGTTTTTGATGAATCTGCGGAAGTGATCCCACGAGTCGTATGTTGATGGAGGTAGGCCTTGAGCCAGTCGCGGGCTGTGCCTTCGAGCATGAGTCGTATGTATTGCATGGCTGTGGTGTTTGTGCCTCGCTGGCACGCGACAGCCAGCCTGTAGTCTTCCAGCCACCCGAAGGTTCCTGTCGACCCGTGTACTTGGGCTGTTCAGATGTGAGTTTGAACCCTTTGGGCATCCGTGTCTCGCGGACGCGTCGAGTGAAGCACAGAGCTCCATGTGGCTCAGGCTCTCGATCAGAGTATGAGTCGCTACTGTAAGATCTGCGTGATCTGCTCCTGGACCTGCGCCTACGCGAGCCGCTTCTTTCCTTCGAGTGGTGGCGCGACCACTGTGATTGTATCTCTTGACGCGTGTCACTAGGGCACGGTCTCGACTCCCCTGGAGTTTTGGAATTTGGCGTATGGCCTTCCGCTAAGGCGAGTGATTTGATCTGTTGGCGATGTAGTTTTGCATTGGGGTCATCAGCTGGAGGCTTGATTGCCTCTAGGTATGCTGCAGCGGTAAAGAGAGCACCCGCAGCTGTTTTGGGTACTGGCACTCCCTCTTCGTCGTATGTCATGAAAGAGTTGCCTAAGTTGCGGGTGAGTGCCGCCCTTTCGTCTGGCGAGAGGTGTGACACCTTGATCTGGGTCTTGTGTCTGCTCGCCCGGTGGAGCTCAGGGAGAGCTGTCTTCGCGCACTCGACAAGCTAGCTTGCTTTTTGCGTTCTTCGAGTGTTGCTCTGACCTGCGCAGTCGAAGTGATTCCTGCCAGTTGAAGTACTGGAAGGTCAACATCTCCTCTTGTGTTGCGTCTGCTGGCATCATTGTGCACTCCTTGATGACTTTATCTGCTTTTGCTGCCATCTCAGCAGTGATTGTGAGAGTTGTGACTCCGTCCGGCATAGTAACTGTGCACGGGAATTCTGTAGGCCTGCGGCTGGCCGCAGCATCTGATGATTCTGCGGCGATGGCAACGTAGACCTGCTGGGGTATCACCCGAGGGTATGTATATGTGCTTTCGAGTCCCATCATGGACTCGACGTCGTCATCAAGGCTCATGTCGGAGTCGATATGCACATCGAGTGGTCCGTCTGGACGGATCTCGCTGTCGATGCCTTCGTCGCCTATGCTCATCTCGGCGTCGGCGAAGTTGTTTTGAATCTCGAAGTCGAGGTTGTTGTTGTTTGTGCAGATCTCAGAGTCGACGCGGTTGCCGATATGAGTTTCAGGTTCATCGAAGTCGCTGAGGGAGATCCCACAGTCGAAACTATCCTCGAGTGGGAGATCGAGCTCGGGATCGTTTGTGCGATATGCTGATTCGGCCTCCTCGCCCTGGAGTTCCTCAATAAGCTCGCGCATCTCTCGTGTGGACATGGTTGTTGCAGACGAACAAGCTTGGAGGATCGACGATGGTATGGACGCAGTTGAGGGATCCGCAGTCGAAGGAGCCGCAACCGATGGAGCCTCAGGTGCGGAAGTCGCGAGTTGGCGTGGATCTGTCAAGTCCTGCACACCAAGCTTGTTGACGAAAAAATTGAACGAACCAACGGTTAAACCCAACCCTGACTCGAGATCGGAGAAAGCCTCCCGGAACTCTGGCGAGTGTGGCTCGAAATCCATCAGAGGATCCGATGCGCTTTTTGCGGGTGAAGCTGGCGTGCTGCCGTTTGTCGAGTGAGTCGGCGAGTTGCCGTGTGCCGCCTGGGTCGGCGAGTTCTGGTTTGTTGATGCAGCCGGCGATTTGCCGTTTGTAGATCCGATCGGCGAGTCGCCGTTTTCCGATGGAACCGAAGAAACCGCGAGTCCAGCACTATTCTTTCCCACAGACGGCGCCAATTGACGAGGGTACACTCATCAAATCCCATGGTTAAGGACCTAGGGGTGAGATTATGGGGAGAGAACGTGGTAGTACTGGTAGTTTCGTCGGCTGACTAGCAGAGGCAAAGATTTACCCAGGTTCAGGCCCCTCGGGTGGAGGCAAAGACCCTACTTCCTGCTTGTCTGGTATTGATTGTGTGGATTATGCGATTACAGGGGAGCTCTGGCGAGATATCGATCTCGCTAGGGCTTTTGGTGGTTCGAGTATGGCTTGTCCCTAGATCGGCACCCCTCCCAGCCTTTAAATAGGCTGGGTCTCGGGAGTTCGTAACCAACCTAGTTTACACGTAAGGAAAGTCTAAACCGACTATGCCTATGTCTAATCTTGGAGGGTACTCCATCTTCTTGGGCCTCCTGTCTTGGGCTTCGAGTAGGCTCTTCGCTATTAGGCCTTAGTCGTCACGTGCACCAGGTACCCTTACGGTAGGGTACCCGAGATGTATACCCTTGTCAATGAGGGAAGTATCATCGTTTCAGCGTGTAAGTACTTCAGGCAGTGTGATGATGATCTGGAATCTGAAATACATGCCTGCCTGGAAGGCCTCAGAGGTAAACGGTCGGCTGTGTGAGCAGATTTTCCATCAGAGGGGTTTGCGCCGGGCAAATAGCTCCTATGCGACGTCTTTCCACCGAATTGGATGCACAGCGATATCGTTGGCAAGAATTGCTCTGCTGCGACATCTCTGTGAGCACAAATAGCCTAGGCCCAACATGGCCCTTAAGCGCAATCTGTTAGGATTATGGGGAGCCGGGTGGGACCCACAACTTATCCACGTCAGCTTATATGACCTGGGACCCACACAGCAGCGACGACCGTTATATCCTCCTCCCCTGCGCCCGCATCCTCCCTTGCCCCCTCTTCTTCTCCGGCGACGAAGCACGGCAACGCCGGGGAGAGATGTTGAGCTCCGATTCAGGCAAACATAAAAGCAGATAATACTAAACGAGCGCCCATACTAAATTGAACCGAATTACACATACTAGACTGAATTACACATACTAGACTGAATTATAGGCTATTACACACGGAGTAGTTCGTCAATGGCTCATCGTATCAAAAGCCACACGGAGTAATTCGTCAAACTAATTACATAGGGGGGACGTCGGAGTAGTTCGTCAACCGTTGCTCCTACCCCTAAACTAGGATCCAAAATTGGGCCAACACCGGAGCCCCAGGGGTGCGGCGGTGACGAGGCGGCGGTGCCGCTCAGTCGGAGTCGGAGTCCGAGCCGATGTCGAAGACGGGGTTGCGGGATGCTTGGAGAGCTTGCTGGAGGCGGAGTTCATCGAGCTCCTCTTCCATCTCACGGCGAGCGTCGAGCTGCTGCTGTTGATCCTTGCTGCGCTCTATCACCTCGGCGGTGATCCAGGCGAGGTCGTCGTCGGTGACATAGTCTCCGGGCAGGAGGCCGGCGCGCGGGCGCGCGGTGCGTGGTCCAGCTGCTCCTCCTCCTCCTTCTTCGGCGGCGGCAGTGGTGCCCGTGCGATGGAGGAGCTCCCCGCGCCGGAGGAACTTCCATGCTCGTAGCGGCTACCGGTCGCCGCCGCCGCCATCTCCATGCGGCGGTCGTACTGTAGTTCGTCCACTTGCGCGCGCCGCGCTTCTGACCACCGTCGGAAGCAACCCGCGCCTTCTGACCGGGGTCAGAGGCGGGCGCCGGCCACTTCCGCTCCTTCGGCTCCTCGTCGGAGCGATTTCCACCACCGGAATGGCCACCGCGAGAGGTTGAACCCCCACGCCTCATCATCGCCGTACGGCGGGGCTGGATCTGTAGGCGGCGGGGCTGGATTGCCGTGGTTTTAGTCGCCGGCAGCGAGTGTGGCGCAGATCTGAAGCGAGTGGGGAATAGCTAGGGTGCGACACATTTCTGTGGATAAGAAGGGAAACGGGAGGCGGTCAGAAAAAAAATGAGCTAGGCCGTGGCATGAGATAAGGCAAGGCCCAAATATAAGAGGCCCACCCTGAAATAAATCAAACACTGCAGCCAAAAAAACACTGTAGCCAATCAGAGCGCAGAACGAGAGTGTCGCGGATCGTCTGGGGGTTTCCTTCTAGAAGGCCTGATCGGACGGCCAACGTAGGGCTCTAGGGTTTATCCAATGGCCAGGGTTACGCGGGGTTTCGGCTGGGTCAACGGGGTTTGTGTGGGTTGACCAAATTAGGTTTAGCATAACAAATTCAAAAAAAATCAAAAAAATGTGGAACTTTCACACATAGTCTTGTTATATCGTATAGTAACTAGAAAAAAAATGGTTTACATACATTTTTACGAAAAAGGCTTAAATCAAGTGAGAGACCTCGAACACTTTCAAATGAGCATAACTAATTCAAAAAAATCAAAAACATAGGAAACCTTCGCACATAGTCTTCTTATGTCATATAGTAACGAGAAAAAATATAGATATGGTTTACATACATTTGCATGAAAATGTGTTCACTCAAATGTGATATCTCGAATAGAGTAGTATGGATTTCAAGGGAGAGAAGTATGGTTTCAGTGACTAGGGTTTAGCATAACTAATTCCAAAAAAATCAAAAAAATATGGAACTTGCGCACATAGTCTTGTTATATCATATAGTAACTAGAAAAAAAATATAAATTTGGTTTACATACATTTACACGAAAATGTCATCACTCAAATGTGATATGTCGAACAGAGTAGTATGGATTTCAAGGGAGAGAGGAGGTGGGTTTAAAGTTTTTGAAAATTAAAATTGTCAAAACCTCACCAAAGCTTCATTTTGGAGTGACTAAGATAGATCTGAGCTTAGTTTTCCATTTTCATGTTTTAAACTTGATTTATTTATGATTTGCAATTAAACCATTATTATTCAAAATAAAATAAATAATATTAAGATTAATTCAATAATTAGTGAGACTTCAGAATGACACTATATAGATATAACACAAGTCTAGAAAATTTATTTGGCTGATTTAGACAAGGTGAAAAAAATGTTGCTTAGAAATGGGGCCGTTTACCCTACCTTTGGAGCTCATTTGAAACACAATTTTTTCATGACTTAGCAAGCTCGGTTTGATGACCAAGTTAGATGAAATAAGTGCATAATAGTTTGAAATCATCCAAGCCTATCAAAAATACCATGTAAAGTTTGAATGTTGGTTCAAATTTGAATTTTGGTTCAATTTTGAATTCAAGTTTGAATGTAAAGTTTTATTTGTTAGAGTGACACTATATAGATAGAACACAAGTCCAGGAAATTTATTTGGCTGATTTAGACAAGGTGAAACAAATTGTTGCTTACAAATGGGGCCATTTACCCTACCTTTGGATCTCATTTGAAACACAATTTTTTCATGACTTAGCAAAAGGGCTCGGTTTGATGACCAAGTTAGATGAAACAAGTGCATAATAGTTAAAATTATCCAAGCCTAACAAAAATACCATGTAAATTTTGAATTTTGGTTCAATTTTGAATTCATGTTTGAATGTAAAGTTTTGTTTGTCAGAATGAAACTATATAGATAGAATATATATCTAGGAAATTTATTTGGCTGATTTAGACAAGGTGAAACAAATTGTTGCTTAGAAATGGGGCCGTTTACCCTACCTTTGGAGCATTTTAGTTTGAAATTGTCTCGGATTGATGACCTAGTTAGATCAAACAAGTGCATAATAGTTTGAAATCATTGAACATCCAAGCCTAGCAGAAATACCATGTAAAGTTTGAATTTGATTCAAATTTGAATTAAAGTGACCAAGTTTTTTTAAAGGTTAAAAGAAGTAAATTTGCATTTTGCATTTTCTAGCTCTTTGCATTTTGCAGCATTTTATTTACATTGTCACATGAAAACACTGTATGAAGAACTGAACAACTTTCCAAATTGCTGCACTCTGTTTTTTTTACTCCAAAGTAAATCAAATAAAGAAGTATATGTTTGTTTTTACTCCAAACTAAACTTTGGTATGCACTCTGTTAACTGAAGAACAAACACTTTACAAATTGCTCCTTCGATTCAGTTAACTGAACAACAAACACTGTCCTCTGCCCTGACAGGCCTAACTGCCCATTCTAAACAAGTAAAAGAAAAACAGAGCAATGATACAACCAAAAAATCCCCCTGCCATGATATTTGCTTGCTTCTGCAAATCGATCATCTACTTTAGATGTTTCTTGATCTCATTCAGTTCCACGTTCAGTTCGGACTCCGCAACCAGTTCAGCATTGCGCGCATTCCTCGTCGGCACGACTCTGTCCGCCCCTCTGTCCGAGCTCCCCATAGTCTCCACCGAAATGGGCGGCAACCCCAAATTGAGCTCCCAGGTTGCGGCTCCGCTTGAATCAATGTAGCCCTCAAACTGAAGCCTCTCAATATACACATCCATCCATTCGAAATGGTTACATTTCGAGTGGATCTGAAAACAGCAACATGAACCCTAGATCGTAAATTTGATGACAAAAAACGAAATTTGGAGAATTCAGAGCAAACAGAACTGAGATCTAACCTTGCCATCCCTTCCTACCAGTTTCTTGCTCAAGCATCTCACAAACTCGCGCTCAAGATTGCCATTCTCATCGGTCGTACTGACCCACCGCTTAAGAGGCTCTGGGCGTGGGCAGTCAGGGCACCTTGTGAGCGGCACTGCACCATACCGTGGCCATTTTGATTGCGGGGCGGAGGAGGTAGACATCTGCGCTAGGTCGTCGGAGAAGAAAAAGATTGGGGAAAGGAGAAGCAAGCGGCGGCGGCGGGCGGACGGGCACGGGGGCGGGTCTGTTCTAGCTGCGGTGATGTGGGTCCCTCGCGCTGAGTTGAATATGAGGTGGGCCAACGTTGCTCGGATAATCCTAACAGTTAACGATCAGTGGCGTTTAAGGGCCGTGTTGGGCCTAGGCTATTTTCGCAGATACAAGCGTCGCACAAGAGCAATTCTTGCCAACGACGTCGATCTCCATCCATTTGCAGGGAAGGACGTCGCATAGAAGCTATTTGCCCGTTTGCGCCAGGGAGACCCCATGTCCCCCTTGCTGTTTGTTAACGTTATGGATTGTCTGGCTGCCTGCCTGGCTGAGGCTGAACGCTGTAGCATCCTCAAACCTATTGGGCGGCAGCCGCTCACCTTCCGTGCGTCGCTGTATGCTGATGATGTGGCTCTCTTCATTAACCCAAGCCATGTTGAACTGCTCTCGGTGCGGCACATCTTTCGGCTTTTTGGCTTAGCCTCTGGCCTCCACACAAATCTCTCCAAGAGCTCTTGTTTGCCAATTCGCTCTGATGGTATTGACCTTGAGGCCACCCTGGACCAGTTTGCCTGCCCCGTTGGTACATTCCCTGTTACCTATATAGGAATGCCGCTCTCAATTTCCATACTGCGCCGTGCAGACCTTCAGCCAGTCCTCGATAAGCTTGTCAAAAAGGCCGCTTCTTGGAAAATGCCTACCTCGTCTGGAGGTCGTTTGACGTTGGTGAAATCTGTGTTGGCTGCTATGCCAATTTTCCACCTGATCGCAATTCAAGCTCCCAAGTGGTTCTTTCGTATGGTAAACAAAGTGTTGCGCAAGTTCCTTTGGGCTGAAAAAGATGAGGCTTCGGGAGGAAAATGTCTTGTGAATTGGGGGCTAGTCTGCTCACCTACCTGTTTCGGAGGCCTTGGCATTCTAAATCTTCAGATGCACAGCAATGCTCTAAAGGTCCGTTGGTTGTGGCAAAGCTGGATCGATGAAACCAAGCCACGGAGAGGGCTGCCCATTCCTGTCGATGACAATGTCCAGCGGCTGTTCTTCGCCTCCGTGCAGTTTCAGATTGGTGACGGAACCTTGACGAGCTTCTGGCATGTCCCTTGGTTGCTTCAGGTCCCGTTCAAAGAAAGGTGGGCCGAGTTGTTAGTATTGCACAAAAACAAGCCTAACCATTCAAGAAGCACTAGCTGATGCTCGCTGGATCAGGCACCTCAAGAACCCTCTCTCGCCGCTCGCAGTTGTTCAGTTCACGGAGCTTTGGGAACTTGTTCATGATGTTCAACTCACTGCTGGTACCTCTGATTCTTTAATTTGGCGATGGACGAGCAATGGTGTTTATTCTGTCCAGTCTGCGTATCTCATGCAGTTCGAGGGGCGCCTTCGTTCACCCTTGCCGGCGACTGTCTGGGATTCAGACGCTCCGCTGAAATGCAATTTTTTTGCATGGCTGGCCTGTCTAAAACGCTGCCTCACCGCCGACAATATGCTCAAGAGGGGATGGCCTTGTGACCCTCTTTGCCCTTTCTGCCGGTCAAGCCCTGAATCCATTCTTCACATCCTGTTGCATTGTCCGTTCTCCTGTCAGGTTTGGTGCCGGGTTCAGTTGAAGCTACAAGTTGCTTTCAACCCAAGACCTGTCGCTGCAATTTCGCTTAGTAGCTGGTGGTTGGACCAGATCAACAACAAACCCAAGGAGGCAGCACACTCGATGAACTCTGTCATCACGCTGGTTCGCTGGTCGCTGTGGAAAGAGAGGAATGCCAGAATATTCAACAACCTGGCCTCGCCTGCCTCGATGGTTTTCAACAAGCTGGTTGACGAAGTTACGGTCTGGCTAGCTGCTGGAAAATCAAAAGCTGGACTGCTAGCAAGAAGACCACGCGAACCTGACTAGCTACTCAGCTTAGCTCCAGGCCCGTTTTTGTTGCTGCTGTTTTTTTGACAGTTTCCTTTTAGCGGCTTGTTTTTTTTTTTGTACATTTTTTTTTTTTTGAAAGCCTGCGTACATCAAGGAGTACTACATACCAACGTATGAAGTACAAGAAGAAGAACAAAGCCCACGCAGGGGAACAAAGCTAGAACAAGCGTCAGCAACATCGCCGGCGAGGGAGACGAGAACCACTGACCTCCTTCTTACCACGCCCCAAGGGTACCTCCTCCAATGAAGATCGCCGCAGAGCCCGTCCGCCGCGCCGCAGCGGAGCTTATGCCGATAAACGAATCCGGCGAGCACCCTTCCGCTCTAACTCCACCACCTTGCCGCAGTCGTCGTCGTCGTCCCCAGCGCAGGCAGAAGCCGCGAGCCTCGCCCAGCCTTGAATTCCAGCCTCCGGGTCCTCCCTCGTAGCTCCACAACGAGGAGGGCGACCTCCCCGCCGGCTGGCAAGGAGGAGGAAGAACCAGAGGAACGCCGCAAGATCCGAAGATCCCCGGCCACCAAAAGCCGCACGCGCCACGCCGGAGCTCCGCAGAACGCCGTCGCAGGAGGGGAAGCGCGCCGGACCCCACCTAGCCGCCGACACCATCGCCGCCTCCACGACGCCGCCAGCGGGTTCCTAACTCGACCTACACTATGTACAGGCCGGGATCTGGGGATCGGCCAGCGGAGGGGAGGAATCCCGCAGATCACCGACGAGCGAGGTGGTCGGGCTGGAGTCGCTCAAAAATCGCCCTCTGGCTACTGTAGCGAGAGAGAGGAAAGCGTTTTTTTTTTTGTACATTTGTTACCCTGAACTTGATTCCTTATTCTTCTAATCAATTGAAAGCAGCGCTGTCTGCCTTCGTCAAAAAGAAAGGAAGGCCTCACTCTGGCGTTTCACCATTCAGAGCTCCCTATTATCATTGAATCAGATTTTTGTCAGCTGCTAGAGATAGTTTCGGCTGCTGGACCGAACCGTTCCCCTCAGAACAACTTGGTTTTGGAGATACAGTCCTTAGTTACCGAAAGTAGTTTGTGTTCTTTCGTAAAAGTGGATCGTGGACAAGTTAGGGTTAGTCATGTTCTTGCGAATTTTGCGAGAACGGAGCGTACCTCTCTTATCTGGCTCAGATCTGCTCCTGATATTGTGTTACAAGAACTTGATCGTGAGTCTATTGTGAACCCTGCTGTCTAATAAAGATCCAATTTTACCCACACAAAAAAACATCCTTGGCAAGAATTTTGATGTGGAGAATGTGGCAAGTACTCTGGCTTTAGCTGATCAGCATAAGTGCATAACTGTGACAAGCTTAAGGATAAGATGGATGATGTAATGGCCAAGGTTATGCAAATCTCAAAAGATCTTGCCCCTCTGTCTTAATAGATGCTTTAGAGAAGAAGAGAAGGTCTCGCAAAGCATAGATGGGCAGGTCAATGTAAGCTAAGCATATTGACTGGGCGGTTTAGTTCCTAGAGCAGCCGATGCTAACTAAATTTCCTAGAGCATGAACAGGTCATTGTAAGCTCTATGCTTTAGGATGTGTTAAATTGCTCTAGAAAAAGACACGTTATATTAATAGTTTGCTAGTTTTCCTAGAATAGCTCATGCTAACTAAAATCTGTTACATGTGTTGCTAAGGCTTCTTACATTATGGATAAGCTGTGCCCCATTGTCGACGAACCCTCTGCCCCATTGTTAACATTGTTCCCTTGAAAACTGAAATATTTCACATCGTATACAATCTGGCTCATAATTATTCGGTGTTGATAAGCTGTGAATTCATCCGCCTAACAGTTCGAATAATGAACGTTTATTATTGATCCACTACCATCTTGGTCACACTTATATTTTTCTCGGATATACTACTGTACGTCTGTACATCGCAAATCTGTAGTTAGCTTCGATGATTAATTTACCGTGTTTATTTAGCGTCACAAACAGTTAAATTTCATTTAAGCACCTTACTCCAAGGGCCAACTTGGTTTAATTTTTCCAAGTCAGACATATGGAACTGTGACTTATTGTACTGATGTGGTTTGTGTTAATCTGTGTTATCATCATCGAGTATATAAAAGCTGGGCGTTTTCGCGCCCTCTCCGCGCCCGTTTTACTGTAGCAGCGACAGTACGCACTGTAGAAAACTACAGTGTTGAACAGTACGCGGTGGGGTCCACATGTCATCCTCACACCGCGCTGCCATTTTTTGCAAACAAATACAAGGGAGCCCAAAAATTACACATCCTTCACAGAAAAACCGTCACGAAGGACCTGTTTGCAATTACGTGAGACTCCGAGTTCTTTTTCGTACAAAATGCCACAATCCCCCACCCCTCTCCCCTCTCTCTCTCCTCCCGCGCGTCGCTCCGGTCGCCGCCGACGCCGCCGCTCCGCCCCGCCGTTCTGCTCCTCCTTATTCACATCGGCGCACACGGCGCGCTCCGCCGTCGCCGCCCCTCCATCCTCGCCGTCTTTCGCGTGCCGGGACGCCGCGTCGCTGCGGCAATCGTGCTCGCCCTCCTCGGCAGCCGCGGCCACCGATTTCGCCGTCGGCGACGCTCCGATGGCCTACAGGCGGCGGCGCCGCCACCTACGCGTTGCCCGCGTCGAGGCGCACCCGATGAGCCCACGCTCGCGTCGCCGGACGCGGCATTTCGGCGCCGGCGTCGGCATCACCGCCGCGGCTGCTCCGCCCCGTGCTGGCGTCGGCGTGGCGACGCGGAGGGCCTGCAATGGGTAGTGGGCCGCTTGCTGGGCCGGGCTGGCTGCTGTGCGGCCCGCTCGGCCTTTTTTTTTCCTCTTCTATTTTTCTTTTCCAAAAATCTTTTATAACTTTCCAAATTCAACTCAAAATAATTTCTAACCAATTTCTAACAAACTGTAAAAAAAACAACAATTTGAAATACTTTGTGATCTTTTCCACCTTATTTGAAATATTGGAAAGTTTTTTATTTTCCTCTTATTTTCCTTTTTTTTAAAAAACTTTGAAAACTTCTCAAATTCAACTCCAAATAATTTCAAACCAATTTCTTGTAATTCCTACAAAAAACAATCATTTTCAAATACTTCATTATCTTTTCCACCTTATTTGAAAACTATGAAAGTTCACACAATAAAAAAAAAACTTTTAAAACTTCTCAAATTCAACTCCAAATAATTTCAAACCAATTTCTTGCAATTTCTACAAAAAACAATCATTTTCAAATACTTCGTTATCTTTTCCACCTTATTTGAAAACTATGAAAGTTCACACAATACAAACAACCTCATTTCACACCTTCACGACATTTCAAATATTATGTATTTCATATTTTTCTTCCGAACACAAATAGTGCCCACAAAAAATACTTTGCGACCTTTTCCAAATTATTTCAAATCTTGAAAAGTTCAAATGCTCATTGCACACCTTTACGACGTTTGAAGAAACAATGTATCTCATATTTATATGGGCTTACAAATATCAAAATAAAAAGGCCACACCTGTAAATATTGAGGTATAAATAATTTTAAAAACTTCACAGATATTGTCTTACAGTAAAACAAGATATTTGAATTACAAGCCAAACGCAGCTATATCCACCAGCAACAGTTGAAAAAATCATCAACACGATAAAAAAAAATACTAACTAATTACAAAATATGACCAAATTTATGCCTCACAAATCTACCAAATTTACATATATAAAATTGTTTAAAACAAAAAAAAAACTATATACACGCTCCAATTATATGGAGCTGTATTTAAAAATAGTTCTCTATCTATGGAATCCAAATGAATAGATGTGCATCTCCACCCATTATGGACTTACATTTAAAACTAATAATTTTTTAACATTTCAAAATGCTTAAAAGTTGGAGATATTGCAAAATATATCAACATAAAAAAAAACCACCAAATATAGTTATGTAGAGTTAACTTTAACAAATACTAACATATTCCCTCCAATTATAGACTCTAATTAAATATCTCAATTAAGCAAAATATTGGCAAAAAAAAAACCTACTTATGAAATTCAGATGCAATTCCTCAAATTATATATTTAAATATGAAATTCATATGCTATTCCTCAAATTATATTTCCACTTAACTAAATGCTCATATAATGCACATCTTTTAATTACGGAGCTAAAACAATTATTTATGCCAACATACAAACATAATCAAACATTTAAATTTGCAAACTATTCCAACATACCCTACCATTTTCGAAAAATTTAAATTGGACAACATTTAGGTACAATTTAAATACATTCCCTCTAATTCCAGTTAACAATTCATAGCAACATACAAACATATTTAAATATTTCAAATTGCTACATATTCCAATATTTCAAAACAATTTCTAACAAACTATAAAAAAACAACCATTTGAAATACTTTGTGATCTTTCCCTAAATATTTCCAAGGCGTGGCATTTCCCTAAATATTTCCCTAAATATTTCTTCCCCTCCAAAATATCCAATTTCTTTATAAGTCTTAAAATAGGTTTCAACAAATCACAGGAAATACAAACTCTGAATTTATTAATTACAACAATGCAAATCATGCATACAGAATGTGCAAACAAAAAATTACAACAATGCAGATCATGTACTCCATGAATTACAACAATGCAAATCATGTATGCAAAAAATGCACAACAATTGTATTTCAAAAAAAAACATTCGCTCCAAAATATTCAAATTCTTTCTGAGATTCAACAAGGATTGAAAAACTTCACAACAACTAGAAACTTTGAATTTACTAATTACAATAATGGAAATCGCACAAAAAAGACAATATTCCCCATATAATTTTCCTACTTTGACGGAAAAAAAAACATTACCCATTGTAAGTTCAAAAAACATAGTACTCGGAAAAAACAAAAAAACAAAACACTATACTCATAATAAATTACAAGAATATTTCAACATTTCATTTTGGCCAATATTTCGCCACCATACGAACGAACTTTCCGCAAATGTAGAATCAAATTCAAATGGATTTTCCTGATTTTACTTAAATATTGACATCGAAATGCAAACATGTTTGACCATTTCGATCCACTGAATATTTGAACATTATATACAATATATTCGAAATGAACACAAAAAGTGCTACCTATTCATGACAAAATAAAAACATATTCCAACATACCAGTTCAGCTAACATTTTGGTTAAAAAAATATATATATACTGCATTAAAAAAAACACCAAGGGCGTGCCGTGACGGCACGCCAAATTCAACTAGTTAGCCTATTAGGGGAGTCCATATTACTGCATTATCAGTTTTAAGGAGTAAGTCAGAATAGTATTAAGTATCTTTTCCTCTAGCACGCACTAATCTTCAGTTTAGAATTTATGAAGCTTGGTATAAGACTGAATGACGTTATACATGAATCTCAAGAGTTCTGGGCTAGAGCATGGCAAGATGCTGCTGCTCTCAGTTTTGCTGTTCATTTTAACTCCACTATGGCTAGCCTTAACAAAATAATGAAATGTTGTCTTTCTTCTTCTTCTTCTCGAGACTAATGCTTTTCCCTTTCCCCTATATCTTGCTTCCAACTCTTCTAACTCTGTCACTACCTTATATAAGATCAAATATGTTTGGTGGACCGGACTATCTAGAACGCGAACCACGGTTTACTATGTTGCAGTTAGCGAATGGTGTTAAGTTGGTGCATATAGTGTCAGGCCGTGCAGTTAGCAAAGCACGGTCTGAAAAATAGGGTGCGTATCAAGACTTAGAATCTGGGATGAAGTCGTTCTATACTTCTGCAGAGCCATTAGTACCTTTACAATAGCTACTACTAGCGAGTTTAGCATCTGAGAATGTATTTATTGCATGTGTCACTGTAATGTGTAAGGTACTGATGGTTGAAAGAGAAGACTTTGATATGCATGAACCAATGGATGAAATCTTCACGCGGCAACCAACAACCGGTGGGTGTATCCTTTTTGTGCGCCCAAAGGCACGCCACAATGATATATTTTGCTTCCGAAAAACTGCAACAACATTTGCAACTCATTGCTGAATATTTATGTTTAAGCAATACAATCATCACGCAATGCCTCTAATGTGTAATTAGGCAGTAGGCCAGCACAGACTGACCTAGCTAATGTCCACTTGGCTTAGATGGCTCATGCTGCTACTGCTGATAAATAATTGGCGGTTTCTGAGTATCCAATCATTACTCCAACATGGCACCTGCTCTCACAGCCAAATTCCCCAATTTTAATGCTCGGACAGTACTATACTATTAGTCATGCTGTCATATTACGTAGGCATCATGACGGCAAGATGGGTGGAACTAATTCGTGCATATGCTTAATCCGATCCGTTCTCCATAAAACACCTCCATCCATACTACCAACTGCAGCAATCTTTGGCTCATATGTTCCTCATCCATACCATGGCAACGCCTCTCTCGCTTCTGCTGCTACTCCTTGGTCTTTTCTTCTTGCTTGCCGCTGCCGCTGCTGAACAGCAGTGGCCGCCGATCGCACGTCCGGGCTGCCGCGACAAGTGCGGCAACATCAGCATCCCCTACCCGTTCGGCATTGGGCCGGGCTGCTTCATTGCAAGCCAATTCGAGGTTTTCTGCAACGAGACCGGCAGTCCCCCACGCGTCTTCCTTGTCGCCTCCGAATCTGGATCATACCAGAAGAATGTGGAGGCCACCTTATCAAACGATACCAAGTACCCTTATGTGTTCCATATCTACGATCCCCCGGCGCTTCCTCCATCACCGATCGAGCTCATGGACATATCAGTGGCAACGAGTGAGGTACGGGCATATGGCGCGGTCTCGTCCTACTGCGCCAAATCCCCTACCGACCGCGTAGTCAAGCTCCAGCAGACATGTGTGTCGCCCTCCAAGACCTTGTATCCGTTCCAACTGTCGATGAAGCGCAATGCTCTCGTCAGGGTTGGAGGGGTCGACCTTAGCGTCGTAGTGAGGCTGTCCACTACCTTGTTCGTGGACTTCGATGACGGTGGTTCATGGGCCTACACCAGCTGCACTTCATCAGCATCTTCCAGTTACGGTTTCCGGGCACCCGAAAACGGGACGTGCGCGGGGAATGGCTGCTGCCAGGTCCCCTTTGCCGGAAATACGCAGGATAACCCAGTCCCCATATTTGCAGTGTCATTCCAGGCCGTGAACACTACGTATTATGCCGATTCGCCAGCACACCCGTGTTCATATGGGATGGTTGTGGAGAATTCATTCTACAACTTCTCGTCGCTGGACATGTACGGATACGAGGGGTTATCCAAGAAGTTCCAAAGGGGCGTCCCCTTCATCATCGATTTTGCTGTCATGGCCTACCGCGAGTTCTATGGCGGAAACGGGACTTGTCCGGCGGGAGGCCAGCAGGCACCTGCATGCGCCAGCAGCAACAGCTTTTGTACCAACGCAACCTCAAGTGGCTATAGTTATCGTTGCAGCTGCATGGAGCATTACGAGGGCAATCCCTACGTTGCTGATGGATGCCAAGGTAACAAATGTTGTCTCACTTCATATGTATATACTAGTATATGGTTATCTTATTCACCTGCTGTATATTTATCCTAGCTAGCTCAACTTTTTCTCAGACATCGATGAATGCAACAACCCAGATTTGTATCGCTGTAATGGGGAGTGCAAGAACAGGTTTGAAGGCTACGACTGTCCATGCAAGCGCGGATGGACGGGCGACGGCAAAGCAGGAACTTGCAAAGAAATATTCCCCTTAGTTGCTAAGGTCATTCTGGGTAAGTGCATATAATATGATTACAAATTTATTCGTGTGTACCAAGTTCACACGCATTCACTATATTTGAATAAAAATTATTTCACCGCATGAAAATAGCAATTCTCCAGATTTATATTAGATACGCCAGAAAAGAGAAAACTATAGAGTAATATGACTTTATGTTTTCCAGATTTAAAATTGAAAAATCGTAAGGATATCACCAAAAATTGTGAGTAGAAATTTTGATCGGAACTTTACATGCAAGTGGAGCATATGATTGTTGTACATGCTTTTGCTTGATTTAAACTCAGTACCATCACGCAGAGAAGTAGATTGGGTGCTCTGCTTTCATTACACAACCTTGTTCATTTCAGCTACTTACAAATTTCAAATAGTGGAAAAGAAAAACCTCCTTCCCTCTCACGACCCGCGCCGCCCCCGCGGCGGCCAGGCCGTGCCTCCGTCTCCCAGCTTCTCCCTCCTCTCCTCCCTCCCGCCGTCGCCGGTGGCGGCGGACCCTCGACCTTTCCCCTCCTGGTTTTGGGCGGCGAGGGGCAGCCATGGGCCAGGAGATGCGGCGGCGGGGTCGCCCTGGAGCAACGCGGGTGGTCGACGTGGTGGTGGAGCTGCCATTGGTGGCAGGGGCGGTGGTGGTGGAGCTCTGGCCCTGCAGGCCCAGATCTGCGCCTAGGGCCCGATCTGGGTTAGTGCGGGTTCTGCCTCGTTACCTCCGGTTTGCATGCTGAGTGGTTCGTGACGGAGATGGCAGCGATGTCGCCACCCCTGCTGCAGCATGGCGGCGGGAGCTTCACGGGCCTGCCTGGGTCCAGCCGAGCCAATGGGCCGATCAGAAGGGTAGCGGCGGTGGCGGCCTACGTGCAGCAGCATGGCGACGGGGACTTTACGAGCCCCCGGGGCTCGGCCGGGCCTGCTCGACCTGGTGTGTCCCTGTTGCCGTGTCCGGTTGGCACCCGCCGATGGCTGTGGAGGACGTCCTCCAGGTGGTTGTGTTGTTGCCATCCTCCAGCTCCAATGGCTCGGTGTGCTCTTGTCGTTGCGTCCGGTCGGCTACCGTCTATGGCGGTGGAGGTTGTTCCCTCCCGTGTGGCTGTGATGATGTCGGACCTTGTCTACGGCTGCTTCGTTCGGCCTGGCCGGCCTTGCTACGTTTGCCATGGTGAGACGATGATGGTGGCTGCAAGACCGTGGTGGCGTATGTTGATGGATGGCAAGATTGGTGGAGCGCTACGGATTGTCCAGGAGGTGGTTTTTTCGGGTCGGGAGAAATCCTTGTCGTTTCGGCACCGACACGGTGATGCTTGAGAGTGTCACCGTTCCTTCCTAAAGGGCGTCGGGTGTACCTCTTCTCCATTCCTTGGAGTGTATCGGGGAAAACCCTAGGACCTGTCCGGGCAGCAGTGTCGTCGTCGTCGTCGTCGCTTTCCTTCTTGAAGGTGTTGTTTGGTACGCGGTGATTCAGAGTGGTAGGATCGTGGTGGGAATACTCCGTAGAGGACGCAGCGGTTGCAAGTCATTTTCGTTTTTGTTGATCCGTCGGTGTCGGTATTGTTTTCTCTTCTTTTTTTCTCTTTCTTTTCTTTTGGTCTTGACTGTGTTGTTTGCCCTAGCAGTGGTCTTAAAGTTGTGCCGCGTGATTTCTATATTAATATAGCGGGGCGAAAACCTATTTCGAGAATTAGTACAAATTTCATATAGTAGCCAAGTTCATCTCCCTAGCCCCTCTAGCCCTTTTGAGACCCAACCAGCATATAGATCGACAAACTATATCCATTAGAAAATCGATCCGACGGGGAGGTGGTGCTTTGCTTCCTTCAAACACTAGTTGACATGTACGTGCAAGCGCACGTCTTAACAATTCAAGGGTACACATTATAAGTAGGTAAATACCGTACAAGGGTCTACACGGAGTACTTCTTTTGATGCAAGTCAATAGCAGCACAGATATCTTAACAATGTGGTACTATAACTTTTTCTGAAAATGAGTGCCCGTACGTTGATAGGGCACGGTGATAGTGAATCCATGTAGGCATAGTGAATAAGCATCTCTCTGATGGATGGCTCATGCCAACAACATCCATGTACAGCAAATCCTCTTTGTTATAGTATGAAAGAGCTCTACTTGAAACACCCGTGATACAAACAAATCCAATTCAATCGTAGTACAAATTTGAGAAATTCAAGTTAGAAAACCCAAATTAAAAGTGGAAAACAGGGAACCATGCAGTTGTAACTACTATTTGATATGTTAACCGGAGGCAAGACGTTAAGTTTGATGTTCTTTACCATGGTGAACAGAGATCCATGCAGCTGTAACTACTATTTATATGATACAAACCATTTTATTGCGATTTGCAGTGAGTGTTTACGTCACACCCCATTAAAAATTATCAATTTGAAATGTAAACTCCTTTTTAAATCCAACTATGGATGCTGGAAATATTTCATAGCAACGTGAGATTGACCCTATGATAATTTGCAGAAAACTGTGTGCGAGGTTTGAATTTCCGAATAATTATTTTCTTATTTGAAAATAGACAATAAAAAGTGTATTTTATTTAAACCTCTTCTTTGTTTGGTTCAACTGCCCTTGTTGAGCCAACCTAATCTGGCCAAGCCAAGCCATCCCGAGAGATATGAATAAAAGGTAAAACCACTGAAATTTTAGGAAAGTGTGAACTCTGAACTTGGTTCACTGTTATTTCAGTAAAACCGATCTAAACACAAGTGGAGTGTAGAGGAGAGAAAAATCAACAATTCATTCAACCTGTGTTGCATTCAGTTTTCTTGTACAGCTGAACTGCATCGGCAGGGCAACATCAAGGGCCTCCAACTCTTGCCTAGTGAAGTAAATCCTTTTACCTTATCTTCAGAGAGTTACAACGTGGACACACGGCCGGCGAACGCCCGCTACAGTGAGCGCATGGCCCGTTGCCACAGAACGGCGGCCGAAGCGGCTCACACCTACACGGTGACGCTTCAGAGTGTCACCGTTTCTTTCTTTCTAAAGGGCGTCGGGTGTACCTCTTCTCCACTCTTTGGAGCGTATCGGGGAAAATCGTAGTACCTGTCCGGGCAGCAGTGTCGTCGTCGTCGTTTTCCTTCTTGAAGGTGTTGTTTGGTACGCGGCGATTCAGAGTGGTAGGATCGTGGTGGGAATACTCCAGAGAGGACGTAGCGGTTGCAAGTCATTTTCGTTTTTGTTGATCCGTCGGTGTCGGTATTGTTTTCTCTTCTTTTTTTCTCTTTCTTTTCTTTTGGTCTTGACTGTGTTGTTTGCCCCAGCAGTGGTCTTAAAGTTGTACCGCGTGATTTCTATATTAATATCCCTAAAATTTAAAAAGGGTAGCATCGTCTTTCATTACAATTAATTACGATTAATTAGTTGTTAATTCAGATCATTAGACTCCGCCGGCCTGCGGGAAACTTCCCGGCGAGACGCTCATACACAGCTAACGATAGCTGGTGGATTCTTTCGGCTCTCCAATGTGTACGTACAAGCTAAGCTAACTAGCAGGTCAATGGATCACTAGTAGCAGCACAGACGCCAAGGCGCTCCTTCTCGTCGGCACGGGGTACCTCCTGCTTGCTGTGTGGTCGTTGGCTCCGCTGTCCGGATCGCCGTCGTCTCCGCCGTCTTGACGTACTCTGGTGAGGAGCGCACTACTACTTTGGCACTCTTCTCGGGCAAGCTAAGGCGCAGATCAAGGGGCCCCTGCTCACGCTCGCCTTCGTCTACGTCCTCGAGATCGCCCGTGTCGTGCTTGTGAGGGTCATGGCATCAATCTCGCCATTCACATGGTGAAGCAGTACTTCAAGGCTATGTTTTTGGGCTGGCTGCTCCTGCTCGTCCTGTCTGCCGCCGTGCGCCTCGTGTTCTTCTCTTTTCTCTGCTCTTTCCACGGAACTACGGCACATGTCGCCGTACCGGCGACGGACGTGATTATTCCTAACAACCCACGTCCAGGCGGCCAGCGTGATTATTCCTAACAACAGAGTCTATGCGGGAGAGGTGTTCAAGGAGGGGCGGGTCGCCGGCGCGTAAAACTGGTCCTCTACCTACGTCTCTTGTGGCCGTCCCAACAAACGCACAGGTGGCCTCTCGTATGTGATGTTGCACATATTTACCAGTTTGTATAGCTAGGGCTAAGTACAGTTCAATTAGTCCGTAATAACAAATTAATAATTTATCAATGACCACCGTACCCTTAATTACGAAGGGGTAAGGAGCCATCTCATGCCTTGATGTGTTTAAATTTGGGAAGGGGGTACATTGAAGCAGAAGCCTTTCAAGAATTAGTACAAATTTCATATAGTAGCCAAGTTCATCTCCCTAGCCCCTCTAGCACTTTTGAGACCCAACCAGCATATAGATCGACAAACTATATCCATTAGAAAATCGATCCGACGGGAGGTGGTGCTTTGCTTCCTTCAAACATTGATTAGGCAATCATCAAAAACTACCAAAATATCCAACATAGTCATAATGCGTACATCACTGTTGACTTTTTCAAAACTTTGCTAAGACAGTGCACCATATAGGACCCAACTTTTTCAATGCATATATAAACCTTATTTTAATTTTCTGATCTATATTTGGTGTAATGTTGCCTCACGCACACTTTTTTGGGAGGCTTAGTTCGTCGGCAATCTTGAAGTTTATTTTTGCTGCTACTTGTAGTTTAACTTTAATACATATCAATTAGATAATCGAAAATGTTATATTCATTTTTTTGACATGGCTAGAATACTACATTAATAACTTTAAAAGTTTCTCGTATGACATTAATTTATTTCTGGCTGATTCAGGTGCGGGTGTATTTATTAGTTTCATTATTGCGACATTCCTATTTATTCTTTTGAAAGAGAGAAGGAAGACAGCGATTTTTACAAAAAGAATGGTGGGCCCATATTAGAGAAGGCAAAACTCATAAAACTTTTCAGAAAGAAGGAGCTCAAGCAGATCTTATTGGATAGCAATATACTCCCTCCGTTCGGAAATAGATGTCTTGGATTTGTCCAAATTCGGATGTATGTGTACACTAAAACATGTCTACGTACATCCGAATCTAGACAAATGCAAGACATGTATTTCCGAACGGAGGGAGTAATTGGGCAAGGTTTTTTTGGTGAAGTTTACAAGGGTTGTCTTGACAACGAACAAGTTGCAATAAAGAAGCAACAAGAACATTGTAAGGCTCACAGGTGCTTATGCCTCCGTGTTCTGCTGAGCTATCATGAGCTGCGTCGCACACGAGGACGTTGTTGACTGTTTGAGGCACTGGAGTGTTTGTGTAGCACTGAACTTCGTGTCTCTTGAATTTCAGCATTGCATCTATCGACTGGCGCTATGAATTTGTGTTCTACTCAATGCAATATTTATCTCTGCTTTGGTTGCAAGAAGATCCGTCCCCTCGTGTAGATCATGGTCATTATGCGACTGTCTGAGTGATTCCTGCGCTGTGGGGATCCCGGGCAACGCATGGGAGCATGCACAGTAACGACTGCTGGTCAGTCGAGTCGCCCTCGCCTAGAGCTTCTCGGTCACGGGGTTGACTATCTTCTACTACATGGACTTGGGTGGGGTGCCGATGACGGTCCCGCAGAACCTTGCGACGGTGGCGGTGCTCCCCCACCAGCTCCCGCCCTTGGCCGCAGAGCTTACTGTGGAGATCCTCAGGGACGAGCTGGCCAAGATCATGCCAGGGCACGAGTGGAAGGTGCGAGAGATCACCCCCACCGAGTTTGCAGTGGTCTTCCCCTTAGCTGAGATACTCCACCTTTGTACCATGGGCATCACCCTTTCGAACAACAAGATCGGGGTGTCCATCAAGGCCTCGACTGTTGTCCCTGAGACGGCGACCTCTCTCTGCTCCACTTGGGTTCGGATCCACAGGATGCCGGATGAGGCCAAGTCGAAGGACATCATCGAGTTGGTTTCACAACCCCTTGGCAAGCTTGTCAAGATTGATGTCCGTTCGTTAGCTGGTTCTGGTACGGTTCTGTTCCGAGTCCTTTGCCCCGAACCGGTCAAGCTCTCCGGCTACTTGCCGCCGTTCTACTTTGGACGGAGGGGCGGGGGACAGGGGTCAGTCCTGCGTGTGGAGCTTGATGAGGACCACCCTCACTCCCCATCTCCCCGGGCTCCTGACGTGGGGCCTCCTGGGTGGGGGGGTGACGCCTCGGAGGAGGACTCCTCGAACGACGACAAGCTTGGTGCGGTGGACCATAGGAGCGGTCCCCTACGGCTGACGCCCCCTCTCTCACTGCTCCCCCCCCCCCCCCCCCGCAGGGACGACTACTCACTCCGTCGTTCTATCGCAGGCATCTTCGCCTGTGACCGCCGCGCCAGCACCGCCGACACATTCTAGTAGTGCGCCGGCCAAGCTGGCCCATGTCGACCGCCCTCGCGCCTCCCACCCTGACCCCCTGGGTCCGCTGGAGCTCCCCATCTCACGGTATGGCTCCAACCTCGGACTGCAGGGCTTCGACGCTTGCGCTCTGGGCCTTGATCTCACCGCCCAGGTGGAGGAGGGTCGTGGTAGTGTGGGGCTCGAGGTCGTCCCACCCTCGTTGTCGCGTTCTGTTGGGGAGATGTGCTGCACCCTCTCGCCGGGCTCGACCCTCCCCCCCCCCCCCCCCTCCATGAAGGGGTCTCCACCTCTGGTTCTGGCGATGCCGACCATGGTACCTGCGAGCCGACAACGGTCTTCCCCGACACACCCATGGCTGACTCGCAGGCTCGTCCTCAGCGTCGTGCCAGGCAGCCCTCGCAATGTTCTCAGCCCCCCATCACCACCCCCCCCCCCCCCGCCGCCACAGTGCGAGGTTGGCCATTGTTCACGGCGGGATGGGGATGCCGGTGCCCACGATGGAGGAGCAGGTGGTCCAGCTGACCGCCGCTCATCGTTGGGTTCCAGGTACGCTTCGTCCCACTCCTCCATCTCCCCCTTTGTGGTCTAGGTTTTCGATTCTCGATGAGTCCCTTTGGACCATTTGGCCCAGGTTGCTGATGACTGTGGAGTGGTCTTCCGAGGGGAGCGTGGACCCCGGTTGGACCAGATTGCCGCGATTAAGGCAAAGGAGATTTACGAGGGGGGGCTTTCTGCCTCGCGAGCTCAGGCGGAGCTTGCGAGGCAGGCGCCAATTACAGGGACTCCGGTGCAGGCGGCACCGGAGCCTAGCAGTAGCTCTGTCAGCTTGCCAGTTTTGGTTTCGCCTATTTAGACCGTTTCCATGTATAAACCGACTAGGAGCTTTACTCTTGCCAGCTAGAGAGCCGGGTAACGGACCATTGTTGGGGTCGATGAGCGGGCGATTGAGTGGCTTACACCCTAATTTTGTATCGCGAGGAGAACAAAACAGACGTTGCCCCCCCCCCCCCCCCCCCCGAGTTGTCTACATCTCGCCTTGTTTGCTCAGGAAGTTCTCGTGTAAACTAGCTTGGAGCTTAGCTCCTTACAACCGGGTTGCGGTTTGCTGCTAGGGTCAAAGAGTGTGTGATTGAGTTTTATGCACATTACTTGAACGTTTGCATGTAGTAGTAAGACAGACATAGTGGGGTTCTCACGCGTCGTCCCCGATTCGACACTTGTGTTCGCCTGAGGCCGTAACCCTAACAGACCTTTGCCCGACTTATCGTAGCTCTAGGGCGTAGACTGGCAGTCAGTGACAAAGGGGCGTAGACCAAGATTATGGAATCCTATTAAGCTAGAGAGCCGACAGGAAGGCAGATAGAAACAGAATGGTAAAATTTTGATAAACAAAACGATTTTCACACATCACCTTGGCAACATATAGATAATAGATAAGTTACTATGTGTGTCTTGCTATCTCCCGGGTTTCTAGCTGATTGGTTGAGGACTCACCCCCCCCCCCCCCCCCGGTGTAGGTCTGGCTGGGGGATGCCTGGCGGGTTCCCGGGTTGTCCCCGACACGATGGAAAGTCTTCCACGCAAAGACTATTAATTCCAGCCAGAGTCTGCGTTCGTTGAGAGGCAGGCTCTAGCCGGTGCGGCAACGTGAGGAGCGGGTTGACCTCCTCCTGCCCAAATTTCCTCTGTGTTTCTAACCATAGAAAAATCGATCAAATCCACTGAAAAATACATATGTGAAATTGATGAAGCCAAAAGGAGTATGGCTAAGTCTTATGTGAGGTTTTAAAATTCAAATCTTGTTAAGTACATGTCGTAAGATTCTGTCAGATAACTTTCCGTCCAAACTGTGTTGTGCGGTAAAAACCTAAAGCAGTTCACCGTGTATTAGCTTCCCCTTGCTTTCCTGGCTTCTTTTTAGAGGCTCAAAGACGAGTTCTTTGAAGGACATTATGTAATAATTAATTCAGATCTCCAAAATTAATTTAGTCAATCCACGTGTCGGATATTCTTGGGTCACAGGTAAATAATTTCTCTAATTAGTGGGCTGCCGATTAGATTTCCTAAAAGGGCCTAAACAGGACAGTTACCGGAACCAGCAAAAATATAGAGAGACCGAGAATGGGCATGGTGGGCCAAAAAATAGGCTGCTCTAGGCCCACATGCAGCTTAATGGACCGGCCTGCCTAACCGAAATGGACCAGCCTGCCTAACGCAAATGGACTGGCATGCCTTACCTAACTGGGCTAGCCCGCGTAATCGAAATGGGCTTCTATTGGGCCGTCCTGCCTAATCTTTACGGGCTTCTAATGGACCGGTCATCTGCTACGAATCAGGTTTGTGGTTGAAGAACTGGCGTACGAACGCATCCTATGTGTCGCCACGTCACCTGTTCAAAACGCCTTTAACGTTAATCCATCCGGTATCCGTTATTTGCATTTACCACGGTGATTTTCCCGTGGTGATGCGGTACCATCTACCGCGGTGTGAACCATGGTTGATTGTTTATCCACGGATCTTATACCACAGTACCCGGGTTGCGGTAAAAAAAAAATAGCTACTGAAATCGACTGTGGTAAAAGAGAGTATTTCAACGACTATGGCTGTATGTCATGAATGTTACATAGGTTGATTTTCTGTTCTACTGCGATGAACTTTCTCAACAGTTACTTGTAACCAATGAAGAATTTGTTGCATACCTAGAAAATATATTGGTTATAACCGTTTTTATTTTTTGCAATACAGTGAGACTTTTTTTAGATGTGTCGTAAGAAAAGAAAGAACAGTACTACACTACGGTAGTACGGTGCAGTACGCTAGCCTTCCCCATGCGGCGACAGTTCCTTTTCATTATCCCCTCTCTCCTACTCCCTCTGTTCCAAAAAAGATGACTTCTATTTGTCTACATGCGGACGTATCTAGATATGTTACATGTATAGATACGTTCACATGCATACAAATAAATAGAAGTTATCCTTTTTAGAACGGAGAGAGTACATGCATGTAATTAAGCAAGCAATACATATCTTTAAAAAAAAATCTCTGAAACTGCTAACCCGTTTGGCATTTCGTTTCCATCGTTGACTTAGTCGACAAGATTTACAAAACTTGATCTCATGCTGACTTATTTGGACAACTTTCTTTTCATCCAGAGCTGCTAACTTGTTATCACTTAGTTGCCTTGCCTGATTGCATATTTCTTAGTTTTTAATACTTTATAACTTGGTTTTCATGTTTCTATACCTCATTACACATTAATGGAAGTATGGATGGTATTACTTTTGATGGAATGCTACCGTCTCTTAGCTGTGGCTTGTGGGTAGTACTAGAATACTTAATCTATAGCTATGCATACTATTCTAATGCATGCCTTCAAAACAAAATTGCAATGCCTAAATATCTATGAAACATCTGGCAACTGTGCATTATTATCTCGGCAACCACAATATATGAAAATCGCAACTGGTGCGACTAGAAAAAATCATCGAAACATATCAACGCGGTATCTAGTTTTGAATCTCGCGTCAAGACGAACTCAATGATGAAGATGGATCGCTACAGGATAAACGGTTTATGAAAGATAAATCACATGAATAGTCGGATTTGACAACTAATTGACGACAGATTTTGTGTGTATGCATGTACTCTCTATAATGAGGTTCCGCGGTGGCTAACTGGACACATACCCTAATTAAATTAGCCGAAGGAGAAACAATGTATTCATGGTATTTCTGTTCCAACTATTCGGACGCATCAAAATCAGAGTTAATTCGGATCGGATGGCATGGAAGGAGGCCGTTTCTTTCGTGGGATTCTTTGTTCCTTCCATTTTGCTGAAGAAAAATGCTTATACGGGAACCTGCGTCTATTTACCGGTACATGAAAAATAATATGTCTTGGTGAAATGGTGAGTACTCCACAAAGCGTCAAAATTGTTCTCTACTTGCCTGATATAGCGGGTTGTTTGTGCAACAACCCGCGGGAAGTCTTCTACAGTTAACTGCCCCAACCCACCAGAGTTCAAACCCCAGGTTTGACGCTGGTGTTTCTCATTTAAAACGGAATATTCTTCAGTGGGAGGCGACGTTCCCGTCGACAGCGAGGCGCCCGTGGTGACTTCGTCAATCTCAAGACTCGACCCGCCGACTCAGTCTCTCGGAGGTGCTCATAGGGTAGGGTGTGTGTGCATGTATTCATAGGGGTGAGTTTGTGCGCGTGTATATGAACATCTGCGTTGTACTGTGTTTCGAAAAAAAAACGCTTAAGGGCCATAAGATCCAATCAAACCACGGGCGGCTCTCGAGTCTTGACACGAAAGGATCTTACATATCGTTACGATCCCCGAACAAAAAGATATATCAACCATTACGATATCTCTTGCCCTTTTTGCAACCATTCGTATGTCTCAAACTTTGCATGTAACTCTCGACTCAATCTTTTTTCACACCACAATTCGTCATTATCAACGAAGCCGAGCTAGATTATCACATCGACGGGATCCACCACCGTTATCAATGGAGTCAGCAGGAAGCAGAGGAACCGTGCAGCGATCTGCACCGAGCCAGGGCAACATGCTGTACCACCACAGCCACTCGGCGTGGCTGTACCTGGCGCCGGTGGCGCTCGGGGTGCTCAGGTCCTTCTTAAACCAGCACCTTCGCCGTCCCCTGCGGCGGCTCCTCCCGTCCCTCGACCCGTTCGTCACCGTCGACGTCGCTGCCAAGCCGGAAGACCACACCTTCTCCTACTACGGCAGGCCCGAGGGCAGTGCCAAGTCGACCGACGCCTACGGGGAGGTACTGCCGTACCTGAGCGCCGCGTGCTCGCGGGAGGCGCGGAAGCTCCACGCAGAGGGCGCCGCCGAGGGCCACGGCCTCGTGCTCAGCCTCCACGAGGGCCAGGAGATGGCGGACGAGTTCAAGGGCGTCACATTGTGGTGGTCCGCAGTGCCGCATCTTGAGAGTTGAGACGATGAGGAGGTGCTGCCGCCTGACGTTCCACGAGCGCCACCGGAGGCTCGTCGTCGACGAGTACCTGCCCTACGTCCGCCGCACCGGACAGCAGTTGGCGGAGCCAGCGGGTGTGCCGGGTGTGCCCTGGCACACCCAGAAATTATGTGATTTTTTTTTTGTAGTATTCATCTGCACGTAACAGCTAGTAAAAAAAAATCAAATAGTAGTAAAAAGAATAAGAAAAGTCCACACGGGCAGCCAGGCCCGTGCTCGCTGCCTTCCTCGCGTCGCATCTCTCTGTGCGCTCGCTCCTCGCTGCCTGCCTCCCTCGCTCCAGTCGCGCTCGATCCCTAAATCCATGGCGCACCACAGTTAATCAGGCGATCCCGTGCGCCGGCATTGAGATCCCTCTGCATCGACCACCTGCGCGAGCGCCGAGCGGGCGCCGCCGTCCCACCGCGCCGCCACCAAGGCCGACCGCCGACGTCTCCACTGCTCTAGCCTCCGGGAGTCGGGGGACCGGGCCACCAGCGAGTCGGGGACGGCCAGCTGAGCGCCTGAGCTTCGATTCCGCAGCAAGCCAGGAAGGCTCCATGGACTGCATGTCTGCATCTGCGTTGGACTAGCTTCTGTTTAGATTTGAGCCTGTCAGCTATTTTTCCTATCAAATTATCAATCCAAGACATCCAGTACAACATTAGGCTGTATTTTTTCTGTCAATACACTAGTTTTGATCTAGTTTGTTGTTATATTTGTTGTAGATTTGTCAAACATGAAGAGAGGAAGTGGCCATATTGCGGCGCTTTTCGGCAAATATGAAGCAAAAAAATTTGCTTCTTCTGAATCCCCATCAGTTGTGGTTGATTTGCAAGCTGAAGGCACTCCAAGAAGTGGACAGTCGCTGCAGTTTTCGGATTCTCCACCTCCGGTTGATACAAGTATTGAGACCGAAACTGATACTCAACCAACAACAACATCATCACCCCATTTGCCGAGTGGAGAGTCAGCGGATACTTATCTCTCATTTGAATGTGATCCAGCAAAGAGGATTCCTATTTCAAGTTATGATGCCAATGATAAAGATGATGTTCGGAGAAGATATATTGCTAAAGGTCCAAACAATCCATATTCACATGATTTCCCGGTGAGAAAAATTTATGGTAAAAACCGGCACTTTTGTTACTGAAGACTATTTAATATTATCAACTATTTGTATGGCTACTTTTGTTACCTTCAAACATATTTGGTGAGCTATAATATTGTGAGACTTCAACTTATTTATATAGTTCTTTCCGTACAATTGTGGATTACATGTGTTGTCAAAAAAAAAAATCGCCGGTGGCACACCCTTTAATAATTTCCTAGCTCCGCCACTGGCGGACAGGAGCTCGCCTCCCGCAACCGTCCCCGCAGACTCTACTCCGACAAGAAGGAGATCAACAATCGGTTTATTCTGTTTCTCTTTTGTTCCGTTGGAAACTGGTTGTTAATGAGCTTAATCTCCATGCCGATCGTTGTTCAGTTCTACTCCCTCCGTTTTTTAATATAAGATGTTTTAGGTGGTATACACGTGTTGTCTAGGTGCATACTAAAATGAGTGTTCATCCACACAAAAATGTGTCTACATACATTTGTGTGCATATGCATGTGGACAAAAGCTAAAACATATTATATTAAAAAACAGAGGGAGTAGGAGGGACGAGGTATGGAGCTACATCAACTTCGACCACCCGACCACCTTCGAGACCCTGGGCCCTGGCCATGGACCCGGCAAAGAAGCAGATGATCATGGACGACCTAGACGACTTCCGCAACAGCAAAGACTACTACCGCCGCATCGGCAAGGCGTGGAAGCGCGGCTACCTCCTCTACGGACCGCCGGGCACCAGCAAGTCCACCATGATTGCCGACATGGCCAACTACCTCAACTACGACATCTACGACATCGAGCTCACCTCCCTGGAGAACAACAGAGACCTCCGCAAGCTCTTCATCGAGACCACTGGCAAGTCCATCATCGCCATCGAGGACATCGACTGCTCCCTCGACCTCACCGGTAGCCGCGCCATGATGCCACAAAGAGACGTCCACAGAAAGGACGAAAAGATAGTGACGTTGTCCGGCCTGCTCAACTTCATCGACGGGCGTGGTCGGCGCACAGCGGTGAGCGGATCCTCGTGTTCACCACCAACCACCCCAAATGCTTGACCCCGCGCTATCCGGCGTGGGAGGATGGACATGCACATCGAGATGTCGTACTGCAAGTTTCGGGCGTTCGTGACGCTGGTCAAGACAAGAACTACCTCGGGGTGGATGCGCCTCTCCTCTACGATGTCGAGGAACTGTTGCAGGTGGCGGACATGGCGCCAGCGGACGCTACGAGTGCCTGACGATGCCCTCGGAGCGCACCGCGCGCCGCGACGTGGATGCCTGCCTCGCGCGCTTGGTAGACGAGCTCAAGAAGAAGCGTGATGAGAAGAAGTCCGTCGAGGAGAAGAGGGCAGCATAGGAGAAACTTGCACCGGAGTAGGTGAAGACTGAGGAGAATCACATGTCTGCAAAACAAAACTGCGAGGAAGTCACACCTAGCTGTGTAACCCAGGCATTTGCTCGGCTAAGTTTGTTTTATGATATCCAGTCCATTTGTTTGGTACTCCCTCCGATCAAAATAAGTGTCACCGTTTTAAACTCCGATTAGTTCAATACTGCGACACTTATCATGGATCAGAGGTAGTATTAAGTTTTGCAAGTGTACAGATTGAGAAAACATCATTTGATCTTGAGTATAACTTCAATGATTACTTTGGTAGTTTACACACGTTTTCTTGACACATCCTTTTGAAAACAAGACTCTTATTGCGTTATTTTCACTTTAGTGTATTTTGGTAATTTGTTTTGCGAGTATCGTGTTCTTATTTACTGGTGTGTCCCTAATCCATGCTACAGTGCTCGGCACCGCCTATGTTTCGTGCACCACTTTCCAGCGACGGTTCACGTCTGAGTACCCCTTGTCGCCGACGTTCGGCCACGTACCTTGCCTCTCCACTGTATCTCTGTCCAATATCTTGCTCGTCCACCGGCATCCTTGTTAACATCCAAGTCGAGCTCACATTCGCAGCAAGCCGCACTCAAGGAGTACGATCAAGTCCGTTTCGTGGCGTTGCATGACATGACATGGACAACAGGTTTCAAGCGACATAGCTCTCACGGTTTTCCCAGTACCTACCAGCTTGGGACTGCTGGGTTTTGTTTGGCTCAGAGTTCACTATATGACCACACTGCGTGTTATCAGAACAGAAATATAACATGCCGAATTACTTCTCACTGCTGTTCTTTAAGTACCATTGCAAACATGGATTTCTAAGAATGAAAGAAATGGTGCCTGCCAGCCTACAACGACGATAATATTGCACAAATTCGCATGCATATTGACATGTTTAAAAAATAAATGGCACTATGTGCCAAACAAAGTAAAATGGCTGTCCCTTCGGGGACATCCGATAAAACAAAGTAAAACGGCTGGCCTCAGAGATATCCGACGTTACGACAAATGCTGCAGCCAGGATTTCAAGTGGCAAAAGGAGAACACAATGACAGTTGGATTTCAAGTGGCAAAAGGAGAACACAATGACAGTACGTGTCAGTTTAAAGGTCAGATACTTATATTCATGAGAGATGCAGGGAGGTTCGTTCTACAAGTACAAGGTAGAGGTCCTAGCATATGTTGGGACATGAAGATACCAAAGAACTAACCTGCCTACCAACATCACTTCTTAAGCAATAGATTTCTGAAAGCATCATTCGACTTTAACTCTTCCGCGGCAACATCCGGTTTCTCATCTTTCTTGTTCCACCCAAGAGGTTTAATCACGGCCCGCGGTGCGAATAATGTGTTCTTTCCTGTGACTTCAACTTTGGGCATTTCCTTCTCTGAACTGCCGTCAACTGGGGCCTTTTCATCATGATCACCTCCAGAAGGCAATTTATCTGCAGAAACAAGTTCAGATAAATCAGACTGGTCAGAATCTGAAGCTACAAGGATGTAGCCCATGTCATAATTGTTGCAATTAATGTGCATAGAAAGGACCAGTAGATGTCATTAATTTCAGTTTTCTGCTCACATTGTGGAAAATGTTTTAAGTCAAGTGTCCTCAAAGAAAAAAGAGGAAATAAAATTCACAAAAGTTTTTATACAGCAATATGCAAAATAGTGGGCTACCCACCCGGCTAGCTATGCATACCAATCTCACCATTGGATCCACTAAAGAGAGCACAAAACACTAACGGCAGCGCACACTGGAGAAGTGGAGAGCAACGGCGTGACACCGAGAGCATGCCAACAACTCATATCCCGTGGAAAAAGAAACAACCATCTCATCGACACTTTAAACCGCAAACGCTTCCAACCCGTATCCCGTTTCTTCGTACAAGGAACAAGGAAGTACACCATATCACACCTCCAATCCAGTATAATTACCACCACCACAAACTCATATCACACCTCCATTGCAAGCACCGTGGCAGATCCGTGCGGTTAAAGATGGCGTCCTAGCTTGGTTGAGGAAGCCAGAACCCAGCTTGGTTGAGGTATCATTATTTGTTTTTTTTCTGTTCGAGCACACCGGACACATTCAAGATCTTTGCTACTCCCCATTTAAACCTTCGGATCCAGTAGGAGATGAGTTGATATCTTCTTGCTATGTTATGTTCAGTTCTTCATGGCTTGTGGCTACTGATAGCTGTGGTCTGCCGACAGTGGCTGCTGACGGTGGTGGAGTTCCAGGGAGTGAGTCGCATCGCTCCATGGCTACGATGGACAAGGGCGCATCCATGAACGTGGGCTGCCGCAAGAGCAAGGACGGCGGAGAGTGGCCTGTGGTCGTGGCCACCAGCTCGACGCCGGCAGCGGTAGCGACCATAAGAAGGCGGACGACAAGGTGGGAATGATGACAGCGCTGATCAACAGCAATGTGCAGGTGATCAACAACTCGCTGCTGCTACAGAGCTCTTGCAGCGGCACCGAGCCCGGCATGCACCTCAAGCTCTCCGCCAAGTCCGCCAGCAAGGACAAAAAGGATGCCGCCGGCAGGGACAAGGCTGCTGCTGCTGGAAAGAAGTGAGCGCCGGCCGACCGGCGAGTGTAACCTGCGACTGATCGTCCATCTTTACGTGTTGCGCGCTCCGTGCATACGCGCTCCGTGCATATAATGATATCGAAATATGGACGTCCATCTTTGCTACACCGAGAGCTCATTGATCATCCATGTGCAGTACCGTGACAAAACGACATGCCCCAAACTGTTCCGAATGTGTTTTTATAAGTTGTGGCCGGCGATCCTATTCTTTCGAAATATTTCGGACCCCAGCACTACTCACATGATTCTACAAAATGTCAGCTGTTTCAGTTTTTTACCGAGCCATTTAGCATAATATTTCCACTTAAATTTGACTGCAGTCCAACCAAACAGCGGAAAAATCCTAAATATATAGAAAAAAAAACAAGCTTATCCCACACGCTACCCTAGGAACAAACTAGCCCTACCATTGACGGAATGCACATGTCCCATAGATCAAAAAACAACGACCACACCATGTCCCATAGACAAAAAAAAACTGCCACACCATGTCCCATAGACAAGAAAACAACGACCGCGTGGCCAGATCAATAAACAATGACGGCTAATGTTCTCCATATCCAACGCTAGCAAGCACATGCGTAGCTACCACCCTGGGTAGCAAATCCGCGTTGTTCAAGATATATAATTATAAAGGAAGCACCTATACATCAGTGTAAACACCCAAAGGAGATACAATCCTGCTATTACCAAACTACGACTTTTCCACGGCTTGACTATCATATAGCATAACAAATTCGCTCCTATGGCTTGTTACAATGATGTTCAATTTCACTGGTATCCGACTAAAAGCACAGAGCAAAAAAGCGATGATGGAACGATGTCTGCCAGCTCTAAGGTTCTATTGCTTACTCGTAAACAGGGTAGGTATAGGCTTTGGGTTTATATGATTTGGTAATGTCAAAACACCAAGATTCTACTATTACCCAGAGATGAAGAGTGGTCACAGTCAAATAGCATACCTTGGCCTTTGGAGGTAGTGCCTGCTTCACGGTTCTTCTTACTCTTGCTTGGATCTGAATGAGCAATACTTACTTTCTTACTGAGCAACTTCTGCTTGTTCTTTCTAATGGCTGCTTCAAGATGTTCCTTGTCTGAAAAGTCCACATACGCAATTCCCTGCAACGATGGAAAAACAAATCAACACAGAAGATTATTTTTTCTGAGGATGCGCTACAATTAAGCCTAAGAATTCTCGCAATTTAAAATATCCCAAGAGCATAATATGAAAAATAGCAGGATGATATAACCCTTTCGCTTAAATTCACAAACATGCTAAGAACAAGGACTTTTAGCACATGACTATGCCATAATAACAGTTCAGGATTCTAAACAATGATACCAGAATGCTAAAATATACAAAGTTCCAATGCTAAGGATTGAACATGTACCCTCGATTTTTTGGTGAATCTGTCCCTTAGCAACCTTATGTCTGCCACACCACCAATGTCCGAAAAGAAACGACGGATGTGCACCTCAGTAGCCTATAGAGAGTAGAAGCTTAGTTTATTGAAGATCGGAGCTAAGTGCGTATAAGAAACTAGAGGTGGCGTACTGTCAAGTCTATATTTGAAATATAGGCAGTGCATTTGTCACTGTAGACGTATGGCTTCGGTTGACTTGAACTTGTATTTCCTCCTTGGCTGACGCCTTCAACTTTCAGTTCCATGGATGTCTCGGTCTTCCCTCTGCTGACCTCACCAGCTTCTTGAAGATGACTGTGTGTGCTTTGTTCCTTTGATCCATGATCATCTGATGCCATTGTCCTTTTAGGTGGATTATCCTTCCTTTTCTTAGCAGGAGGCTGCACTTTGCTGGTCATTTTACTTGGCTTTCTTTTCTGGGATGAATCATTTGCATACGAAGTTTCTTTGGGGGCTGAAGATGGGTTAGATTTAGCCTCCTCCTGAGCCTTGAACATCATAAGCTCCTTTAAACGAGGGGTGACCTGGTCAAATAGCATGATGATAAGTTAAGCAACTACAGTTTACAAATAACCTACTGTACACCACTCTAAGTCGCAAAGTTAAATTATAGAACACTGTGAAATGACATGTTAGATGTGGTAACCCATAGCAAAACTAATTACAAATGCAACAGCTTAAATCCTCTTGATTTGCACGGAGTAGTCTTGCATGTAAGGCTGTAAGCCTTTATGGTATCAATCATTGCAGCATATGATCAAACATTATGCAAATGGGACCAGAAACATTCAGAAACTTGTGGCACTATCATATTATGGAGAATAATCAAGCAGGACAGCAGATCTTATGAGTTGATTGAATCGAAGAGGTGTTTCATGCATATAAGCATATTTATAACCAATCCAAGTATCATTCACTCACATACACACAATTAGTGTTTGGAGGGATATGAAATGCATCAAGCATTCAAGCCATTTAAACATTTATTCGCCAGAAGTTTAATGGAATAACGGGAAACAAACGTTGTGCTTGTCAAACATTGCAGACACCATTATCCATTTATCCTCCCAATGTATTAAGACAAAACCAGATTCATGACGAACTAATAGAGCCACACAGCTACATGCCCAACCTGATAACACCCCATTCGAAGAAGACAATACTTAAGCACTTAAGAAAACTAGCAAGACACCTGCCCAGCGCCGTAGCTGATGTTGTATTAATTCAGTCGAAGGAAAATGATACAGCCCAACAAAAATGTTGTGTGGCATACCTTTTTTATAGCAAGGTCATAGTCATCCAAGGTGCCATGCTCCCTTTCAAATCTTATCCACGCATGACATATGGCCTAGTAAGTTACAGTCATCAGTGTTCATTACTTTTGTTAAGATAAAACATAAATGAAGATGCAAATAGAATGCATTATGGCAATGAAGATATACAAAGAAAGTCTTAACATACATGAAGTATTTGGGTATTCAACTACTATTCAGTAAGAATTAGGTTCAAGAAGCAAGGAAAACCATCTCTGGAGGTCATATCATGGTGCCCATCTTTGGTGTACAGTTCAAGTCCACCTGAATGGCTCATTTGTAGGCTGGATAAGAACTTACAACAACAGAAGAGTTCTGATGTCATCCCACGTCTGGACAGCTACTGTACTTCCGAAATTTGACACGGATACTAGCCTCCCATGTACCCTTAGCAATTTTGTTGCAACTGTTGCATATAATTAGTTTATCTTCTTGAAAATAGCCCAAATTAAATAGGTGGGCAACTAATTCGTCTCTAATACTTAATTACTACGGATAGGCCCGATGTGCTTTTGGATATATAACATCTCGTAACATTCATTATTGTAGAGCCTAAAAGATCAATCAGCGCGGTGCACAGGAAATTTCACTGGTCAGTTGATTTACAGACCAAGCAGGCAGGAAGGGAACATTCTTGTAGTTGCTCAAGAAGAGCTTACCTCCGATCCAGACCCAGCAAATTTTTTGCTATAGCAACGCTTGTAAAGTGCTCTTGCCTCATGAATATGTCCCATTTCTGTCTCCATTGAAATATAGTGCTGCCAGACCTCCAAAACAGACCCACTGGAAGAATAACAGATTCAAAACTGAGTGCCAGTAAGGAGAAAATAGTATGAACTCAGCACAAAATAATGATAATAACCTTTTCTTTATAGTATTTTCCCAAACTCCACGTGCTGCAGCTACATCTTTGCCAATATTACACTCTAATTTGGCCCAGTATGCATGCAAGAGCAATAACTCCTCGGTTCCTAGTTGTGGTGCGAGAAACTCAGCAGCACCCTGATATTATATATCTATAGTTAACTCTCCCTTCAAACAAGATAACAATAAACTCCGGTAAACATAAATAAAGTGCATGTGCACAGCATGGTCATAGAGAACATACCACAAATGTCTGCCTAATCAGTTCAAAATCCAAGCCAGCTGCCATCCTTCGTCTTAAACTATCAACTCGAGTAAGATAAATCTCGAGATACTGCAAAATGCAATCATCCAAATGAAAGGTAAATAAGACCTTACTAGCTCAGTTGACAGGGAACTACAGGCCATTGGACAAGAGTTCCCATTTCTCAAAAGAATGTGTTGTTTATCCAGGAAATAAACAGCTTAGAGACAGAGTATCCCAATAAGAACAGTGACTTCCAAGATACTGTGTGCCGCCACGAGAGCGTGGTTGCAGGTGTGTGGGGGTGAGAAAGAGAGGTTACTAGTGCCGATAAATCACCTCTTTCATGCTTGGAAAAGAACACTGAATGGCCTGCTCAAAGACCTGAAAACAAGAAACGCGTACATATATGTTGTTACTTCCTAATACATATATATATAGAAGAAGAAACTAAAGACAAGACAAACAATAATATTCCACAATGAAGGCAACAAAAGCACAGTGAACACATCCGGGTTTTTTTTTTTGAAACGGAACACATCCGAAGTTTCATGGCATACAGTATTCTCAGGAAGTGCTTTTTGCTTTAGGATATCATCTAGTTACTACGGAACAAACTAGGTAACTACTTGCCATGAAGATGGCAGGTTGGGGAGTAGGACGTAGGTTAGGGGGCCGAACGAGGGACATAATAGATTTATGGGTCATATCGGAAGACCTAACCCTAAGTAACAATCCAAAGGATACAGATAAGGATTAGATCTCTATATCTAGTCTTACCACTTTCCTATCTAAATAACTCTCTTCCTATTTAAATAATATCCCATATTTGTTGCTAGAATACTACCTTATCTAATATCCGTCCACATAACATACTAGGAGGTAACTAAGTTACACAATTAAATATCCTAACATGCTAGCGAGCATTATATGAAAATGAACTTTCCTCTACCTTATTATGGGGTTCTCAGTATAAAATAGCAGTAGACCTCTATTGCTCTACCTAAATACACAATCATTTTAATAGTAATTACTTCATATTGGCAGCATGTGCTTACACGAAGGGTACTTAACTGCCAAGGGAGGTGAATAAATTTTGGAAACCCTTAGTTAGATTCAGAAGTAATGAAAGCCGGGAGGGTGTTTGGTTAGGCTTTCTACTTGGCTTTTGGCTTTGGCTTATAAGCCCAAAAGCACCTAAATAGGTGCTTTTGGTTTTTGGCTTTTGGCTTATGTTTTATTATGGTATAAGCCAAAAGTCAAAAGCCAAAAGCACCTAATTAGGTGCTTTTATGGCTTATAAGCCAAAGCCAAAAGCCAAGAAAAAAGCCTAACCAAACACCCATGGCTTTTGGTTTTTGGCTTATGTTTTACTATGTGGCTTATAAGCCTAACCAAACACCCTCTAAATATAGGCATATAGCCCTTCTGGTCACTTTTAAAACATGTATGCTATTAACAAGTAAGAAAACTCAGTGAATATACAATATATTAGATGAAATACTGAACAGTGGCGCCAGATTTTGGACACTGACTTATACCATTCCTTTTTTGCATACACATACAAATTTGAGTTCCTAAATTATAAAACAAAACACAGTGAACATATGATATAATAAACTGAACTACTGAACAGGGGCGCCAGACTTTGGACACTGAACATGCCATTTCCTTTGCATACAGGTATGATTTTGAGTTTCGAAATTATAGAAACCCCAACTACATACCAACATAGAGACCCAAGGAACTTACATGTCGCAGTTCATCTTCAGACGCACGAATGCGCTCCAAAGACAGCAGGTAATGGACCCATAGATCACTAATCCATGTACAGTTTCTCGTAGCTCTGTGGTAAACACTTTTTAGTATAGCTGGTACCTGCAAAAGAAATCAGAAATTAAGTAATTATTAACGTTTGGAAGAAAAGTCATCTTCACTAGATCTACAGATCTAGGTGTAATGTCACATTGCAGTTTCAAAGAGTACCTTCAGGGCTCTGTCGAGGTAACTCGTGTAACCCATCCATAGATCACTTGAAACAGGAAGCTCTGAAACTGCCCGTTCATACAGAACTTGGACACGAGCAGGTTCACCACAAGACTCCTCAAATTTGATGTATTTCTGTTTCGTCCCCAAAAAAATGAACCAACAGTGAGTTTACTGAAAACAAATAGTATTTTGTAATGAAAAACTTTGCCATACCAGAAATACTTGTAGTTTGTTAGCCTCGGATTCAGTCGTGTCACTTAGCTGGTCCTCGTATTGCTTCCGTGCATTGTACATCTCGCTGGCCTTTTTGTAAGCAGATAAAACATTTGGGGGAACATCATCAGACTGGGAATCTTGGTCCTTTGTACTGCCTTCCTCAGCTTCCCAGCTCTTATACGCAGCGAGCGTTGATTCATGGTCAGCAAGAGGCACAGATAGCTGGCGGTGGAAGAGCACGCGTATGCGCTGAACCTGCTTTGCCTTCTCCTCATCACTGCCGTCACTCATGGTCAAAATAGCCATCTCATAATCCCTGTAGGCTTCCCAGAGTTTGCTGCCTTCAGTCACATGTAGACCCCCTGCAGTGATTGCACGCTCATACAAATCCCTCATTTTTGAGAGACCAGATTTGAACATTGTAACACTGACTGATCATGCTCCTCAACATAATCAAGATAATCCCGCCATAACTTAATACTCTGCAATACCATGATCATGAAGAGAAGTCAGCACTCCACGCACTCAACATTCTAAACTCAACTCCACAAAACCAGTTTGACATACCATATACTCTTGCACTCCACATTCATAGAGCTTTTCAATATCATGGAAAGATCCAGGACTGTAACAACAGAGAAGTATACAGGTTTTAGTTCTGATAACATCAATATTTCACGATATCACTTCGAAGAAAAGAATCACAAACCCAGAGCTCAATGAAATCTCATCCTTCGCCCAATCCTGCCACATCTTTGGTGTGAGAGGGAAGTACTTGTTCATCTCCTCCCTTGCAGCACGAAGCTTCTCTATAATCCCGACTTTCTCAAGAGTTGTATGAGCTGCCAAAAATCAAAACGAAACAGAAAAACACACACGAACATTAATCCAGTCATACGGCAGCACTTATCAATAAACACTACACACTTTACCTAAGGCAGCGAAAGCATTCCAATTACTAAACCAGTAAACAGCAAACATCCATCAAATATAAAGCTAATCGCATCATGATCGTCTCAGTCTCCACCTACGGCGGTTAAAGTTCAGCTACTGACACAAGAAAGACGCTCATTTACTGCACGACTTGCAGATAGACATAGAAATCAAGAGTATATCAAAATTTCTAACAAAATGAGGTCAGCCACACCGAAATCGTCGTCCCAATGGCCGAACCAGCGCCACCAATGTCCACATGCGCAAGAGCAGGCCCTGAACCGAAAACCTAGAAGATACCGCCGTGGAGCTCGCATCAACCCGCGGGCCACAAAACCCCCATAAAGCCCTAGTCGTCGGTCAGCGAGGCTAGGCATGGCAGCGCGAGAGAAGGAGGGGGTACCTGCACGTGGGAGTCGTAGTCCAGAGGCTGCTCCTGGAGGGTGCGCTCCAGGGCCTGGATGCGGAGCTCGTCGCCGTCGTCCCCTCCATCGTCGGAGTCGGACGAGTCCGAGTCGGAGTCCGAGGGCTTCCTCTCGTCGAGGTTCTCTCCGTCTTCGGCGCCTCCTCCGGCGACGTCCGAGGGCGGCGGCGCCGCCGCCTCCGGCAGGTCCTCTTCCATGGGCGTCGACATATGTGTCTGTCTCGTCCAAACTGGGCTTGGGCTGGATGCGGGCGGGGTGCTGTTCTTTCTCCCCCTTTTCTGTTTACGGGAATGCACCACGAGAAACTCGGAATTCACATCCCGCACCTAATTTCTTCTATGGGCAATACTGCAAAAACAAGTTCATCGTTAGACTAACACTTCTGGATTAGGGCTTGTATGTTACCTTTAAACGCAGGACATTAATGTTGACTGCACTTAGAGCACCCAATCAGATAGGGAAGAGAGAGATTAGGGGTTACTTGCAAGCAAATTGGAGAGTTCTCACACTAACACTGCCCCGTCTCTCTCTCTCCCGTCTACAGTAGAGCGCGAGGCGGAAAAGGCGAAAGGGGAAGTTCCTCGATCTGGTGCTCCGCCGACGGCCGGATCGGCGGTTCCCTCCCTCTCCGGCCGTCCGTGCGGCGGTGGGAGAGTGGAGGAACCTCCGATCTGTGCCGAGGCTTGTAGATAGTAGGGTTAGGGTTAGGTTTCTTGTCGGCGCAGCGTCGGTGGAGGTGGCGGCGGCGTGGAATAAGTGTGCTGGAGCTCGATCTCCACCCCGGCGGTGCTCTGTGGAGCGGTGTCGGCGAGCTCCAGGCGTGGTTCCCTCCCGGATCGGTGGATCGGGCGAGGTTTTGTGCTCCGTGGGCAGTCACCGTGGCGGAGGTGACGGCTGCCTGGTGGAGTTTTGGTCCCTCGCCCCTCCTTCGTCTTCGTATGGCTCCTCCTGGCCATACCTTGGGGGTGCTGGGGGTGGTGTGGCGGGGTGCTAGCGCTTGGCGCTGGCTGCCTCCTCCGCCTGTACAGGGAGTGGCTTCAGCGGGATCTCGGAGCTCTCCGCCGTCTTCAGGTTCGTCTTGCTCCTTCCTTCTCCGACCGGCCGTGGTGGCGAGGGGTGTTGGTGCGGTCAAGGCGGTTCTTCGGCGGTGGCTCCGGCAGGCCTTGTTCGAGCTCGGTGCAGGGAAAGTTGGAAGGTGGGTGGAAGCGGGAGGGAGGCGCCATGGCCGTTTTCGTTCAACGTTCTTCGGTCCCGTTGCTTGCGGCGGGCGGCTCCTGCGGCTTCTACATGAGTGGGGTGCCTCCATCCCGAGGTTGGTGGCGGCCTGGGCCCTTCTTCTTCGGCGTTTTGCCGGCGTCGAGGTTCTGCTCCAGGCTCTGCGGTGGTTCAGCGTTCGTCCTCTGTTCTTCGGGCGTTGCTGTTGCTCTGGGTTTCTTGGCTCTGTTCTTCTGCGTTTTCCTGAGCTTTTTTAGTCTTTGTTGTAATCTGTTGTGAGAACGCAGTGTTGATCCCTTCAAAAAAAAAAATTGGAGAGTTCTCATGTCTGCTAGATGGAGGCATGGTGAAGCCCATGGCAACGAGAGAGGTAGGAAGCTAGGGAAGGAGTAGGGGCGTCGCCGGCACCACCCTTCTGGTGGCCAACAGTGGAGACGATCTTATGATCCCTTCACCACAACTTTAAGTCGATAGTTAGGAAGTGAGGTGTAACCCATACATGCCTATCACACGGTAAAATGACCTCCTCTTGTGTTTTGGCTGCCTCAAATCAAGGCATGAGGGGGAGACTTTGTCAGTAATGTGTTTCTCTCTTTTTTTTTTTGCGAAGACAAACACAGAATTACAGCGACAAATTACAAGAAGGCCCTCATAAGAAAAGGAATTACAACCCAGCCCTCTTGCAACTCGACGACGCCGGAGACGACGAGCGCTGTCGGTGGCGCGCCGCTGCTCAAGCTCCGCTTGACGCCTTGGATCCGGAGCCCCCCAAAGCAGACGGGAAGTCGCCGAGCACCGATCACAAAGGATCTACGCCTGAAGACGCCGTCGTCGTCACGCCGCTGCACCTCTGCATCCATCCGATGTTCCTGCGCCAGATCCGCCGTCTCACGGCCTCCGGCGAGGGGAAGACGAGCCGAACAGCTCCGCAGAGCCGCGGACTCGCTGTAGGCGGCAGGTCGACGCCGGAGCTCCACGGAGCGCCACCGTCGAGGAAGAGGACCGCCACCTGCAAAACGAATACCGACCGCGCCTCTTCCGCCATGGCACCGCCGGCCGAAACCCAACTCACACCTAATACACATATGCACAGATCCGTCGATTCCCCGTCCTCCCGCCGCCGGAGCGGCCGCCGGAGGGCGGGGAATCGAGCGGATCGACGGCGCAGTGGTGACGCGAGCTGGAGGTCCAAAAGTTTCGCCTCTCTACTGTAGACGGGGAGAGGAACGCTCCAAGGTAGCGTCTAATGTGTTTCTCTCGTTTGTTATATAATGTCCACCTCCAAGGGTTTATGTTCGTGTTAGCTATCAAGTCCCATGTAGAATACATTGACGAGCAAAATCAGAATGACAATGCCCACATGAAATCGGGGTTGTTTGGAAACCATATGAAAACAAATGTGAATATACAACGATATGCAAACGGCCATGCTAACGGAGGATGAACAATTTCAGGAAAACAAATCGTTTGTTATATTATGTCCTCCTCCAAGGGTTTACTTTTGTGTTAGTTTTTTTAACGAGAAAGGGAACCTAAGTTCCCTTAAATTTCATTGCAGCTAAAAACAGAGTACATAAGAGACTACACGGCCCTAAATCTGAAGAAAGTACATAAGGGTGTTGCATATGGTTTCTAACCCATTTTCTAACATTCACAAGTACTTTGAATGCCGCATGTGTTCTTGAGGAAACCCTGGGAGCTGAAAATGTAAAGATATGTAGATAACCATTGTAAGGAGTTGGTTAAACACAAATCGATCTCACTTCCTGTTGACTGTAGTCAAAATCCCAGCGGAAGTATATCATGGTATCAATTGATTTATTGGATTGCAGTCAAAGAGTCCAGCGTTGATTTATTGGATTGTATAAAGCAGTCAAATAGCTAAAATTTTACTGAAGCAAAAGAAGCTAGATAACAATTTGGAATGATCAGTCACACATGTGGGCAAAATTCTGATGAGCAAATTTCTTAGTTTTGATGGATTTCTAACCCTAATTAGTATTTCTAATCTTAAACAATAATTAGAAAAACAATTATGTATAACTTATGAACAACATGTGTTGATCTGGGTTCAAGTATTTTTTTTTATTTTGCTAATTATTAATTTAATGATTCTTGCTTTTACTAAAAAAAAAACTCAAAATTCCGAATGATTCTCAATCATTTTGAGTATTTTGTGTGAGTAGTCCTGGATTTTGCAAGTATAAATACGTACATTTTAAATACTTCGAAATTATATGTCATTTTTATGAAACACACGGAATTAAACTCCATCTTTTAGAATAATACAGTTTTTCGAAGTATCTTGCTAGCATTCTTCTCAGCACTTATCTCATTGCGATTACCCCCACCCTCCCCTCCGGTCCAAACTCATAATGGGAGTAGATCCCGTATGCTCAGGGAAACTCCCCTCAGGCCCTCATGGGATTAAACCCTTGGATAATTTCGCCTGACGACCAAATTAGCCCCAAGTCTAATGTTTGGACAACACAGCAGCAGTTGACTATATTTGTACTTAACTGCAAAGTATCGGGCGAAATCCTACTATATATGAAAGTTAGTGGGATTCACCCCCAAATTCGCCCTCCACGTCACCCCTTAAACACGCGCCGTCCGATCAAGCCAACCGACGGTCCAGATCGCGTCAAGAATCGTGCGGAACTGTAGCGCCACTGTAGCAGGGGACTTTCTACCAATCAGAGCCCGCGCACGATTTTTGGCGCAGTCGAATTTACAAAAAAGAACCCGCAACTTCCGGAAACAAACCCGCGGTCCACGTTTTACTGCTGCGAAAGACCTGTTCGCAATTTCACGGAAACGCACGGACTTTTCTGCAACAACATCCACAGAATTCCCCTCCCCCTCTCTATCTCCCCGCGCGTGTCCGTGGTCGCCGCCGCCGCCGACGCGGCGCGCCGCCGTTTCCCACCTCCCCGTTCAAATCGATACCCACGGCGAGCTGCGCCGCCCCTTCCTCTACCACCTCGCCGAACGCTACGTGCCGGGACAGCCGGAATCGCCACCGCCAGATTCGCCCTCCACGTCACCCCTTAAACACGCGCCGTCCGATCAAGCTAACTGACGGTCCAGATCGCGTCAAGAATCGTGCGGAACTGTAGCGCAATTGTAGCAGGGGACTTTCTACCAATCAGAGCCCGCGCACGATTTTTGGCGCAGTCGAATTTACAAAAAAGAACCCGCAACTTCCGGAAACAAACCCGCGGTCCACGTTTTACCGCTGCGAAGGACCTGTTCGCAATTTCACGGAAACGCACGGACTTTTCTGCAACAACATCCGCAGAATTTCCCTCCCCCTCTCCCTCTCCCCGCGCGTGCCCGTGGTCGCCGCCGTTTCCCACCTCCCCGTTCAAATCGATACCCACGGCGAGCTGCGCCGCCCCTTCCTCTACCTCCTCGCCGAACGCTGCGTGCCGGGACGGCCGGAATCGCCACCGCCATCTTCTTCCTCCCCTCCAGCCGACGGTTGCCGTCGTCGATCCTGGCGTCTCCGGCGACCATTTAGTCCCAAATCCGCCGCCATCCGCCTCGCCGTGCGCCGCCGCGTCAGACGCGCGCAATCACGCTGCCCCGTTCCCTCGCCTTCGAGCTGTGCGTGCTCCACATGGCCGCAGCTGCCGTTGATGACGTCATTTCATGACGTCATCTCGGCCCACTTTTTCCCTTTTTTCCCAACACGATAATTCTAATTAAATTACTCCTGACGTGTGGGTCCCACTGTCCGCATTTTCATAAATACAAAATACCCTAAAATTTGTAAATTTCAAAACTTCTAATCTGCATTTCAAAATATTGCAAATTTTTTTTTTGCAGGAACTCAACATTCTTTTAAGCGTCCATTTTTCCCGGAATCAAATAATATCCATATTCCAACATTTTCCCAAAAAAATATTTAAAATTTATCAAACGGGCACGGTATTTTGACAAAAAAACAATTAAGTTCAACTACTTCAAAATGGCCTACATTTGGATAATTTCATCGAACAAAACAATCAAATTTCAACATTCCAACTCAAATTACAAATCTAAACATTTCAATTCCTTTTTTTAACACGATAATTCTAATTAATATACTCCTGTCGTGTGGGTCCCACTGTCAGCATTTCCATGAATACAAAACACCCTAAAATTTGTAAATTTCGAAACTTCTAATCTGCATTTCAAAAAACTGCAGGAAAAAAAAATTCGCAGGAACACAACATTCTTTTAAGCGTCCATTTTTCCCGGAATCAAATAATGTCCATATTCCAACTTTAAAAAAAAAAATTAAAATTTATCGAACGCGCACGGTATTTTGACAAAAAAAAAGTTCGAGTACTTCAAAATGGCCTACATTTGGATAATTTCATCGAAAAAACCAACATATTTCAACATTACAACTCAAATTACAAATCTGAATATTTTAAAATTTACATGTCTTTCAAACCTGACCCTTTGGTAAATATACAAAAAACAATTAACTTCAAATACTTCAAAAAGGTCTACATTTGGATAATTTAACAAAAAAAAAACAATCATATTTCAACAATCCAACTCAAATTACAAATCTAAATATTTCAAAAAATCATATATCTTCCAAACATGACCATTTAGTAAATACTAAAAGAATTCAAATTTGAATAAATTCTAAACTGTATAATTTTCAAAATCTGTTTAATCATTCCAACTCAAATTTCACATTTACATATTCCACAATTTCAGATACCTTCCAAATCTAATTATTTTGTTAACATTAAAAAAACAAAATTGAATACATTCCAATACGGACAATTTCCAAAATCACAACATCCTTCTACTCGCAAATTTTCCCGAATCCACATAATATTCATATTTCAATAATTAAAAAAAACGAAATTTGTCAAACGGGCGCGGCATTGCCACGCTATGATCCCTAGTTTCTATTGAAATCTGAATTTACCCATCGGATAGTACAATGTAGGACCCCGATGCAAAAACGCAACCCATTTTTCCTCGTCGTCTCGCGTTCGTGGATCGATACAAATTCGAAAGGGGGAAGAAGCCTCCAGGCGCACGCGACGATTTTTCCAGAAACAAATCGCGCCCCACCCCATCCATCCACCAACCCCGTCCCTTCCTCGCCGTGGGCCGCTCCGGAGATGTCACCGGCGGCGGACGGCGCGGCGGCGTCGAAGCGGCAGGCGGAGCTGCTCAAGCAGGAGGGCAACTCATTCTTCAAGAAGGACCGCATCAGCGCCGCCATCGACGCGTACACCGGGGTAAACTGGCCCACTCGCGGTCGCCGCCTCTTCTTCTTTTGTTCGCTTGGAGTCTCTCTAGACTCTAAGCGCTGTTTGTCTCGGTTGATTCCGCGTAGCGCGGAGCGATTTCGAGGTCTGAAATGATGGAGCCCCATTCCGTGGGGGGGGGGGGGGGGGGGGTTTCGTGACGAATCGTCTAAAATTACTATTGAATTCTATGGATTGCTTCTCGAGTACCAACTTTGGCTTGCTAAAATCGTCTCACATGGAAGGCTATGGCATTACATATTTGTGCGTGCTTTACCTATGGGCTGCTGGGTGGCGTGGTTAGTCAGTTAGTGATTACACATATTCCATTCTGTCAGTGAGCAAGGAAGAAGTGCAGGATGGATTACATTTTAGCATCTAGCTTAGTCAATGCGGAGCAGAGAAATAGAGAAAATGTGGGATCTGCACCATGTTTTACTAGTTTTACGCCAGGGCATTGAAACTAGAAACCTACCACGTGCCTCTAACAGTGTTGCCGATATGAAACCCTTTCCGCTAAGGTCTTACGGGCATGGAATGTCTCGGTGTGCTAAACATGTTTGCAGTTCAGCTAAGACTACAGTTTAGGTCTAGTAACTTGGGAATTCCTCTTCTTTTTCCTCTTTAAATCATGGTGACAGGTGGATGTATTTCATTGACTTGGCAGTGCCTTTTTATTTAGCATTCATGCATTATTTACGCCTTCCTTGCTAACTTCAGTATATTATGGTTAACAGGCGATAGCTCTCTGTCAAAATGTTGCAGTCTATTGGACCAACAGAGCACTATGCTATAAGAGGCGGAAGTATGTACAACTCCTATTTCTGTTTGTTTGTCGCACCTATTCATCAATTTGATGCATAGTACAACTTCTTACATTATACTGTATTGCTATTGAATTTGACAGTGAGTGGGCTAAGGTTGAGGAAGATTGTAGAATGGCTATCCATTATGACAACCATTCCGTTAAGGTGAGTTTGTGTCTTGAGCTGTTAGTAATTAGACACTTTAAATGCTTCGAATATTTGTTCCAAGCTCACGCTGCACATAATCTAAATAATCGAGAAATTTAATCCGCTTTACTGTTTTTCAGGGAACTTTTCCTGTAGTGAAAATAAATTCCATTTCCTATCATAGTTTTGCTTTAACCAAAGATGTAAAGGATTGCATTTATTACCCTATTTTCGACAAACACACTCATAGCATGTATCCACCCTCTAGTTGAGTTAGGCTTTATTCTGCAGTACAGTGACTTTTAATATGTACTTTATTCTGCAATTGGAAACTTGACTTAGTCATATGAACAATTTTAGGTTACATGGCGTTGAACTCCCAGTTGGGAGGTTTACTTGAGATCAGTATGTGCTATGTAGTTGTGCTCATTGTTAACTCGATACTGAGCTTTTGTTTGTTTAGTTCATTTGACTAAGACTAGATTTTTGAGAGACATGATTTGAAGTAATGTATCATTTTATTTCGATTGTATGCTGTAGTGCATGTTCTTACTATAGAAAATGACATTGAATGTATTTTGACATTTATCAGCACTGGAAGTCGAAATATGAATTGCCTCACGAATCTGTAAGAAACATGTAGTGATGCTGCTTTAAGTAATGTATACGGTTCTAATACACTTGGCCTTGGTAGAAAAGTAACTACAAAAGTACATGTCTAGCATTTCAAGCTTATGTAACTTCCTTTTTAAAGAGAGAAAGTAAGAAATGATTGCTTCAGGTTTGACCATTTTGAAATGGGCTGTTCAAACTTGATGCTACACAGCATGCAACATACATTTGTTTGGTTGAAATGTTATCCTTGCAATGTTAGTATGTTTAATCTCTTGTCTGTAGTGACAATAACTTATTTACTCCGTTGGCAGGCGCATTACATGCTCGGGCTTGCACTTCTCAACAAGCAAGAATTGGCTGACGGAATAAAAGAACTAGAGAAGGTTTCCCTCTTGTTAAGCTCTTTGTTAGTCCAACTATCAATATTAATCTGACTATTTGTAGAAAATATTAATTGACTAACCATTAACACAAGTACCCACTTAAACTGGGCATGAACAATAATTGTAGAGTGATGGTTCAACTGTGCTCTAAACCTGTATTCATTCCTGCCTTTTCCTGGTACATACGCTATATGCTCTAACACAATATTGATTGGGAGCACATCTTACTAACATCCACCTACCCTGTCCTTTGTCCCCTCATGTTGGTAAATTTGCAAATATGATCTTAATCTGAGTTAAAAAAAATATAGCTGAATGAAGCTGATAATGAGTATAGTACCAACTACAGAACAGGATAGTACAATGCCCAATGCCATCATTGATGTAGTTTGTTCTGTAGTTGATGTTATTTTAGTTGCCAATACAATTATGTTTATGCCATTTCTGCTGATGAACCAATCTATGTAAAATTAGTCTTTGGAGCTTGGAAGGGGTGCACATCCTGCAAGCTACATGGTTGAAGAGATATGGCAAGAGCTTTCTAAAGCCAAATACATTCAATGGGAAGGCCTGTCAAAAATGCGATCCTCTCAATTGCATAAACTGAAGTGCGTAATTAGTATTTGCCCTGCATTGCTTAATTAGTATCACATGGATGTATTGTAGTTCCTTCCTAATATATCGTTTGTCATTTTTAAGGTCAACATGTAAAGAAGCTCTAAGGAACTATAACAGCCTTGATAATCCAGCTGCAGACATGTCTGAAGAGTATCTAATGAGCTAGATGAAGTTTTCAGGAAAGCTGCAAAGGCTGATATTCCAACAGAAGTATGAAACTGCCTTAGGAAGTGTTTTCTTACATTGGCTTCACTAAAAAAAAAGGACAGACCCAGTGCATAGAGGCTCCCACACAAGGTGGGGTCTGGGGAGGAATTATAGGAACCTAGTCTTTCCCCTGCAAAGTGCAATGCAGAGAGGCTGGTTCGAACCCAGGACCTCTTGGCACAAGTGGAGAGGACCTCACCACTGCACCAAGGCCTGCCCTCTTACATTGGCTTCACTGATTTAATCAAACATCATGTGTTATGTGCAGGTTCCTGACCATCTCTGCTGCAAAATTACACTTGATGTCTTCAGAGATCCGGTGATCACTCCAAGCGGAATCACTTATGAGAGGGCTGTGCTTCTTGACCATCTAAATAGGGTTCGTACCCGACAGACATAAAAGATCTCTTGCGACGTACTTGACTGTACTTGTTTGTGTGCCAAACTTATATAACTTTCAAATTTGTAGGTGGGGAAATTTGACCCTGTGACCCGTGAAGCACTTGAACCGCACCAACTAATTTCAAACCTCGCTGCCAAGGAGGCTGTAGATGAATTTTTGAGTGAACATGGTTGGGCTTACAAGATAAGGTGATTGATTTGAATAATTGAATTGTTAGGTTAAATCGGGCTGGAGGTAAGATTGGCAATACATAGTTCCTTTAGTTTGCTGTTGACATCTTTTTTTTTTTTGCGGGGAGTTTGCTGTTGACATCAAGGAAGTTGTACATAGTGATTTGCTAAATCGTATTGGAATCATACAAGGAACTGATCATGGTTACCTGTGTAAGCAAACGCTGTAAACAAAAGAAGGACGGCTGTGCAATTGATAACTTCTTGACTTCCTTTGTCTCTGTGTTCCTAAACGTTTCAGAGTAGTACTAGTGTACTACTATCAGTTTGTGCATCATTGCTCCCCTGAAAAAATTGTACATCATTGCTGGTAATGGGTTATTTGGATTAGGATTTTTGCTTCAGGAAATTTCGAACAAAAGGCTTAGGATTTGAATCCAAAATCCAGTGCTTTGCCGTACTTCAGAGTCATGTTTGACAAACTGAAAAGGGCAAATTATCACCAAAAAATTTTGATGCGTCGAAATTGTTCTGTTTGCAAATAGATTACAAATCTCAAGTAGCATTTCAGTTATGAAGCAAAGCGGATCTGCCGCCACAGATTACAACTTTGTCTACTGCAATTTTTGCCTCTTCGTCACGTCATGGGCTTCTCAAGCAGCGCCGAGAGATACCACTCGTTCTTCTCCGCACCGCCGTCCAGCTTCCGGCCAGTGTTCCACCGCAGCTTCTTGAACCCCACGCGGTCAAGCATCGGCGCGTATGTTGCATTCAGTTTCGCGCCGGGGAATACAAAGTGGTCGAGCCAGAACAGCCCCCCGGGCCTCAGCACGCGGTAGACGTCGAACAGCGCGAACTCGAGCGCCACGTCGTCGCCGGTGACCATCCAGCCGGCCATCAGCTCGCGCGCCGCGTGCACGACGTCGAGCGTGCCGTCGAAGAAGGGCAGACGGTGCGCTGGGCCGACATGGATTGGCACGAGCCCTCGCAACGCCACGAAGCTGCCGAATGGCGCGCCGGCGTTGGTGGTCGCGGTCACCACGGTCACGCCGCGCTCTCGCATACGCGCCGCGAACGTGCCCCCACGGGCGCCGATGTCAAGCCCGATGCGCACCGTGCCCTTTGGCTTCGTGGCGAGCGCCGCGTCGACGGAGTATGTGAGTGCTCCGTCGTCGCTCGTCCAAAGGCCCTTCTCGCTGCGGCCGTGGAGGTCAAAGCCGAGGCCACGGCTCGCCAGGCACGAGTAGTTCTTACATGGGTGGTACGCGTCCCAGACGACGCTGCTGTCCGAAGGCATGGTCCACAGGCTCTTCGGCAGCGGCGCCGGGTCCACGTACCCCGCCGGAGATCGCGGCCGGCACCGCCGACGCAGCAGCGGCTCGCAGCCCCCGCGCATCAGCAAGTGCTCGAGCGCCGCGTCGGACGGGCACTCACCGCCGGGCTTGTAGTCCATGTACCGCTCCAGCTCGTCCTGGAAGCGTCCGCACGCGGGGCCCAGGGCCGCCTCGCCGACGGCGACGTTCCCGACGGCCAGCTTCAGCTCGCCGGCGAGCTCGCGCGCCCACCACCCAGTCGCCGCCTCCTTCTGTTGATCGTCGATACCGCGCGCTGCCGTGTCGGCGTCGGCGAGGAGCGTCTGGAGGAGCAGCGTGGCGGTGCCGAGGCGCGCGTGGAGGCCCGCGAGCTCGGCGCGGCTGTACTCGAGCGCCGAGCGCGTGGCGTTGAGGTCGGCGATGAGCGCTCCTGAATCGTCCCAGAGGCGGACGGTGGCCGGCTCGTAGTGTCGGACGAACGACGCGCCGGCGCCGGAAGATATGAGTATGGAGGTGGTGTTGGTTACAAGGAAGAGGATCAGCGTCACGGTGGTCGCGCTGCAGCAGCGCCTCCTCTTGGGGTCGTGGAGCTTCTTCTCCAGCAGTAGTCGGCCCTCCATTGATCCTTCCCCTCCCAGCAATACCTACTGCTTGCGATGCAGGTTTTGGATCTACTGTACTAGAGTATTTCGTTACGAGCGCGAGCGTGCCGTACGCATTGCTATTTCGAAATTGTTACCCTTGGTAGAGCTAGACAGACTAGTACTGATGATTTAGAGTGGACGATTGATGGAGCTCGATTCATTTGCGTAGGATGTGGAAAAGAGGGAGCAAAGAAGCTTGCAGATGCATACAACGTTGTATAATGCACGTTGATGTTGCTTAGTTTGTAGTGAATTTGGAGGTTAGTTTCCACGCATGCGCGAAGTGCGAGGAGGGAATCGCGAGATGAGATGCTCGCTGTCTAGTGTCTACTCTACAAGGCGTACTATGAACAGAAATGTATACTCTGTTCATTTCTGGAGTACTAGGTTAAGGTATCTGCATATGTTTGGACGACGGAAGATGAAAAAACTAGAGGTATGGCGAACTCTAAAAATATATGTAAAGACTGAAGTAGGGCCGGCTGAGACATTAACATCATAATCACTTAGTACAATAGAAATATAAAGACATTTAAATATACTTAAATCTAAAAACATACCAACGACAAAGCTCAACTTCTTTTTGAAAATCTTACGTAATGTCATCAATCAAGATTTTTGAATATGTCTCGCTCGATATAGCACATCATCAAGTCATCAAGGAGCAGTTGGAGACATATAATACTTTTGTGCAATTCGGTCTTGATGATCTTTATTGCCTAGAAGTAGGTTTCAATTGTTCTCAACGCCTCCGGTAAAAGTAGTGTCACCTCAGTGAGACGATAAATCACATGCAACACGATTTGTCTTAAAAATATCAAGATAATCTCTAATGTCAATTTTCCGCGTATGAATAATGAATAGTTCAAGATTATTTCGTATATTCTTATACTAAATCTCCATGATAAATCTCTGTAAAATGAGTAAGGTTGTTCACATTGAATTAAAAAAATGAGTCACTTAAGTCAAGGCGAGAGAATTCTCGAAACAATTCTGAAGATAGCTCATTTAAACGATGGTCAAAATTGGTGGTAATTGAGTCTATAGCAATATAGGAGAAATGTGTCCACTGTGAAAATAATCAACGGTGACCTAATATCTTAGCTTGCCCTAAGGGACATCCACCCGCTGTGTTTGGATCGATGAGCTTAGCTGTTGATAGCTTTGGTTCATACATGACTCTGCTGTCTTTATCTCAGAAAAAAAAACTGTGCTGGCTGCTCTGGCTAACCGGGCCATGAGCAGCCCATGAGACGGCCCACTGACAACTGCAGAAACCGCGCCGCTGTCCAGGCCTCAAAAACCTGCAAGTAGACATGGGGCCCACGCCATATTTGAGGCCAGCGGTGGAGTAGCAGAAGCCTTTCCTTTCCGGGCCGACCAGGTTTTTCGTCTGGTGGTCAAAACCGGAAAGGGAGGAGACGGTCAACCGAGCCAGCACGGCAGCGTGCACATGCGTGCGTGCAAGTGGCGAAAAGTAAATTTAAGACGCACGGCGGCGGGCGGCTGGCCGGCCGGCCAGCCGCCGCGTGCCGCACCAACTGGACCGTCGTTGCGTTACGCAGTGCACCGCTCGCGTTCCGGACCGGCCGGCGTAGCACCGCACGGATTCAATCACCTCGTAGGCCCGTACGTACACTGATACGAGATGGTTTCGCACTCGAAAAATGTCGGGAGTTTTTTTTCATCCATTCAAATCTCATGTTACAATTCCTTTACTTTTCCAGTGACTCAAACACTTGATGAAAAAAAATCCGTAGAATCTAAATCCTATAAGATTTCAACGGACACATGATAATGTAATTCCGCGTTTTTCCCCTATATTAGGGCTTCATAGGATAGAAAAAGTGTAGAATTTGGAATACTATAGGATTGAATCCTGTGGGAAGAGAAAGTTCATTTGATAGTGGTGAAGCCATTTTTCATGACATTAGACCTCGTGCTATGTTTCTAGAAAAATAGGGTTTCCCCGTTCCATTTACCAGAATGAAACAACGCACAACGCTGAGTCGAGTTTGTACAACATCTGAGTCCAGCACAATCGCAGGAGCTAGGTATCAGGCTCGAAAGAGCACCTTATTACAGGGAAACAGGAAATTAAAAGGTTCTACGAAACATAGCAGACGAAGCTGCTAGTTCTTGAAGCCTGGCGACAGAAGGAGCATCACGGGACACCGCCCAGTTCGTGTGAATGGCAAGGTTGCGTTGTCGCTCCTCGTCGGTCAGGGATGGGGAGAGGAGCGTGGGGTCCAGGCGATTCTCTGCAGCTCGCCACAGGTATGCTCCAAGGCCCTGACACCACGATCCAGTAGCAGCAGGGACTTGCATAGCGGACGCCGGCGATATAGCAAGTTGATCATTTCTGTCCAGAGGGCCTTCATGCTTACCCAAGTGGAGGCCTGAAAGCAAATAGAGTTACGAACATTCCAAATTGCCCATAAGGCAGCAGTTGTAATAATATTTGCAGTTGCATTCTCTTTTTATTTCCATAAGGAACAGACATGGTTAAGATCAGAGACAACGGGGAGATGTGTAAGTTCAGCTACCACTTCCCAACATGCTTGCGCAACCACGCAGTCAAAAAAGAGGTGTTGAATGTTTTCCAGTTCAGAGCAGAAAACACAAGTGAGATCATCAACATGATGTCTCTTATGCAGGTTATCACGGGTAAGAATTTATTGTTGAGCAACAACCAAAGAAAGATATGAATGAGTACAGGGACCTTAATATCCCAAATATGATCCGAGCAGGTTGGAGTAATACCCCCGGAGTTAATAAAATCATAAAAGGAAGCAGAGGTATAAACCCCTGAGTTTTCAAACTTCCAAACTGGAGCATCAGGTTGATCAGTAAGACGTAGGTTTTTGGCAATGTCAAGTAGTTTGTACCACCTATCCATCATCAGCGGGTCTGCACATCTCTTAAAGGTGAGCCTAAGATTAGTGCCATCCCAAGCTTGAGCAATCGTAATGTCTGTTTCATTGACGTTGTGGCTTAGGGTTCCTTTGATTCAAACGAACCTGATAGGAATTTTGAAGGTTTTCAATCCTTAGGATCTTTTCTGTGTGTTGTTTGATTCATATGATTCAACCTTTAGGAATTTTTTCTTCATGATAACATTGCAATATGTTTTGAAGTTTTTTTTCATCCATTCAAATCTCATGTTACAATTCCTTTACTTTTCCAGTGACTCAAATGTTAAATCCCTTGGATCATCTAGGGTAGATCGATACCGGCAGAACAAAGAGATGGGAGGAGGATGGGTACCTTCTCCTTGACTCGATGCGCTCGAGCTGCCGGCCATGGTGGACGGCGGCGGTGGTGGCAGAGGGTAGCAGTTGCGGCGGTGATGCTTCCCGTGGGCACTGCGTAAACCCTAATCGGATGGGTGTGTCGGTGGGGTTTGTGGCGCACGACCAACCTCGTGAGTTGTGCTGCCGGCCCCCCACCTCTCTATATAGCGCAGGCCAACAGGGGCCCACCAACCATGGATTGGTTGGGCGCCCCCGATCAGGGCGCAGGGATCAGGGTCCGGTGCGGCCGTTGGACCGCACCGTTGGAGATCAATCTAACATTCTCCCCCTTGATCTTAACTTTTACTTTTAACCTTGTACTTTTATTTTACTCGTTTCATCACTGATCAGTACATAGAGCATGTTTCATCGTCACAGCTCAATTGCCGATAGAATCAGAGAGCTACAATATACCTCTTTGTTTTGAAACAATTTCCGTTCCTTTTGGGCCTCTTATGATTCAGAAATCATAGGCTTTCCATTAAACCCATGCCGGCTACGTGTTCCATGAACACACTGGGTGGTAAGCCTTTCGTAAGCGGATCGGCAAGCATATCCTTTGTCCTTATATGCTCGAGACTTATAGTTTGATCCTGGATTTTATCTTTCACAACATAATACTTTATCTCTATTGGTTTGGTAGCATTACTCGACTTGTTGTTGTGAGCATAGAATACTGCGGGTTGGTTGTTGCAGTACATCTTTAGTGGTCTGTCAATACAATCTACCACTTTCAAGTCGGGTATAAATTTCTTTAACCATATCACCTGCCCTGTGGCCTCATAAGCTGCTATAAATTATGCATACATCGTGGACGATGCAACTATTGACTGTTTGGAGCTTCTCCACGAAATAGCCCCTCCAGCGAGAGTGAATACGTATCCTGACGTGGATTTTCTATCATCTTTGTCTCCCGCAAAATCTGCATCTGAATACCCTCTTATCTCTAGGGAATCAGATCTTCTGTATGTTAGCATGAGGTTCTTTGTGCCTTGCACATAACACAAAGCTTTCTTTACCATCTTCCAGTGCTCCATGCCTGGATTATCTTGATATCTACCGAGTACCCCGGTGATAAAAGCTAAGTCAGGGCGAGTGCACACTTGTGCATACTGTAAGCTTCAAACAGCCGAAGCATATGTTACTGATTTCATCTGATCGATCTCGTACTGGTTATTGGGACATTGGAATTTTCCAAAACTGTCTCCCTTGACTATAGGAGCAGGTGTGGCACTACTCTTATGCATATTATACTTTTTAAGAACCTTTTCTAATTATGCCTTCTGCGATAGTCCTAAGACTCCATTTTTCCTATCTCGGTGAATTTCTATGGCCAAAACATATGATGCTTCACCAAGATCTTTCATATCAAAATTTGAGGACAAGAACTTCTTTGTTTCATGTAGCAGACAAACATCACTGCTAGCAAGTAAGATATCATCCACATACAAGATTAGGAAAATATATTTCCTATTTTTAAACTTTGCATAAATGCAGTTATCCTCAACATTCTCTTTAAATCCAAAACCTTTAATTGTCTCATTAAACTTTAGATACCACTGTCTAGAGGCTTGCTTTAATCCATAAATGGATTTCTTCAAGTGACATCCCATATCTTCCTTGCCTTCCATGATAAAACCCTTGGGTTGTTTCATGTAAACATTTTCTTTTAGATCCCCGTTTAGAAATGCCGTCTTTACATCCATTTGATGTAGCTCTAAATCAAAATGTGCAACTAGTGCCATTATGATTCTGAAGGAATCCTTACATGAGACTGGGGAAAATGTCTCATTGTAATCTACTCCTTCTCTTTGCGTAAATCCTTTTGCCACAAGTCATGCTTTATACTTTTCTACATTCCCTTTAGAGTCATATTTAGTTTTGTAGACCCATTTACAGCCTACTATTTTGGCTCTTTTAGGAATATCTTCTAAGTCCCAAACATTGTTGGAACTCATCGGTTTCATCTCATCTTCCATTGCCTCCACCCACTTCGATGAGTGAGGGCTTCTCATGGCTTCTTCATATGAAGTGGGATCACCTTCCATATGAGCTATTTCTGTATTATAAACTTTATAATCGGAAGAAATAGCAGATCTTTTAGCTCTTTTAGACCTTCTAAGGGCCTCATTTTCTACAAGTGGCTGCTGCACCTCCCTTTCATGCTCAACAGCGGGTTCAGTCGGCTCCTGACGGACAGGTTCCGGATCTTCACCCACAGTTGTCACAGGTGGAGTTACAACAGGTGCTTGCACCTCAACCTCAGGGATTGTTGGTGCATGTACAACAGGTAGTGTAAAAAATGGCTCCTGAATCATTGGAAAAGGTGCGCACACCCTCTTCTCCTCAAGATAAATTTTCTGAGCTACCATGCTCCCCCTCATCATTTCGTCCTCTAAGAAGACTGCATGTCTCGTTTCTACAAACTTTGTGTATCTGTCTGGGCAGTAGAAACGAAAACCTTTTGATCTATCAGGATAGGCAATGAAGTGGCAACTGACTGTTTTGGGATCTAACTTTGCAATATTTGGATTAAACAATTTGGCCTCAGCCGGGCTCCCCCACACCCTGAAGTGTTGTAGAGAGGGTACTCTTCCTGTCCACAACTCGTACGGTGTTTTGGGCACCGACTTGCTTGGTACTCTATTGAGAATGTGAATGGCGGTTTTAAGCGCCTCCATCCATAATCCCAATGGCAAGGTGGAGTAACTCATCATACTGTGCACCATATCCATAAGTGTACGGTTGCGCCTTTCAGCTACTCCATTTTGCTGAGGGTCGCCCGGCATTGTATACTGGGCCACTATGCCAGTCTTCTGTAAGAACCTCGCAAAATGTTCAGGGACTTGGCCATATGGAGTGTGTCGACCGTAGTACTCCCCTCCACGGTCATATCTCACTATCTTTATTCTTTTATCATGCTGATTTTCTACTTCAGCTTTGAATATCTTAAATTTATCAAACGCTTCAGACTTTTCTTTGATTGGATAAATATAACCATATCGAAATATGGCCCAAATGACAGTGCCATAATTTCGATGAGTCATGAGTTCTCTTTCTTTTCTTTTGTTCTTTATCCGGCGCGAAAACATGCTCATTCACTTTACACACATATTACACTTTTTCACGTAGGGATAATAAATAAAGCTCATTGTGAAGCAATGCAACACCCACATAAGCATTATTAAACCATATGGCACACTTGCCATGCCCAAAATAACATTCATAACAATCCTTGTCCAAACATGAAACACTAATCAAGTTTCTGTGTAATGAAGGAACATATAAAACATCTCTAAGCAGAATCGTGAATCCATCAGCTAACTCCAGGGAGATGTCGCCGACAGCTTCAACGTCTGCTTGGACTCCATTTGCAACTTCAATGCATCTTTCGCCTCTTTGCGTAGTCCGTGTCGAATGGAATCCCTCTCTTTGCCATTATGGACTTTAGCCAAACAGGGCAATCTTTCTTGTAATGCCCGGTCTTCTTACAGTGGAGGCATGTGTCTTTGTCCACTCGAAGAGACTTCTGCTGATGCTGATAATGCGTGAGAGCTTTTCCATGTGGCTTTGAAGGGGAACCATTGCTACTTTGATTGTAGTTCTTTTTCTTATTATCCTTCACATAGTTGAGAGAACCACCATGTGAGGCTTTAAGTCTTTCCTCTTCTTGCACACACATGACTATTGTCTTTTCAATGTCCCATTTTTCAGGCGACATGTTGTAGTTGACAAAAAAAGTGTCAAACTCTTTTGGCAGTGAAGCCATAACCAGGTGAACAAGGAGTGCAGCCTTGAGCTCCAAATCATCATCCATGGGCTTAAGCTTAGCTTCCATATGGCTCATCCGGAGGATGTGCTCTCTTATGCCATGTCCACCTCCTGTGTACTTTTCTGTCACCAGCTGCTTTAGCAACTGGGTAGCATATATCTTTGAAGAACCAGTGATTTGGCTCTTTATCTTTTCAGGAAACTCCCTTACGGAAGTACACTCTGCAATTGAGCCCATAATAGCGTGCTCAATTGTGTTCTTTATGAAAGACATGCACTTTTTATTGGCAGTGAGCCACTTTTTGTTGTCGAGGGTATATGACATCTCCAATAGAGCATAATCCCTCCTCTTCTTATCCCATGCATCATCATCATATTTTGCATCTCTGACTGGCTCTATAGGTTTGACCGGCTGTGGAGTGTCCACAACCCAGTCCACCTCAACACAAACAAAAGCCAAGTCAACCTTCTTTCTCCATTCAGTGTAGTTATCACCTCTGAGGGTTGGAACATCCTTGATGCAGCTCATCAAGTAGTACCCTCCTGAAAACCACAATGAAGTGAGATCATAACAACAATTGCATGCAATAATCCAACTTTGGTCAAAATTAAAACATACAACTGTTTATGCAATTAATTCTATATCACCGTTGGGCAGAAAATAGAAATAGATGCACATATAACAACAATAAATCATGATTATGTTATTAACAACGTTGGTCATAATAATAACAGAATCATAATCATTTCAATAATCACTTTAACATGCTCTCATGATTTAATACTCACTTTAGTTCTATTTACTTTTAAAAGAGCACTTTTATATATTTTGCTGCGGAAAAACATGAATAAAAATTCATGAACTTTATACTTTTCAGAAGTATTACTTTTACTTTTCTGTTTCCTAAACAAAAATTTCGTTGGACAATTTTGAATATGAAACAAACTGAACAAAAATTTGCCCAAAAATGGACAAAAAACAAATAAAACATGCTTCTAAAAAAACGAAGAAATTTGCAGCCTGTGTTTAGCGCGGACCGGCCCACGGCCTGCTCTGCGCGCACCGTGCGCGTCACTTCTGGGCCAAAACCGGTCCAGCCCATCGGCCTCTCAGCGCTCGCGGCCCACGGCCCGCTGCGCTCTCGGCGACTGCTCCTGGCCGTCGGATTTCATCCGACGATGCAACGCGCTAATCGCTGGATCAAAACTAGCCGACCGCCTCTCCCGAAAACCCTAGCCGCATTCTGCCTTCTCTCCTCTGTGCGCGCGCTAGGGTTGGGGTTCGGCTCCGTCGGCGGCCGCCGGTGACGGCGAAAAGTGGTGCGCGCGGCGAGCCTCCCCCCTTTCTTCCTTTCTCCTTCCAGTCCACCGCCACCTAGCAAAGAGAGAGAAGCACGACGGCCTTCACTGCCCCCTTGCGCCGGCGTGCCCGTGGAAGTGAAAAGCGGCGCCCCCGCTGGCCCCTTTGCCGGCGTGCGCGAACACCTCGAGGGTGAACGCGCCGCCGTCAAACGGCTCGGTGGTGGTTCCCTTTGCCCCGTGAGGGGTGGTGTTCTTCGTCTCGATGCCTCGGCTTGCCGATGCGCATCAAGATCGAGAGGAACGACGCGGCCTCGGCGGCGGCACACTTTGCCGGCGAGCCCGAGGCTCTCTGCTGGTGAGGTTTCTTTGCCCTTCCCCTCTTTCTCTGTTAGGGTTAGGGTTTCTATCGGGGAGGGGATCTTTTTTTTCCTGTGATTTCTTCTTTTGCTTTTCTTTTTCTATCTACACGAGTAGGATCTAGAACCCTAGGTGCTCTGATACCATTGTTACATCCGCAAGATCTCTAGGCTAGATCAATACCGGTAGAAGGGATAGATGGGGAGGAGGATTGGTACCTTCTCCTTGAGCGGATGCGCTCGAGCTACCGGCCATGGTGAACGGCGGCGGTGGTGGCAGAGAGGGCAGCGGTGGCGGTGATGCTTCCCGTGACTCTGCGCTTGACCTAGATCGGGTCGGGTATGTCGGTGGGGTGGTGACGCACGATCAACCTCATGAGTTGTGATGTCGGCCCCCACCTCTCTATATAGCGCAGGCCAACAGGGGCCCACCAATCATGGATTGGTTGGGCGCCCCCAATCAGGGCGCAAGGATCAGGATCCGGTACGGCCGTTGGACCGCACCGTTGGAGATCAATCTAACATCAAACACTTGATGAAAAAAATCCGTAGAATCTAAATCCTATAAGATTTCAGCGGACACATGACAATCTAATTCCGCGTTTTTCCCCTATATTAGGGCTTCATAGGATAGAAAAAGTGTAGAATTTGGAATACTATAGGATTGAGATGACATGTCTATTTGAATCCCGTGGGTAGTTTTGATAGTGGTGAAGACATTTTTCATGAGATTAGACCTCGTGCTATTTTTCTGTATAGTTTTTACACTACACAATTCATATCGGATTATTTCCTATAGGACTCAATCATACAAATCAAAGCCCAACATAGGAAATTCCTAAATACTCCTATCTGCAAAATTCATATAAAATTTCTTTGAATCAAAGGAGCACTTAACTTTTTAGAATCTTACGAATCAAAGAGACCCGTACGTGTATTAATTCGGCAAGATGGAGAACGCATCATGTGCACGGATTGACGGATGCATCTATATGACTGCATGGATGAAACTATTACCAAGTGCAAATTAGGTGATATATACTCCAAGCCTGATCAGTAGATCCTCGAATGTACTGGCGATATCAATTGGCCGGCCGGCCAAATGCGAAGAGATTATGAGAGAGAGAGAGAGAGTGAAAGATCTGCGACAAGGTCGGAGAGATCCATCAATGGTCGACGTACCGGGACCAATTGGAACCGCCTTCCTGATCGGTAGGGCATTCCTCACCTCCATGCATGCGCCCATGTCGAGCTCATGCGGTGCCCGCATTTATTATTTCCGGCCCCCTCCTCTTATTTGTTCTTCTTTTACGATTCAATCAATCGATGGATCCCCTTGTGGTTGTCTGGACCAGGTCACCGAACTCACTAAATACAATGCATGCTTGACCTACCTCGTTCATGCGGGGGTACTGATCTCTGTAGTTTTTCTTTTTCTATCTGAGTATGATTTCTTTATTTCATGCTAGCCAAGTATTAGCCATGCATCCTGGTGCTACTAGAAACCCAGATGACTTGTTGCTCTTTCCAGTTCACAAACATGGTAGTGGAAATATAAATTTGAGCACTAATTTTTAATATAATATGTTTATGAAATGTCACAAAAAATACATTTAAGGAAATGCTTTTCGAGGCAAATTAACAAAACAAACTAGTTTAAATATAAATTTATATCTTACTTGTTATATTATTGATCCAAAATGGAAACTTTAATTTTGCAGGATACAAAATAACAAACTTCTAGGGAATACTTAGAAAGAACCTAGATAGCTGGTGGATGATCGTGGAGGGGAACATTGACGAAAAATATTTGGCCCTAGCTGGTTGAGTAATTTATGGTGTCAAATGTTGCACGATGTTGAGTAATTTATTTACGGTGGATGCTTAGTAATGCTGTCTTTGGATGGTTGATTTTTGTTTCTACTTTTTTTTGTGAAACACGGTACAAACGCAGAAGCTCATATACACCTGCACACACTCACCCCTAGCTATGTGAACGCACACACGCACACCCTACCCCTCTGAGCACATCCGAGAGACTGAGCTGACGGGTCGAGTCTTGAGATTGACGAAGTCACAACAGACGTCTCGTTGTCGACAGGAACGTCGCCTCCCACTGAAGAATATTCCGCCTAAATGAGAAACACCAGTGTCAAACCTGGGGTTTGAACTCTGGTGGGCTGGATGTACAACCGCCCTCCTAACCATCTTACCACAGGCAGATTCTCTTATGTTTCCACTCTTTGTGATCGTTCATGTGTAAACTTGATATACTTTTATTCTTTAGAACTATGCATGCAATAAAAGGCTGTGTGCATCGTTTCAATGCCGAGGCCGGGGCTTGAGCTCCCTTTTCGAAAGAAGAATGCTGCACGATGTTTCCTTATTGATCTTAACTAAATGGTGTTTATATTTTGTGGCCAGATCACCAAAAGTAATATTACCTTCCCTAGCTAATTTAGTATTTCTAAACGAAATTAATGCTTCATATAGCGAATACCACAGATGGAGATTCAACAATTAATCAAGGATATTATTCTAACCTATATTGCATTTCTGAAACACATTTGTAATTACTTTCATGATCATTCCTTCCTGTTCCATATTCTCCGATGCAGTCAATTAAATTTTATAGATAAAAATGCTACATTCAGCTCACAAATATTTGGGTAAAAGTATTGCGAGGTATATATATCGATCACACGGTAAAATAAGATAAGCCATACATCTTATTCAATCAATCAAAATACTAATGCAATTGTTGAACTGGTGTGTTTATGTTTGGCTCCGTTTCATTATTTTCATTTCCGTAGATTACATAAAATAGTTTCCACAACTTATGCGAAAGAGATATGGAATACGCAAAAAAAATCGCAGGCCACAAATATATTTTGTCGCGTAGGTGTCCCAACATTATCATAAGTGAGTGGCGACTATTCTTGCCGTATGGTATCTGCTAGAAGAGTTCAATTCGAAAGGTGCATCATGTGGAAGAAGCGACAAGATTTTATCTTCCATTAATGCCTTCAATCTAGCTAGCAACTCCTACGCAAGTTTCTCAATGAACAATGCTAACCGGTGCCATTTTTATTTTGCCCGGTGAATTATTATTTTATCTTAATATATATGCAATTCGCACACTTGCAAATAGATTCTACAACACGATAATAAGAGTCCTATAGATACTCCTGACTGAAATCAACCTTTATGTTAGTGTAAAAGCCAGTAAACTGTCCATCTTGAGCAGCCAGTAAGATTTATACTAACACATATATGTTTGTACAAAAATTATGAAATAGTTTGTAAGTGAAATTTTATGTTTATATGTATTTATAATTCAAGGTTAATTCTAAACTATAGGTGCATTTCATCAATTAAACACGTGTGGTGTACTATGTAGAAATGCATGACTTGTAAAATGCAACAACCCAAAGATGCATGGACCCTAGACATAAGTGTGACAAAACAATTGGGGGCTGAATACATAAAAGAAACACGAAAGATACAGCTGAATTCCCTATCAGAGCATAGTTGCTGAGATAAGAGTGAGATTATTTTACACCACCTTCATTTGACTCTTCATTCATCCAATTAGGTTGCTATTTATGAGAGTAGAGGGATATTATGTTGGGGAAATCAAAATGCTTTTTGCCAAAGATGACCAAAAGAAGAAAATGATATGCTCTAACATTTAGTGCTACATATGGTCGGATGAGTCGGCTTGGCGGCACAAATAACAATACAGAGGGTTGTGCGTCGCTGGTAGATGGCCGGCTCGGGCAACCCTAGCGGTCGCCGCCCCTGCTAGTCCACTCGTACAACTCTCCCCCCCCGCGCGCCGCTGCTAGAGAAAGTTGGCGAGCAAAGCCCCGCCTCACGGGCACTGGAAGGCGAGTTCTCATCTCATCGTCCGTTCCTCACGATGAGATATCTCTGGGCATTTACAGATATATTGCGAGTGGCCCAGATGCTTCTAATTTCTGCTTCAACAAAACAAATATTTCGCAAAATTGCCTAAATATTCCAATGACTGACCATGATCGACATACAAGTTCCAACACTGAAGAAAAGACATATCACACTAGTAGAAACAAGGCCTTTGGTCAGAGCCCCATTGGGCTCTAGTCCTGGATGGGTTTTGAACCGGGACTAGAGGGGTGTACTAGTCCCGGTTCAACGGCTACGAGGCCGCACCAGACTAGTCCCGGTTCGTAGGGGACCATTAGTCCCGGTTCGTGATACGAACCGGGACTAAAGGTCCGCGGCAGGGCAGCCGCAGAGGGGGGCCCGCGCGAGCACCTTTAGTCCCGGTTCGTATCACGAACCGACACTAATGGTTTCCCCCTACATCATCTTCCACCCCCGAGACAGCCTCCATTTTTGAGCTCGAGCCACATCTCCATTTTTCTCCTTTTTCACTCTCCCGAGCTCGATTTGATCCCCATTTTTCTCCACTATTTGTCAAGATTGGCGGCACCCATCTATCCAAGGGTTAGCAATTTCATCCTTTATTCGGGCGTTGCTAATTTAGCTCATTTCATTGCTAGTTTAGCTCATTTCATTTTTCTAGTGCTAGCTAGCTGTTTGATGAAATGCCTAAGCTAGGAGTTCATTTGTTTTTATATGCAATTTGAGCTCAAATTAAAAAATGATTTGTGGGTTTTAGTGCCGTCCTGTCCCCGTACTCACCGCCGTCGATCGCCCGCGTCGTCCCGTCACCGGCACCACCTTGGTGAGCCTCTTATTTTATGTTTTATTTAAAAAATCTTGCTTGTATGATATACATGCATAGTTATTACTTGTATAGTTTTCTTACTTGTATGATTGTTTGTTATATTTATAGTGCCATGGTTTTGATATCCGTCCCCGTCGACCCTCGTCCGGTCTATGTTTCAGATGTGGTATATTTTTATAACTATTTTTTCATTTCGTGGTTATGACAATTATGCCGACCAACTTGACATAGATTTTTTTTATCTAGGAGGTAGTTGAACCGGAAATTCCAACCGACCCTCTTGTCGAGATGCTAAATTTATTTGAAAAAGAAAACAATGATTTGAAAGAAAAATTGAAAAGAAGTGAAGAAGAGAAGATGAAATTGCAGTTCGATCTTGCCGACGTCGTCGATGATCACAAGATCAAGATGGATGCAATGCGCTTGAAGATTAGAAAGATTAGAAAATATGCCATTAATAAAGAGCCTTGGTATCATTATGCTGTTGGTTCAATAATTATCTTAGTTGCGATTTTGTTCGCATTTGTTGTTGGATTTAAATTCTTTAGATAGTTGTATGTTAGTTTAAATTTATGTTTTATGAGAACTATGTATTACATTTGGTAACTACTCTACTTTGCTTTTAATGTGATGAACTTGTATTAATGAATTTGGTCAGTTCTCTATTCTATTCATGATGTAGTGTAATTTTTGTTGATATATCTAAAGATATAAACGGTGAGACCCATTGCGGGATTTTTGGTGGACCATGTCATAAACCCAAAGGGATAATACAATGGCACCGAATAGACGGGCTCTAGTCCTGGTTATGGTCTCCATGTAATCGAATAGACGGGCTCTAGTCCCGGTTATGATCTCCATATAATCGAATAGACGGGCTCTAGTCCCGGTTATGATCTCCATGTAATCGAATAGACGGGCTCTAGTCCCGGTTGTGATCTCCATGTAATTAATTAAATGATTGAATTCTCATAAAGAATAAAATATATTTTTATTTGATAGATATTTTTTATGAACATTTTGATATGCTATATGTATTTTTCTGATTTGTAATTAATTAACCATATATTTTGCAAGATTGATCATAGTTTTGAATATTCAATTAGGCGGGAATACAAAAAAGCCAGAGCCTGCCACGTGGGAGCTTCTCTAGTCCCGGGTCGTATTATGAACCGGGACTAGAGGTCCTCGACCACGCGCTCAGGCAGCGGCCACGTGGTGACCTCTTTTGTCCTGGGTCGTAACACACCCGGGACTAGAGGGGGGGCCTCTAGTCCCGATTCTGCCGTCCCGGGTGCACAGCCGGGACTAGAGGTCCTCCCCACCCGGGACTAAAGAGGTTGTTTCTACTAGTGTCATGACTAAGATGAGAGTAACACCGAAAGTAACTTAAAAAAATTCGTAACTACTCGTAATAGGCTTTCCCCGCTTTATAAATAAAGCAACCAACCATGTCCGTACAAGAGGCACAAGCACAAGGAAATAAATATAAATATAATCTACTAGGACAATAACGCAAACATGCCCAACTAGAAGGAAAAGAGGGGTGCGATACAACTCCAAAACAGAGCGGTCGCGTCGCATACAAGAGTAACTTGAAAGATGTTTCTCATATACGAGGACTATCAATCACCTCCCATATGGATAACTGGGCACGAAAGGTCCTTGACCTCCTTCAAAATAGAAAAAAGGGGTTTTACCATGCCCGGTTTTCGTGGTAGAAGAGGCTTTTTAGTCGATATAAACGGTGTTTACAACGAACTTTCAACCGTGGTAGTAGCTACGTGGCACGTCAGTCTACCACACCTAAAAAATCCGTGGTAAATGGGTGTGCATTAATCACAGGAAAATCTGTCGCGGTTAATGGTATTTCCATGACCCCGAATAGATTACCGGCGCTTAACTGCCAGGTGATAATTGCATTAACTCTGACATCATCCTTTTACATGACATGGCATCACTGAATAGGAACAAGCCACGTCACGCCATGTATCATTGGTCCGTATGTCCACGTAGCATGTTTTCTATCTGACATGGTAGTTACTAGAAGGGCAAGGCGCGCGTTGCCGCACCGAATTGATATTGGAGTATAACTTGGTTTTAGTACTTAATCCGTGTGAATAACTTCATTATCTTTATTACTTTATCATCTTTATTCTTTAGCAATGGCTTTTTTGCTGTCATAAACCAAATTCATTTCACCCAAGACATTAGAGTTATACAAAATAATTAGAATATAGAGAGAGATATATCTTGATAGCATATGAGACACCAAAGTCACGATGCCAAAAGAGTATCATTCGTCACTGGCATTAAACAATGCGCGCACACGCACACACATTCAACTATCTTATAGAAAAAACTGTTTTGTGCCAAAAAGATACATAAACCAATACTACTCCCTCGGGTCCGGAAAATTTCTCGCCAAGCCAGCTACCACGTTGTGCGTTTAACGTTCATTTCCTCCGACCACTTAATTGGATCGGAGGGAGTATGAGAAATTCTAATGTCATTCCCAAGAGCTAGAAGAAGATAATGTCAGACTGTAAAAACATTGCCATGATGAAACACTACCAAGCTATGAAACAAAAAAGAACTGCTTGGTATTTCCTTGAGAACGCTCTTTAAAAAACAACAATAAATTGAGAATTAGCAAAACCAATAACAAATAGTGGACATGTGTCCAAAAATAGTAGATTGAGAAATACCAAACCTTATAGAAGACGGCGATGGTGGTACACGGCGCCAGGAGGGAGAACTACGTCGATAGACACGTCGATAACAGCAAGTCTCGACGGCGTGGCGCAGCGGGTCTCGGCGGTGGACCCTGATAATCCCCAAGAGCAAGGAATCACTGTAGCACAATTCGAAAAGTATTTGAGTGTCGAACCCACGAGGAGCTGAAGGTAAACTATCTATTCTCTAAAGCCCTATAACCCTCTTATATGGCCTTTTATGCAAAGCAATAAATATGAAAGGATCTAACTAATGGAAGCAAGTGACGTGGAATGGATTTATCTAGTAGCAAGTTTCTCAAGCAAGTTTCAGACACAGGTTTCTTAGAGCAAGTTTCTCTCATCAGTTTTCTCAAGCAAGTTTCTCAAGCAGCAAGTATCAAATATCTCAAGTAGCAAATATCTCAAGGGAGCAAATGTTCTAGCAATTGTTATTTCATTCGCGTGGTTGTCACAATTAGTGAAGCACATGTTTCAGTCTTAGTTGTTTCTTTTAGGTGGGAGCCATAAATAGGTGTAGCCAAGTAAATGAGCAATAACACAACTCTTATGATGGATCTCATGGCCAAATAAATGTGCAGCACAAGAATTATTAAGACATAATTGTCCCACCATAGCCTTAAGTTTTAGGCTCCCCCATATATATCCCCCATAAAGTAACTTCAAGTCTCAGACACCGGTTTCTCTCTACTCCGACATGTCCTACTCAATCCATTACGCTACGGTGATCACGTTACATGCATTCCCCAACATATGCGTGCACTCATATATTGTACATAAAGACAATCATAAAAGATAACAACACTTGTATGCAACCAATCAACGAACTATTTCACAAGTGCCATGAACAAATCACTTCTCAAACACAGATGGGAGACACAATAGATCAAGGGAATAGTATATTGCACCACACATCATGTTTGCCAAGAGTTTACAGTGGGGAGATGGAGATGATCTTGCTGTAGATGTCGATGATGAACACGACGGGGGGGGTGGAGCCCTCCGGAGGTGATTCCGGCGGCGTTTCCCCCCGATCTTCTCCGGCGGCAGCCTTCTGACTCTCTGTTTCGTGGTTTTCTGTTTCTCTGCCGCCTCCTTTCGCGAAACGCCAGGAGACCTTTTTTATAGGCGTTTTTAGGTCAAGACGAAGTCGGTGGACGAAAGATCGACGGCCACGGAGCTCCGAGGTGGAAACGAGATAGGCCCACGCGGCCATGTACTTTAGGCCGCGTGGGACCCTCCCATTTCCAGCCTGTTGGGCTTCTGGTCTTCAATTTAAGCCCATTGCGTTTCAAAATTCTGAACCGTGCTCTTTGACCTTGCCCTTTTTGGAGTCCCGAAGCTCCCGGAAAGTCTGAAACACTAAAAAAGACGTTTTCTGGAAAAACAGGGTTAATTCCAAATAAATGGGAAAACTATGAAGTATTCCCAAAATCATTATAAAACATTGATATAACCCTTATATGATGCAAATATGATTGGAATATAAGCAATTAAAGTGCAAAGTTCATGTATGCATTTTACATGCATCAACATCCCCAAGCTTAATCCATGCTCGTCCTCGAGTATGAAGATGATAAAACTAACATGGACTTTGCAATTTAATACTTAACAATGAATATCAAAGATGATTACTATTGCTACATATAGTCAAATGATTCATTCTTCAAAGGAGTAGCAATATGCAAATAGTTTATGAAGTGATATCAAGTATTCAAGACAAGGATGTTCATTGATAGTTCACAAAGTGTAACATAGTAGAAGTAATATGGAACACATGTATGCATAATGATAAGTAGAACATCCTACAATGGTCATAGAGTAGATGAAAATCTGAATATGATAGGTGTACACTTTGGAAAGATGTATATGTGAGTAGAGGTAAAGCATGCATAAGTTTCATCCAACTCCAAACTCTCTACTTAAGTTAATGATTGCAATGTGTATATTGGTGTCAAGCTCTCATTGCCCCTATCATAGCATCTTGAATGATTAAGTTTAAAGTGAAAGCAAATATGAGTAGTGTGCTTGACAAAGTAAAGGTTGGATGTCTCATGCCCCTTGAATACAAGTACCTACACCATGATTACTCAACTTAGGAAACAAAGCAAGTTCAAGTTATATATCATTGTAAGTAATAATAGTATCATCAAGAGCGTCAACTGGGGTACCTCTTGTCCCAGGATATGGAACAAGCCCATATCAAAATGACAAGACAAACAAACAAGATGAAAAACCTCAACACCCTTTTTATTTACCATTGGAATAGCTTTTTATTGTAAGGTGCGTCATAGATAATTCACCATAGCATGTAAGTAAATTTCCACCATGAATAATGCATGGCTTAGATTAGCGGCCCAGGCGTCTCTCTAACCATTTATACAAACTCATTTAAACTTCTTCATTTCCACCTCATTTCACCATGATAGGCATCCATAAACAAAAGTACATGATATCAACTAAATGAGATGAAGGAGCATGTTGAAAGCTTTGCATGTGACAGCACATATGGGCTAACTCCCAACCTCGAACATTTATCAAGCCACTAGCATCATAATCTTAATCACAATGGGTCATGTTTTATTTATTGCAATGATAGTAAAATGTGCATCAAGTTCGTGAGAGCTATATAACCAACTTTTCCCATGGCAATCAATAACATAATCATTTTCATTCAGAGGTATAGATAACACAAATATCATGATGAACATACTCGGAATAGCATATAGCTAGTAGGTAGATATGGTGGACTCACTGGAATAACTTTGGTTGAAGGTGTTGGAAACAAGTTTTTGCTTGTTGGAGTTTTTGGGCTAGCAAAAGGGAGAAAGTTGACCATCTAGATGCATGCATGAGTGTCCATAGAACTAACTAATCCATGTTAAACAAAGTGAAATAACTTTCAGCATCAAAACATGAATAAGTGATAACTCTTGATAAAGCATTTACATATTATTACTCATTAATAAGCTCATGAATCATGCAACTATATGTATCATTAAAAATCAACTCAAACATCCCTTTTCCCATCATGATAATAGCATCCATCATATTTCAACCCATATTTCCAGTAGCTCTCTCATATATAATTGATAGTGTGGTGGTCTCTCAAGACTCAAACAAAAACAAAAACGACGCTCCAAGTTTATGCGATAAAGTGTTTTGATCGAAAAACAGAAGTTGGACGTGTGCAAACCGAGAGTGTGTAGGTCCAGCGGGGTTGTCTTCACATCCCCAAGCTTATGGTCTTCACCATCCTTGGATAGCTCTTGGTGCATCTCCTCCAATCCCTGTGAAAAAACTTCAAAACACCGTTTCTCCCATCTCTTTTCTGTGGGGTGCATTAATAGTGATAAACAAATAGGTTTCTTGCTGCATATAATCCTTGAACAAAAATTCATATGAGATGTCCAGAAGTGTATAATGTTGTATGCCTACTCATAAACTCAATTGGATCAAAAAGATTCAACTTAAAAGCTCAAAGCATGCATCAAACAAAATGGGACAGAATCTGTCCAGAAAAACAGCAGCAGCAAAACGTATTTTTCTACCCTACCAAACTTTCTCGAAAAATTCCGAAAAAATTCATGCATACAGAGGATGAAAAGTTGCAACTACAGTTCAAATATGAGCTCATTCGGAGTTACATAATAAGAATTAAAAATCATACCGTGCACAGATTCGTGCAGGAATAAAATCTCCGAACTCAAATAGCAACTTTTCAAGACCAACATGGGTAAAACTTGGCACTTTATTAAAAACTCCAGAACTAAACTAGACACAAATCTCTTGTTACAGCAAGAGGACACAAAGAAAAATCACACACAAAAATAACCGGGTTGCCTCCCGCAAAGCGCTTTCTTTATAGCCATATAGCTAGGCTTACTTACTTGGTATCAAGATGGTTGAAGTGAGGTGGCTTGGCATCCCCAAGCTTAAATTCTTGTACTTATTTGATATATGTAGGGTGAGCCTAGGGGTACATCCCCAAGCTTGAGTTTTTGTCCCTCTTGATCTTGTTCATCACCCTCAATTCTTCCACCTTAAAATTCTCTTTACACAACACTCGTCACAAACTTGATTAGAGGGGTTAGTGCCTTCATAAATTAAATCCACATAGGCTCAGCAAAGACATATCATGAATTGATTTTAAACATTAGCTACTGTTACTATGGTTATGTAATGCTCCTTGATCAAAAGAACCGCACAAAACACAAGTAATGAGAGTAATGCAGAATAAAGACAGGATATGTCAAAAACTGGACAGCGAATTACTATTATCACTCTTTTTATTTGGTTTTAGCTTTGGGAAAAGTTTAAATGATAGAGACTTTGCAATGGTTCCATTGGCATGAACAACACATGTTCAAGGTCGACCCCAACTTCTCCATTACTCATCCTTCTCATTAACTTTCCCAAATTTTATAAAAAATGAAAATCCTAAACTAATTGTCACAAATCAGTAGGTAAAGATATTTTACATGTTGTGAGGATATAAAGGTGTGCTCAAACCGAATAGGAAGTTAAAGCATAAAGAACACACCACAGAATATCAAACCATCAACTTTTAAGTCTAACTCTTTTCCTATGCATTGGCATTTTATATATGAATAAATAGCAGCAATTTTGTGATAACCAATGCATGTAGTGATCAGTAGCTTGCATTTTAAATAACATAGAAACATAAAGAGGATTCTTATCTCTTCCTCTCTCATAATAGTTGCAAGCATTAAAGTTAAACATACCCACATAGTTTTGAATAGAATCACCACATAAAGACTTATCATCTAATGAGCATAATGGATCATCAAACTCAATTAAATCACTTTCATCCTCAACGGCTTCCCCAAGCTTAAACTTTTCCAGAGCATTAGCAATAAAGGTGTTCAAAGAGTTAGTACCACAAACATGAGTGTTATGCAAATAAAATTTAATTTTCTCCTCAAACACTTCATGTCCTAACTCAAGATAGATATTATACAACTCTAATTTTTTTTGGTTCTTTTCCATTTTCTAATTTTTTTGTGTTTTAGATTTATATGTTAGTATGCAATGCAAACAAGAATAAAAGTTTAGCACAACGCTCCCCGGCAACGGCGCCAGAAAAGTACTTGATAATCCCCAAGAGCAAGGAATCACTGTAGCACAATTCGATAAGTATTTGAGTGTCGAACCCACGAGGAGCTGAAGGTAAACTATCTATTCTCTAAAGCCCTATAACCCTCTTATATGGCCTTTTATGCAAAGCAATAAATATGAAAGGATCTAACTAATGGAAGCAAGTGACGTGGAATGGATTTATCTAGTAGCAAGTTTCTCAAGCAAGTTTCAGACACAGGTTTCTTAGAGCAAGTTTCTCTCAGCAGTTTTCTCAAGCAAGTTTCTCAAGCAGCAAGTATCAAATATCTCAAGTAGCAAATATCTCAAGGGAGCAAATGTTCTAGCAATTGTTATTTCATTCGCGTGGTTGTCACAATTAGTGAAGCACATGTTTCAGTCTTAGTTGTTTCTTTTAGGTGGGAGCCATAAATAGGTGTAGCCAAGTAAATGAGCAATAACACAACTCTTATGATGGATCTCATGGCCAAATAAATGTGCAGCACAAGAATTATTAAGACATAATTGTCCCACCATAGCCTTAAGTTCTAGGGTCCCCCATATATATCCCCCATAAAGTAACTTCAAGTCTCAGACACCGGTTTCTCTCTACTCCGACATGTCCTACTCAATCCATTACGCTACGGTGATCACCTTACATGCATTCCCCAACATATGCGTGCACTCATATATTGTACATAAAGACAATCATAAAAGATAACAACACTTGTATGCAACCAATCAACGAACTATTTCACAAGTGCCATGAACAAATCACTTCTCAAACACAGATGGAGACACAATAGATCAAGGGAATAGTATATTGCACCACACATCATGTTTGCCAAGAGTTTACAGTGGGGAGATGGAGATGATCTTGCTGTAGATGTCGATGATGAACACGCCGGAGGGGGGTGGAGCCCTCCGGAGGTGATTCCGGCGGCGTTTCCCCCCCCGATCTTCTCCGGCGGCAGCCTTCTGACTCTCTGTTTCGTGGTTTTCTGTTTCTCCGCCGCCTCCTTTCGCGAAACGCCAGGAGACCTTTTTTATAGGCGTTTTTAGGTCAAGACGAAGTCGGTGGACGAAAGATCGACGGCCACGGAGCTCCGAGGTGGAAACGAGATAGGCCCACGCGGCCATGTACTTTAGGCCGCGTGGGACCCTCCCATTTCCAGCCTGTTGGGCTTCTGGTCTTCAATTTAAGCCCATTGCGTTCTCGAAAATTCTGAACCGTGCTCTTTGACCTTGCCCTTTTTGGAGTCCCGAAGCTCCCGGAAAGTCTGAAACACTAAAAAAGACGTTTTCTGGAAAAACAGGGTTAATTCCAAATAAATGGGAAAACTATGAAGTATTCCCAAAATCATTATAAAACATTGATATAACCCTTATATGATGCAAATATGATTGGAATATAAGCAATTAAAGTGCAAAGTTCATGTATGCATTTTACATGCATCAGACCCGTGCCGATGGACGCGCGCAGGACGGTGTGGCGCAGTGGCATCGACGACATGCCTGGCAATGTCAATGTGTTGTTCTCTCCTGAAAATGGGTAGGCGAAAGAGGGAGGTGGCGACTTCTAGAGCATACGCAGACTGTGTGCGCTGTGAGTTTACTATACCGGTTTATGTTCCTGGCTCGCAGTTGGTTGGTTTCGTGAGGCCTCCGGTTAGATGGCGTGCGTTGGTGTGAGGTTAGGGTACCTAGAAGCGACCAAGACCATCCTATTATCATTTTTAGATGTTTGTCGTCGTATCGACATCGTAGATAGGAGACGGGGGTCCTCTAGCCAAGGGTGAACCGAGGGGGTGAAGGGGAGCGTCCTCGAGGTCGGGATCGTACACGACAGTTTACCCAGCTTCAGGCTCCACGGCGGTGGCGGAGCCCGTGCTGCTATAATTCACTATGAGACGAATAGCCGTGTTACAAGTTACAATGAGTATGAGAGTATGCTATCTGTTGCCCTAAAGGCGTCCCTGGTCCGGCTTATATAGGCGGCTGGACCTAGGGTTACAGGAAGATTACGTATCCGGCAAGTATACGGAGTCCTAAACCTATCCGGCAAATATGCCGGCTACCGCCTTAATCCTGATGGCTTCATGGGCTTCGGTCTTGGGCTTCGTCCTTGCCGGCTTCCGCCTTCCCTTGGTCGTCAGCTATTTGGGCCGCCTGGCAGGCAAAGCCTTTATCACCATTGTGGGCCACCCAGGACTAGCTGGATTGACTCATGCTGGTGATACCCCTAGTTGGTATATCCCCAACATTAGCCCCTGGAAGGGTTTAAGTTCTTCAGGCACCGTCTTCTTTTGTCGGCCACGTCCGTCTTGTCTTGTAGGCGGCTGAAGAGCTTGAAGCATTCCAAAGTTGAAGTAAGCAGCGATCCGTCTAAAGTAGTCGGAACAGTTGCCGCCAACATGGGAAAGATGACCTGACTGCCTGTTGATGGCGTGAATCACACGCTCGTTGGGAGACCCCAAGAGGAAGGTATGATGCAGTTCAGCAGCAAGTTTTCCCTCAGAAAGAAACCAAGGTTATCGAACCAGTAGGAGCAGCAACTCTTCAGAAGGTTGTTGGTGGCTCGCACGGTGCAACACGATCACCAACGTGGAATCTGCACACAACACAATCAAACTACTTTGCCCCAACGAAACACTGAGGTTGTCAATCTCACCGGCTTGCTGAAAACAAAGGATTAAACGTATGGTGTGGAAAATGATGTTTAATTGCAGAGAATGAAAAAGGAACAGTTTACAATTTGTGGTGGTTTAATCAGTGTAAAAGAATGGACCGGGGTCCACAGTTCACTAGTGGTGTCTCTCCATAAAAGATAACTAACATGTTGGGTGAACAAATTACAGCTGGGCAATTGACAAATAGTGAGCGCATGACAATGCATATACATGACATGATGACTACTATGATATTTAATTGGGCATTACGACAAGATACATAGACCGTTATCCAACAGCATCTATGACTAATAATCCACCGCCGGGTTGTCATCCGAGTCCCCCGTTGGTATTAAGTTGCAAGCAACGGATAATCGCATTAAGTAAAGCGCGTAATGTAAACAAACACATATGCTCGTGGACATAGCATCGTTAGGTTATCCCTAGTGGCAACAACACATCCGCAACCTTAGAACTTTCTGTCACTGTCACAGGTTAAATGGAGGCATGAACCCACTATCTAGCATAAATTCTCTCTCTTGGAGTTACAAGCATCTACTTGGCCAAAGCATCTACGAGTAACGGAAAGCATGCAAGATCTTAAATAACATATAAGATAAATTGATAATCAACTTGACATAGTATTCAATATTCATCGGATCCCAGCAAACACAACATGTAGCATTACAATAATATGATCTTGATCATGTAGGGCAGCTCACAAGATCTAAACATGATGGCACAAAGTGGAGAGACAACCATCTAGCTACTGCTATGGACCCGTTGTCCAAGGATGAACTACTCACGCATCACTCCGGAGGCAGGCATGGCGATGTAGAAGCCTCCAGTGACGATTCCCCTCCCCGGCGGGGTGCCGGGAAGAGGTTCTGAACCCTCCCGAGCTAGGGTTGACGGCGGCGGCATCTCTGGAACTTTTCGTGGATATTTGCTCAGGCACTTAGGGTTTTCGCGTCAGGGGGAATAAGTAGGCGAAAGGGCGGCGGCTGGAGACCCCCGAGGGGCCCACACCACCCTAGGGCACGGCAGAGGGGGCCCCGCGCCCTAGGTGCGAGTGGGGCCCTCCTGGCTCTCCTCTGTTGCTTCTTCGCTCCGTCAGGTGAGTTCTGGAAAAATAGGGACCCCGTGTAGTTTCGTCCAATTCCGAGAATATTTCCAGACTAGCTTTTCTGGAATACAAAAACAGCAGAAAACAGGAACTGGCACTTCGGCATCTTGTTAATAGGTTAGTCCCAAAAAATGTATAAAAGTGATATAAAGTAGACGCAAAACATGTAGCAATTGGTATAAAACAAGCATGGAACATCAAAAATTATAGATACGTTTGAGACGTATCAGCATCCCCAAGCTTAGTTCCTACTCGTCCTCGAGTAGATAAACGATAAAAACAAAATAATTTTTGAGGTGACATGCTACCATCATAATCTTGATCATATAATATTGCAAGGCGCATGTAAATGAATGAAGTGATCCAAGTCAATGGTCTATAATTTGCTACCAAATAGATAATGAGTAAACAATGAATCACACAAGCTAAACGTTTTCATGAATAGTACTTTCGAGACAAGCATCAAACAGTTTTGCATAAGTGTTAACTCATAAAGCAATAGTTTCTAATAAAAGGTATTCAATCAACACAAAGGAAGAATTAAGTTTCAGCATTTGCTTCAACTTTCAACATATTTATCTCATGGATATTGTCAACACAAAGTAGTATAACAAGTTCAATACATTGCATATAACGCATGTTGTAACAAAGTTGACACTAGTGTTTGCTTGTGGAAGACAGAAAGAATAGGAAAACTGACTCAACATAAAAGTAAAAGAAATGCCCTTCGCAGAGGGAAGCAGGGATTAAGTCATGTGCTAGAGCTTTTAGGTTTTTTAAAGCATGTAGAGATTGCATAAAATATTTGATACTGATGCATGTAAAATGCATACATGAACTTTGCACTTTAATTGCTTATATTCCAATCATATTTGCATCATATAAGGGTTATGTCAATGTTTTATCATGATTTTGGGAATACTTCATAGTTTTCCCATTTATTTGGAATTAACCCTGCACAGGCAGAAAACCCTAGTTTTGTATTTTAATGTTTCAGGGACCCAAACGTCAACGAAATCACGTGGAAATTTACGGGCGTCAATATTTGGAAGGAAGAAGGACTACGGAAAAAGGAAGCAAGCAAACGGAGGCCCGAGGGCCAAACGAGCATGGCCCACGCGGCCACAGTACCAGGCCGCGTGGGACCCACCCGTTCGGGCCTCGTGGCTCCGTTGTCGTCGATCTTCGCTCCACCGCCTTCGTCTTGACCTAAAAACACCTATAAAAAAGGTCCCCCGACGTTCTCTGGAAGGAGCGCCGCACAAACACAAAAACACCGAAACGGAGATCAGGAGCTGCAGATTGGAGGGGGAAAACTCCGGCGGGGCACTGCCGGCGTGGTCTCCATCTTCTCCAACGACTTCTCCACCGTCTCCATGATGAAGAGGGAGTAGTCCACCTCTGGACTATGGGTTTGTGGAAGTAACTTATGTATCTCTCCTCTCTTGAGCTTCACTAATTAGCACCGTATGAGCTGCTGAACATGATTACGGTCATATTTGTAATACCTTTGTGGTGGATCTTTATGAGTTAATATATGTTTGAGATTGCAATGGTTGTTTCAGTTATGAGTATAGATGCATATTATGTACCCCGTTCTTGTTTACTTGTTTTGATCAAGCATGTTTATGAGAGCGTGTGAGGGGGAACGTGTGCATTAGTTGGAGTAACGGGGGGTGGCTAGTGCAGTGAACGTGAGAGAAAGTTCTGCGATCCAGTTTGGTATCTTTACCTTACTTTGTTACCTCACTAGGGATAAACTAAAATACCATGCTACCGGAGATGTGGGCGTGACCATTGCCACTATTCCATGACTAGATCTAGCATGTTCTTATTTTCACTTCATGTCATGATACTTAATGCTATACTCTGAGTTGTCTTAATTACTGAGGTGTTATGATTTAGTTCGCATCTTGGTGGAGTATAAGAGAGGTTAATAACCAAAAGATCTCTATGTTAGGACGTGATGCCCATATATCTAAGTAACTTGTTATCAAACCCTGTGTTGCAATCTCATATGTTAACTTTGTGTGTTCCATTGTCTACCACTTTATAAAGAGAGAGTGTATTTGTGAAACCATGAACCCCAGTCCATTTTTAATCATAAGAAACACCTTTCCAACACCATATACCACTTTTATATTTTCAGCCATCATTAAATCCGAAAATACAAAAATACTTTTCATCTTGCATACATCATTCAAAAACCCAAAAATATCATTTATCATTGCATCCACCACCATTGCATATTTATTTCTTGTTTGCATTGCATAACTATCATGATATCCTTCTTACACCTTGTGCTTGACAACCACAGGTGAGGTTGAGGACCAAAACATCTAACCTTGTTTTGTAGGTAACCAAAAGAAGGATAAGAAGATAAATCTACCACTGCAGATTCCCCGAGAGTTCGATATTAAACCCTCGAGTCACCCCTCGTGGGGAAAACTGTCTTCCACTTACTATACACTCTGCACTTGGAGTCTCAACCTAAATCCCGTTATTTGTGCAGGCATCAAGACTTGCTCTTCGGGATCATCAGATACTCCTCCCAACCTTGCTAACACAAGCCATGGCTAACCGAATCCTCGGGTGCCTTCCATCAATCACATACCATGGAGGAGTATCTATTTTTGAGAGGTGTTTGTTAATTGTCAACGAATGGTAGCGGGTGAGAATAGTATTCTACCTGTTAAACGGACTTTTAAGAGCGGCTCCCATGAAGGACGTTATTTCTACCAGCAAGGCAGATCATCCCTCTTTCTCTTTGGTTTACACACATTCAGGTATTTCACTGTTTGTCATTGCTTACTGATGAATCAGGGCAAAAGTGTGAAGAGAATTAATTGGTTAAAGTTGTAATTAATTGGGACTGGGCACCCCGTTGCCAGCTCTTTTTGCAAAATTATTGGATAAGCGGATGTATATGCCACTAGTCCAGGTGTAAAAGTCCATTCAACAAATAGAATAAAGAATAACCACACTAATTCCTCATGAGCTAGTAAACATTGACACAAAAAGGGAATAATAACATTTTGAATAATTTAAAGGTAGCACATGAAAAATTTACTTGGAGTGGCAAGGAAATACCACATATAGGTAGTTATGGTGGACACAAATGGCATGGATTTTGGCTCAAGGATTTGGATGCACGAGAAGCATTCCCTCTCAGTACAGAGTTTAGGCTAGCAAGGTTATGTAAGCAAACAAGAATATCAACCCGTACACCAAGTTTTATATGACAAACATATTGCAAACGTTATAAGACTTCATACCGTCTTCCTTGTTAACCAAACCCTGTTATTAGAAAATATCTAGACCTTAGAGATACCACCGATGCAAACCAAATTTTCAACAAGCTTTACGGTAGTTCTTCACTAATAGGCTTAACTCATGTGATGCACAATTTAATCATGATCTACTTGTTAACTCAAAACAATTGACAAGCATCAAGTTATCCAAATTAGTGATCTACAAGATTAAGCAAGTTTTTCCTTATACCAATTACCACATGCAACATTTTCTGAACCAACCAAACACCAATCAATTTATTTAATCAACTCTCCAAACAAATATAAGTGAAGCAAGAGAGTACTTTCTACAAAAGAAAGCTAATAGCTCTGACAAGAGATACATGAAAACAAGAGCTAAAAGCTGAACAGCGCTAGATATGAATACTCAACAAATATAAGTGAAGAATAGGAGTATTCTCATGAAAAAGCGGAGCGTGTCTCTCTCCCAATCAAGAATGCTAGGGTCCAGTCAAGCTTTATTGAAAATAAAAGTGCAATACTGAAAATAAAAGCACACAGACGCTCCAAGAAAAGCACATATGATGTGAAAGAATTAAAATATAGTTTCACTAGAGATGACCTGATAATTTTGACGATGAAGAAGGGGATGCCTTGGGCATCCCCAAGCTTAGACGCTTGAGTCTTCTTGAAATATGCTGGGGAGATCCATGGGAGCCTCCCCAAGCTTAAGCTCTTCACTCTTCTTGATCCTATTATATCATCCTTCTCTCTTGACCCTTGAAAACTTCCGTCACACCAAACTCAAAGTAGATCTCATTAGAGGGTTAGTGCATAATCAAAAACTCACATGTTCTATAAAGACGCAATATGATTTGTTACTTTAAACATTAGCTACAGCCACTGATGTTATGTGAAGCTCTTCCACCCAAAAAATAATTTCACTCAACACTAGTAAAAGAGAGAATGCAAAATAAAAAGGCATAATCTGTCTAAAACAGAACAGTCCGCAAAGACGAATTTTTTCAAGGCACTTACGACGCTCAGATCGAAAAACTCTAGACTAATGAAAGATTCAGACATTCATAAAGATTACGCACAAAAATTTTCAGATTTAATTAACAATCTGGTGATTTTAGGAATTTCGTACAGTGAACAGCAAAAATCTGTTTTTGCGCAGCAATCAAAATTAAGCATCATCTTAACATTAGAGGCTACTCTTGGCACAACAATGCGAGAAAATAAAGATACAAAGGAGTTGCTACAGAAGTAAACATCCTCCTTGACTCAATAAAAGAAAATTGCAGAAGTAAAAATAATGGGTTGCCTCCCATAAGCGCTTTTCTTTAACGCCTTTTAGCTAGGCACAAAGCATGCATCAAGTATTACCAAGTGAAGAAGCATCAACAATCTTACGCTTAGCTCTCTTACCTTTACCTTATCTTTAGGAAATACTTGGTTACACATAGGTGAAGAGGCGAAATTCATAGTGCCTTGGCCCACATCTATTATTGCTCCAAAGCGTTTCAACAGAGATCTTCCAAGCGTAATTTGTCCTACTCCTGCACATTCAATGACAAGATAATCAATAGATATTGTTATCCCTAAGAGTTTTGTAAATACTCCTTCGGCTACTCCTCTTGGTAATTTAATAGTATTATCACCCAAAATTATACAATCTTCGCATTTGGAAAGCTCCCAAAGATTTAAGGAATCAAAAATATCCTTGGGCATTAAACAGAATTCAGACATAATATCACAGCGAGAATGAAAAGTTTCACCATTTATAACAACTTTTACTGAGGGAATCCATCCCGATGGTTCAAAATTTACTGGCACATTATCATAATGTTCACGAATCTGATTATACCCTTCTTTTAGACCAGATATGTTTGTTTCAAGAGTGTTAAGTCTATCACTTATGCTTGTCAAAGCCAAATCAATTTTAGTGATTGGAGGGCTAGAAATTGTAATCAATTTTTTTATAGCATTAAAAGCTTGATCCCCATCATAACGAAGGAAATCTCCTCCTACCACAGCATCTAAAGCATATCTGTAGCAAAGAACAAGACCAAAATAAAAGCTACTAAGAAGCAGGCTTAAAGTCATTTTAGGTTCAGTTTTAGCATAAGACTCAAAAATTCTAGACCAAGCATCTTTAAAACTCTCCTCACTCCCTTGCTTGAAAGTGAAGATCTCTTCTTCAGGTGACATTACTACTGGAACAGGGCTAGACATGATAACTAACAGAAAACAAAACTGAAAATAAACTAAATGCAAGTAACTAATTTTTTTGTGTTTTTGATAATTGAAAGCAAACAAGATAAAATAAAATAAACTAAGCAAGACAAAAACAAAGTAAAGAGATTGGAAGCGTGAAACTCCCCTTGCAGAAGACTGCTGTCTCCCCGGCAACGGCGCCAGAAAAAGAGCTTGATGGCGTGAATCACACGCTCGTTGGGAGACCCCAAGAGGAAGGTATGATGCAGTTCAGCAGCAAGTTTTCCCTCAGAAAGAAACCAAGGTTATCGAACCAGTAGGAGCAGCAACTCTTCAGAAGGTTGTTGGTGGCTCGCACGGCGCAACACGATCACCAACGTGGAATCTGCACACAACACAATCAAACTACTTTGCCCCAACGAAACAGTGAGGTTGTCAATCTCACCGGCTTGCTGAAAACAAAGGATTAAACGTATGGTGTGGAAAATGAGTATTAAATTGCAGAGAATGAAAAAGGAACAGTTTGCAGTTTGTGGTTGTTTAATCAGTGTAAAAGAATGGACCGGGGTCCACAGTTCACTAGTGGTGTCTCTCCATAAAAGATAACTAACATGTTGGGTGAACAAATTACAGCTGGGCAATTGACAAATAGTGAGCGCATGACAATGCATATACATGACATGATGACTACTATGATATTTAATTGGGCATTACGACAAATACATAGACCGTTATCCAACAGCATCTATGACTAATAATCCACCGCCGGGTTGTCATCCGAGTCCCCCATTGGTATTAAGTTGCAAGCAACGGATAATTGCATTAAGTAAAGTGCGTAATGTAAACAAACACATATGCCCGTGGACATAGCATCGTTAGGTTATCCCTAGTGGCAACAGCACATCCACAACCTTAGAACTTTCTGTCACTGTCCCAGGTTAAACGGAGGCATGAACCCACTATCTAGCATAAATACTCTCTCTTGGAGTTACAAGCATCTACTTGGCCAAAGCATCTACGAGTAACGGAAAGCATGCAAGATCTTAAATAACATATAAGATAAATTGATAATCAACTTGACATAGTATTCAATATTCATCGGATCCCAGCAAACACAACATGTAGCATTACAATAATATGATCTTGATCATGTAGGGCAGCTCACAAGATCTAAACATGATGGCACAAAGTGGAGAGACAACCATCTAGCTACTGCTATGGACCCGTAGTCCAAGGATGAACTACTCACGCATCACTCCGGAGGCAGGCATGGCGATGTAGAAGCCTCCGGTGACGATTCCCCTCTCCGGCAGGGTGCCGGGAAGAGGTTCTGAACCCTCCCGAGCTAGGGTTGACGGCGGCGGCGTCTCTGGAACTTTTCATGGATATTTGCTCAGGCACTTAGGGTTTTCGCGTCGGGGGGAATAAGTAGGCGAAAGGGCGGCGGCTGGAGACCCCCGAGGGGCCCACACCACCCTAGGGCGCGGCAGAGGGGGGCCCGCGCCCTAGGTGCGTGTGGGGCCCTCCTGGCTGTCCTCTGTTGCTTCTTCGCTCCGTCAGGTGAGTTCTGGAAAAATAGGGACCCCGTGTAGTTTCGTCCAATTCCGAGAATATTTCCAGACTAGCTTTTCTGGAATACAAAAACAGCAGAAAACAGGAACTGGCACTTCGGCATCTTGTTAATAGGTTAGTCCCAAAAAATGTATAAAAGTGATATAAAGTAGATGCAAAACATGTAGCAATTGGTATAAAACAAGCATGGAACATCAAAAATTATAGATACGTTTGAGACGTATCACCTGTCAGGAATCTTCCCTGAGTGGTCTTGTCAAATGTTGACGGATGACGTCACGGGGTCCACGACAGTTTGAACTTCGCGCACATCATGATTACTTCTCCACTACACGCGGGAATCGAGGCGACGGCAGCAGGCACCGCCTCCACGATGCGCGAGATGCGCACACGTGGCGGAGATCGTGGCTCCGGCCGTTGCGCGCACGAATCGCGGAGCAAGGGGAGGATAAAATCCCCAAATCACCACGGCGCCGATCCATTCTCCACTTCCGCACTTCGCACCACCGCTTGCCCTCCTCGAGCTCTCTTCTCACTCTGCACCCAACTCCGACGAGCACTTCCGAGCGGCGCATCCACCACTAGATGGTTAGCACCGAGCAGAGCCCTGCGGCGGAGGCGACAACAGCGGCGGCAGCAACAATGGCTGCGTCTAGATCTGGAGCCGCACCGGCCGCGGCGAGCCTCACGCCGTCGTCTTCTTCGTTCCTCGCCACGACTACAGGCGGGGTGTCTTCATCTTCTCTGGCGCCGGCGGCGCCCACTACCAACTGACTCTCCCACCTTCCCTTTGCCTTCCATGGTGACGGCGGAGGCTGAGCCTGCGGCCGCCCCGGAGGTTCCCGCCGACGAGGCGCAGGAGGAGGAAGAAGAGGTGGCGGAGCTGGGCTCCCGCTACTGGCTTCCATCTTGCGTGATGAAAGCGTACTTGAAAGAACTGGAGGAAGGCGGATTTCTGCCACCCCGGTCGGAGTGCTTCTGGCGAGTACCCGGCGACGAGACAGTCCCCGAGCCTGAAGACGGAGAGAGGGTGTTGCTGGCCTCGCACCTTCTCCGCGGTATGACCTTGCCACCTTCCGCCTTCTTTTCCGCCGTGCTAGAACACTACGGGATGCAGCCACACAACATTGCACCCAACAGCATCCTAGTGTTAGCCGGCTTCCAAGCGTTGTTCGAGGGCTACCTAGACATAGTTCCTACGGCAGATCACTTCAAGCACTGCTTCCTGTGCCGCCGGAAAACTATACCAGGCGGCCACCTGGCAACTTGCGGCAGCGTCACGTTCAACTGCCGCCAACCCGACTGGTATCCCAAGATACCATACATCGAGTCGACGAAGTATTGGACAAGCACGTTCTTTTACTGCAAGGATATCCCGGCACCCGGCAAGACAGTGGGAATCCCTACCTTTGTCAACAGTCCGCCAACCTACCAGGCCAACTGGACGGGGAAGGCGGCACTCATTCTGCCGGAGGAACACCGTATTGCCTTTAGGCGGATCGAGTTCCTCACTAAGACAATGGCGCCTCCGCTCCTTGACGGCGTTGACACCGTCTTGTGCTGGCTGTCCAGGAAGATCATGCCGCTCCGCCATCGTCCTTTGAAGATGTGCGAGTACAAGGCGGAGGAGACCAGCATAGGCAGCAACAAACTCGACGAGGATGTGTTGCTGTATCGGATGAGGGAGCTCATCCAGCCCAAACAGATCAAGGCGGCCGAAAGCGTTGCCATGTTCACCCACGACAACCCAGCCCCAGAGATAAGCCGGAACTTTCATATAGTCAGTTGCTTGTTTTGCTTACTTGCTTGCTGGATTGACGGATGCTGTCTTTCAGCTGAAGACCTTGACGGACGCCGACCTGGCTCTGAACTGGTACGATCCCGGGACTAAGTCCAGGAAGCGCAAGGTCGGTCCTTCTTCCACCAAGGACCTGGAGAAGAAGAAGAAAGCCGCCACCACCACGGAGGCGGAGGATGAGACCCTGGGGAGCAATGTTCCCCAGAAGCGGCAAGTAGGCCTTTGGCGTACTAACTTGCCACTTCGTTATACGTTTACTAACTTGCTTTTACCCCTTTTGCAGAGCAAAGCCCATCATGGCCAAGCTTCGCTCCAATATCAAGGCGGCTGCTGGCAGAGCCAAACCGCCAAGATCCTCTCCAGCAACTGCTCCAGCCACCCCTTCCAGCAATGTTCCCGCGGTTCTCTGCCGGGGAACCCTTAATGCTGACAACATGGTGATGACTGGCGTCGCGAAGGCAACTGCAGAGAAGGTGGCCGGCAAGAAACTTGTCGCCGGCGTCTCCACCTCAAAGACGGTTGAAGCTCCGGCTAATGATGCCGCCCGTTTTATCGCCATGAAGCAGGAGATGGCAGACGAGACGGAGGAAAAACGCCGCAGCTCGTCATCCGGCTCCGGTCAAGGAACTGGCGGAGGAGTAAGAGATCTTTGGCAAACGCTGAAGACCATGCGAGAGGGTACCAGCAAATGGTACTCGCACATGGACGGCCTCCATGACCACCTCCACGGGCAAATTGAGGTAACCTTACATAGTTGCAGCCCCTGGCGATTAAAAGAAATTTTAGTCGGCAAAGCGCTCATTCGACTATAATGTGTTAATCTTCAATTTTGTACCCGCGCCTTTTTCAGGCTGTTCTTGCCTCCCACCTGGAGTTGTTCCGTGCCCAGGAGAACAACAAAGCGGAGTGCCACCAGCTGCAGCAGGACATGGAGTTGAAAGACGCCCAGATTGCCAGCTTGGAAGAAGCTCGCAAGAAGGATGAAGGTGACAAATTGCTTTGCCTTCTTATTCGTCCGTCTACTTTTTTGGTTTTTCTTCCGCCAAGTATTTTAGTAGGAATTTTCCATGCTGTTTTGTAAAATTGTTAAGCACTGCACAAGATATTCTCAAGAGCTCAATTGACATGCAAGCTTTGATTAACGAAGCTGCAGATCTGGCCAACGATGTCATGAAGCTGAAGAAGGAGCACCGCGAGGAGCTGGAGAAGCGGGACATGGCTCATGCCACTGAGGTGAGAAAGTTGTCAGAACAGGTGAAAAACCTGAACAACACTCTTGCCGAGGTGAACAAGAATTCCCAGCTTCAGCAAGAGAAGCATGCCGAAGCCGTCCGGATAGCGGAGGAGACACTTGCCGGCCATCTAGATGAGATAAACGCCATCCATGAGCACGTCCTTGGTAACCACCTTTCTTTTCACGTCATTTGAGTTTCTTGAGTCACTTTTCTGTGTTGCTAACCATTCATTTCATTTATTCGCCGTTGTAGTGCCGGCTAACTTTGGCGACAACGAGGATTCCTCGCCCCGCCTTGCATGCATTCTGAAGGTTGGTGAGATAATCACCAGCATTCTCAGCGCAGGCAAGGATTTCGCCGCCAAGTTCTTCCCGGATGCCGGCAGCGATCCCATTGTCCTCGAGGCAGTGCCTGAGGTGATGAAGAAGGCGACTCATGAGCACGAGAACGTGCTGCGTTCTGCCGCACGTGGCGGCGCAAAGGTTGCTCTTTGCTGATGGCTGCCTGGTACCAGGAAGCTGACATCCACCAGGTGACGGAGTACATGCCCACAGAGGATGAAAATGGCCAAGCCATTAACCCAAAGAAGGTGGCTGCCTCCGTCACCGGCTACGCGACACGGGTTGCCAACATGGTTGACCTCCGGCTGTTCTACAAGGCGCATCCCATCCTCATCTTGCTGCAGGCGGAACCTTCTTGGCGGGTTAAGGCGGAGCCCCGGCTGATGAGCTCGGCCCTCAGGATGGCGGACCAGCCCCAAGGATGCCGGCGTCAGCCCCCAGGACCTCGAGACGGCTTCCCCCAAGGCGGCAGATCCTTAGATTCCTTGTCCTGCAAAACGATGCACAAGTAGATGCGTTAAGCTGTTTAACGCGAAAAACTTGTTTTATTTGGGATGTACATTTTTTGTTGGGCCAAACTTTTATGCTACACTTGGCGGTAGGCTTATTTAAGTGGCCCGCCTTAAAATGTATCTGTGTTTGCATGTTTAGCTTTTTCATATGTTGGCGGAACCTCATCTCAGTTACTTTAGCTGTGCCAACCAGGTGCAATACCAATTAGTTTAGACACAGAGACAAAAGCCGGCATGTTGGTGCCAACGACATACTATAGGCGACCCACATACAAACAAACAGATAGTCATAAAAGGCGGTGCAAAGGTTGTTTGCTTAGGTTTTAGCCGACTGACACATGTCGAAAAAGTTGGAACCACTAGCACAAAGCAATAAATTTTAGGTAACTTTTGACATGACAGATATATGATTGCAAGAAAAGACAAAAGATGGCATGATCTCAAAGCGAAATGAGCAAACCACAAACTTTTATTTCATAATCATATAATACTTATTACAATCAGAAATTGCTAAGTGTAAAAAGGACGTAGCTGCTCAATGTTCCAAGGCCGCTTTGTTTCGTCGTACTGGTCGTCGACCTTCCTTTTGCGCTTGCGGCCTCTCGTCTTCCTATATCCGTCTCGTATGTCGACCAGGTAGTAGGATCCATTGAGCAGTGCCTTGCTGACCACAAAGGGCCCTTCCCATGGCGGGGATAGCTTATGCAAGCCTTTCCTGTCTTGGATTAGGCGAGAACCAGGTCACCTACTCTAAAACTGTGTGTCGCACTCTCCGGCTATGATAACGTCGCAAGTTTTGCTGATAGATGGCGGATCGTGCGAGGGCAACGTCTCGTTCTTCGTCAAGTAGGTCTAGGCCGTCCTGTCTTGCATCTTCTGCGTCTTCTTCGACGTAGGCTTGAATTCTGGGAGAATCGAACATCATGTCGGATGGCAACACAGCTTCTGCGCCATAGACTAGGAAGAAAGGAGTAAACTTGGTTGATCTGTTTGGGGTTGTTCGTAAACTCCAAAGGACAGATTGCAACTCTTCAACCCAAGCCCCAGCCGCCCTGTGCAATGGTACTTCGAGACGAGGTTTGAGCCCTTGTAGGACCAAGCCGTTTGTACGCTCTACTTGACCGTTTGCTTGGGGATGTGCCACTGAGGCCAAATCCAGCCGGATGCCATGTTGGTTGCAGTATTCCTCGACTTCGCCTTGCGAGAGATTCGTGCCATTGTCGGTGATGATGCTATGTGGCACCCCGAACCGAGAGATTATTCCCCACAGAAAATTGGCGGCTGTGGCGCCATCAAGCTTTTTGATAGGTTTAGCTTCAACCCATTTGGTGAATTTGTCTACAGCCACAAGCAAATGTGTGTAGCCACCAGGTGCCGTCTTGAATGGACCAACCATGTCCAAGCCCCAGACTGCGAAAGGCCAAGTGATGGGTATTGTTTTCAACTCCTGAGCCGGCATGTGCGGTTGTCTGGCATATAGTTGGCAGCCCTTGCATCTTTTGACGATATCTTCTGCATCTTCCTTGGCTGTCAACCAGTAAAAACCTTGTCGGAAAGCTTTGGACACAAGGGAGCGGGACGAGGCGTGATGCCCACAAACTCCGGCATGTATCTCATCCAACAGGTTTCTGCCTTCTTCAGGTGAAATGCAACGCTGGTAGACTCCGGTGGTACTACGCTTGTACAATTCACCTTTTATGATCGTGAATGCCTTGGCTCTTCTGATAATTTGTCTTTTCAATACCTCATCATCCGGCAACTCCTGATTGATCAGAAAGTCCAAGTATGGTGTCGTCCAATCCGGCTTCACCAAATAGACGGCATAGCTTGCATCGCCTACTGGTTCTGCCGCTTCTGGGTCAAGGAGGTCTGCTCCTTTTATCGACGGCTTGTAGAGGTGCTCCAGGAAAACATCCTTTGGTACCTTTTTGCGCTCGGACCCAAGCCTGGCAAGCGTGTCTGCCGCCTCGTTTTGGGCCCTTGGAATGTGGCGGACTTCGTATCCTAAGAAGCATTTAGCGAATTCGTCAACGGTGGCACGATATGCCGCCATTGTCTTGCTTTTTGCATCCCATGTGCCACGTGTCTGTGCGCAACCAGGTCTGAATCTCCGTAGCAGAGAACGCGCTGGACGCCTAGTTCTTTGGCGATGTGTAGACCGTGAAGGAGTGCTTCATATTCGGCAACATTGTTTGTCGCCTTGAAATGTATTTGTAGCACGTAGCTTAGCTTGTCTCCTTGCGGGTTTCTTAGCACAACGCCAGCCCCCGAGCCCTGAAGCATCTTTGATCCGTCAAAGTGCATAATCCAGTATTCTGATTCAGGGAGAGGTACTTCATCCATAGTTTCCGTCCAGTCTGCGATAAAATCTGCTAAGGCTTGAGACTTGATGGCATTTCTGGGTTTGTATGCGATGTCGAAGGCGGCGAGCTCAATGCCCCATTTGGCAACTCGGCCTGTTGCATCCGCATTGTTGATTATATCTCCCAGAGGTGCCTTGCTCACCACAGTAATTGAATGCTCCTGAAAGTAGTGCCTCAGTTTCCTGGCGGCGTAGAAAACGCCATAGACCAGCTTCTGGTAATGTGGGTAACGCTGCTTTGAGGCGGAAAATACTTCACTAATGAAGTAGACGGGACGCTGCTCAGAGGCGTCGGCTGTCTCCGCCTTGCGCTCCACAACCATAACTGCGCTGACAACCAAGTTGGTTGCCGCGATGTAAAGCAACATTGGTTCCTCTGTACGAGGTGCTGCGAGGATTGGGGCAGTCGTCAGTGCTACCTTGAGCTGCTGCAAGGCGGCATCTGCTTCGTCTGTCCACTCAAAGGTGTCGGATTTCTTCAGTAGCCGGTAAAGAGGCATTGCCTTTTCACCAAGGCGGCTAATGAAACGACTGACGGCAGCTGCGGAGCCAGCTAGGCGCTGCACGTCCTTCAGACATGTGGGTCTGGATATGTTGAGAACAGCCTTGATTTTTTCCGGGTTGACCTCAATTCCTCGCTCTGAAACGATAAAGCCAAGCAACTTGCCGGCAGGAACCCCAAAAACGCACTTCTTTGGGTTGAGTTTCATCCTATATACCCGGAGGTTGTCGAAGGTTTCTCGCAGATCGTCAAGCAAATCCGCCTTTTTTCGAGACATGACGGCAATGTCGTCAACATAGACGTGAACATTGCGGCCAATCTGCTCGTTCAGGCATCTTTGCATACATCGCTGATACATTGCGCCGGCATTTTTTAGGCCAAAGGGCATCGTGATGTAGCAGAAGGTTCCGTAGGGGGTGGTGAACGCTGTTTTTAGCTGGTCCGATTCCCGCATTTTAATTTGGTGGTACCCGGAGTACGCATCCAAAAAGCACAGCAGCTCGGAGCCGGCTGTGGAGTCTATGACCTGATCTATACGTGGTAAAGCGAAGTGGTCCTTAGGACAGCACCTGTTCAAACCGGTATAATCGATACACATCCTCAGCTCTTTATTAGGTTTCGGAACCATTACAGGGTTTGCCAACCAGTCTGTATGCACTACTTCCCTAATGAACTTTGCCTCCTGCAACTTGATGATCTCCTTCCCTATCGCCTGCCTTTTCTTCTCGCCATAGCGTCTTATTCCTTGCTTCACCGGCTTGGCTCCTTTATAGACATTAAGAGAGTGCTCGGCAAGTTCCCTAGGTACACCTGGCATGTCGGCGGACGACCATGCAAAGATGTCCCTATTCTCACGGAGGAACTCAACGAGCGCGCTTTCCTATTTGTCACTTAAGCCGGATCCGATGGTGATTTGCTTGGAGCTGTCACCCTTTGTCAGATCCACCTGCTTTGTTTCTTTGGAGGCCTTGAAAGTCTTCTTTGGCTCGGCGGTTTGTACCTTTTCCGGCAACTGCGACGTATCAGTCTCTTTTTTCAGCATGGCTAGCTCCTCTGCATGGAGGACTGCCTCAGCGAAGGCGGCATTGCCACGTTCGCACTCCTTTGCTTTCTTGAAGTTGCCATTGACGGTAATGGTACCGTTGGGTCCAGGCATCTTCAACTTGCTGTAGATGTAACATGGCCTCGCCATGAACTTGGCGAAAGCTGGCCTTCCAAAGATGGCATGGTAAGCACTCTTGAAGGGGACTACTTCGAACCGGATATGCTCAGTGCGATAGTTTGTCTCTGGTCCAAAAGTGACCTCAAGCTTGATGCTTCCCATGGATTTGGCTTGCTTTCCCGGCATGTAAGACTCTGTAGTCAAGCTGGCTCTCCGTCAAGTTCATGCGCTTCAAGGTGTCTTCGTACAGGATGTTGAGGCTACTGCCACCGTCCATCAACACCTTGGTCAGTCTGAAGTTGTCGACAATTGGGTCGACGACAAGGGCGTACTTGCCGGATGCGGCACGTGGTCTGGGTGGTCTTCCCTGTCCCATGTGATTGGCGCTTCGGACCAGTCCAAGTATTGGGGAACATCTGGCACCGTGGCATTGAGCTCACGTAGTTCCGCCTTTTCCTCTCTTGCCGAAGGAGTGCCCAGGAAGCAGACAATTGGCCGTGTACCTTGGGATACTTTTTCTCCTTGCGTGGCGGCTTGGGGTCCTCGTCCTCTGACATGGAGACTGCCTCATCGTCGTCGTCCTTCTTTGTCTTCTCAGATTTCTTGCTCTTTTTCGGCTTCCAGCCAACGTCGGGGTCCTTCTTGAAGTCATCTATGAAGCGGCACTCTCCCAGCGTGTGGTTGACCTTCCCGAGCGATGCGTGGATGGGGCAGGGCAAAAGCTTCGCCTGTTCGTAGGTCATGCATTTTTGCTAGGAGTGGTATCCTTGCCCTTGCCTTTCCACTTGCGATTGCCGCCTTTTCCTTCGAAGGCGGCGGCAACCTCGTTGGATGGTCCGGCTTCCTGGGGAGCCTTCCGCTTATGATTCACACGTCTGGCTGGCGCCAAGTCCTGGGCGCCGTCTCCGTCGCGTGCATCATCGTCCGCCTGAGCGTACATGGTGGCAACTTCAAGCATGACCCCGAGGTCTTTGACTTGCATGCGTACTAGCTTGTGTCTGAGACTTGAGCCCTTCAGTAGGCCCGTGGTGAAGGCGTGGATTGCTTGGTTGTCGTCGATGTTTTCGCAACTTGCCTTCGTCTGGATCCACCTTGCCAGAAAAGCTGTCGCGGTTTCATCCGGCTTCTGCACACAGCGAGTCAGATCGGTATACGTATTTGGTCGCTTGTATGTGCCCTAGAAGTGTTGGGTGAATACCCGTTCCATGTCTAGCCAGCTATGAATGGACTTCTCTGGAAGGTTTTGATCCAGCTTCGGGTTGTGCCCTCTAGCATGAGGGGGAGAAAACGAGCGGCGATAAGGCCATTGCCCCCGGCAATCTGGACTGCCAGGGCATAGTCCGACAACCACGAGTTTGGCTTGTCCGCTCCGTTGTACCTTGGGCAGCTTTTTGACACTGATGTCATGTCCCTAGGAACTTGAATGTTGCGGATGGCTAGGCCAAAGCACTCGGGCCGAGGTATGACTCTTCTTTTCCCGCTTGATTTCGTTAAGACGATGTCATGCGTCTTCCGGATTGAGCTGCCTGTTGGTTCTGTCGGCATGGGGCTCATCCTGCGCAGCCGGCTTTTGCTACGCCTAGGCTCGTTGTGATGTCCCTGACTCCCGCCTTCGTGCCTGGGCGCTGGCGGTGGGGAGCGTGTGCGGTCCCTGCTTCTTCTTGGCGGAGGGGCATTGTCACGGTTGCCGCCACTCCTTGGCGGCGGGTGGTTGCCCCGGCTCCCGCCTTCATCCCTCCTAGGCGGTGGAGGTGGCGCCTGGTCGCGCCTGTTGCCGGTGTGGGACGCTTCGTCTCGCTGCCTCTAGGAGGCGGCGATTTCCGCGGTTCCTTGTCCTTATCCTTTCCCTTCCCATGGCTGCTGGAGCCAGATGGATCCTCGGGACCGCCGCCGGCAGCTGCCTTGCAAGCGTTGGATTTGGACTCCAGCTTTCCTCCACGCGCATCCGCCTGGTCAGCACAAGAATCAGCCCGTGCCTGCTGCTCCAACGCTTTATAGGCGAGAACAGAGGCATAGTAGATCTTCTCGTCCTTGTCGTAGTCGTCATTGTTCAGGATGTCTAAGGCGGCCGCAGTGTTGAGGACAGGCGTGCTCAGGATGACGTCGTCGTTTTTGTCCTTCCGCTGCTGAGCCGTTGCCCACTCGAAACCAAGTCGTTGTGACGGGGATTTGAACTCCTTGGGAGACGGATCCCGATTTTTCTTTTTTGACTGTGGCACTTTTGATTTGGCCACCGGCGTCGTCGTGAAGAGGTTTTCCTGGAGGTTATCTTGGCGTTCTCTTCCTTGGCCTCCTTGATTAGGCTCAAGACTTCACCTTCTTTTTTCCGAAGGCTCCTGGTTTGCTCTATTAACATTGTGCGGAGTTTCTCCAGGTCAGCCGGAGCCGTCTTGTCGTTGACCGGCGTGTTCAAGACTTTGGTCAAGGCGGCGACGTCCTCCGCTTTGACGGCGTCCTTGCTGTATCCGCCTTTCTCCAGGATTTTCTTCTTTGGAGCCGACGGGGGCTCCATGCTTGGCAGGTTGTCATCCAGCGGGGAGGCTTCGGCGGATGCTGCCGCTTGAGCCGGATCCGTGTTGGTAACCTTAGCCACAAAAGCCTGTTGCATGGTTGCTGACGAGCCTGTTTCTGCCTCCGAAGGCGGTGGTTCTGGTGCGTGGAAGCACTTTTGAACCTTCTGCTCGAACATGCTCACAGAGTCTTCGTCAGAGTCAGAATCTACGTTGACGTGAACGGTAGACCTGGATCTGGCATCTGAGATTGCATCATCCTGGAGTGCAGGAAGGATCGATTCAGGGTCGTTGCTTGCTGGCTGGGAGTCGGATCCCAGTCCGACAACACCACAGAAGTGGAGATCGGAATCCGCCGACTCCTGGGAGAAGGCAGACTCAGATCCGTCTTGCGCGTAGTCGAACTCCGGGTGGTGGGTGGGCGAAAAAACAGTGTGATTCTTCGGGAAGCCCATGGCCTCCGGCGTGAACCCGATGAAGATCTCGAGCTCGCCAACTGGGACGAGCGTGTAGGCGATGAGTCTGTCTTTCGCCGGCATCCACGTTGCGTCGTCTTGTACGTAGCCGATGGAGCCGAATCACGATGAGCGGCCGACGGCGATGGTTTCGCCGATGCCGCCAAGTATTCCCGCGTCGAACATGACACCCGACGCCTTAGGCCCCATGGTGGGCGCCAACTGTCGTCGTATCGGCATCGTAGATAGGAGACGGGGGTCCTCTAGCCGAGGGTGAACCGAGGGGGTGAAGGGGAGCGTCGTCGAGGTCGGGATTGTACACGGCAGTTTACCCAGCTTCAGGCTCCACGGCGGTGGCGGAGCCCTACGTGCTGCTATAATTCACTATGAGGCGAATAGCCGTGTTACAGGTTACAATGAGTATGAGAGTATGCTATATGTTGCCCTAAAGGCGTCCCTGGTCCGGCTTATATAGGAGGCTGGACCTAGGGTTACAGGGAGATTACGTATCCGGCAAGTATACAGAGTTCTAAACCTATCCGGCAAATATGCCAGCTACCGCCTTAATCCTGATGGCTTCATGGGCTTCGGTCTTGGGCTCCTCTTTGCCGGCTTCCACCTTCCCTTGGTCGTCAGCTATCTGGGCCTCCTAGCAGGCAAAGCTTTTATCAACATTGTGGGCCACCCAGGACTAGCCGGATTGACTCATGCTGGTGATACCCCTAGTTGGTATATCCCCAACAATGTTGCACAATAAATATCGCTAGGAAGATGGCTTTGATCGACTAATGTATTTGTTTTGTCAGACTTTTGAATAATATAATAAAAAAGTTGTATGCTAATTTTTGTATGCCCTGCGAATTCATCTCAGGAATATAACATATATCTAGTATTCTCAACGCGAATGGACAGTAACAATAGGGTGGTGTATGGCTGAGTCCATGCTAAAAAAAACCTCTCTCTGTGCAACCCGCCACACAGCTGCCAAGCACCCGAGACCAGATACCAGGCAGAAAAGAATTCTTTCACAACTTGAAACATGGGGCCACAAGCACCGAGAACTCTATTTTGAGAGGTCATTCCACAACCTATAAAGTGGGGATTTTTTTGACCCCGGTTACATCGGGTTTTGATTATTTGCCCTCGTTTTGCATTAAAATTTATTTTTCGCCCCACTTTTTGGGGACTTTGATCATTCGCCCTTCTGGATTTTCTTTAATCTCTTTAACATCAACTCATTACGTGAGGCAACATCTCCAGACGATAAATGCCTCGTTTATTCAACAGAGGAGCTGCTCGTCCTACCGCCGCTTTGCTGCCCGCTATCCGAAATCTAGCGTTCTTCGCCAAGCCCGACGAGATCCTCCTCACTCTCCCACTCAACCTCGGCTCTGTCTTTGAACCCCACTGCTTCCATCTGTACATCCGAACCCCTACCGGCAGCCTCAAACTCCGAACGCTTCCGATAGTCTCCAACTACAATTGTGCCGTCCTCTCCCCGGCAGTCTCTGCTCCCTCCCTTGGCAATGCTGCCATAGTCGGCAGGTGGTGCCGAGGCGCAGCCGCGTGGGGGACGTGGTCGAGGGCGGTGCCGAAGACGCCCAAGAACGGGGCTTAGATGTGGTTTGCCAGCTTCAGCGGCTCGGGCGACAGCTGTAAGCTCAACACCGAGGCGTTTGCGGCTGCCGTCGTGAGAATCGAGCACCGAACTGAGGACGAGGTCAGTGGGTGAGAGGAATGTGGGGGTAACAGCACGGCCGTCGCAAGCTCTCCATATTTGTGTCGGGGGAGACGAGCGCTGCTGGTTTGGCTCGATCAAGGAAAACAACCACGGGCCAGCCTGTCAGGGGCAAATTATCAAAGTCCAAAGAAAAGTGGGGGCAAAAATTAAATTATAATGTAAAAAGGGCAAATAATCAATGTCCAAACTAAAAAGGGGCAAAAAGTAAAATTCCCTAAAAGGTGGGACCACAATCAAGGAGAGCTCTTCATTTCTAGGGAGGTTAGTATTTGGAAGGATTCTACCACGAGCCTGATCCATGTCAGATGACCAGCCCATAAAGCTTAGGCAGGCGAGCCATCCGGCCCAACAAAAAGCCCATTTATCTTAAGCAGGCAAGCCTATTAAGGTTAGCAGGATAGCCCATAAAGCTGGCAGGTAGGACCACTCTGGTCCATTTTGACCCATCATACCCTTTTTGTCTATTTGTCGTATATTTGTTGGCCCATATCCAAATCATGATGTCGGATGCATTACAAAATATGGAAATGTTTAGCCAAGTACCGAAAACCTCTTCTTATACAACGCATAATACAATGTTGAGACAACCGAAGGTGGCGAAGGAGGAGTGGTAAGATCCCCAATGTAGCGGACCCGACCTGCGGTGCTGCCTTAGGGCATGTACAATGGTTTATCTTAACAATGTCAAGTAAGATAATTGTTGAGTTAGAGAAGAGGGAAACGAAATAAAAAATTGTTTTCTCTGCTAAGAGATGATCTCTTAACAATAATTGTCTCACCACTTATTTAGGGATATTTGGTTTTAGAGATCAGATTAAGAAATAACCATTTTACATCATTTTTTTGTCATATCTTGATTATGTGGCAAATTTAAAATAAGATCTTCTTATCAAACATTGTACCTTGGATTAGAAGGCTGCATCTGAGACGAAAATGTTGAACTTCAGCTGCTGGCGGGCCGGAGACTGAAGGGCAGAGGCCACGGCCTGGGAAGTGGCCTGGCAAGGCCCACCCGCCAGCTCCTAGATCATCATCCCCGCACGTGAGACGAAAAATGCAAAACGTATGCGCCTTCATGTCCCTCTCCGCCGACGTGCAGACATATATTACCTAGCCAGCAATGGACAGGCAGCCTGTAAAAAAAAAAATGCAATGGACAGGCAGTGAAAATAAACGATACTACTATGTATTCCAAGCTAGGGTAACATACAAAATTCAAAAAAAAAAAAAGCTAGGGTAACATACAAGTACATGTCGCTGCTCGAATTTATGTGCGACCGCTGAACTCGCCTTCCATGGAGAGTGTTTCAGCTCTCGTCGGCTAACATAACTTCCTAGTAGTACTTAAACTGTAGAGGTAGTACTTACAATGTTATCTCCTTTTTACCAGGGGCACTTGCAGTGCGAGAGACAGGTACATGCATGTAACATATCAAGCGGTGATAATCCATGTCTGACCTCCCAATTCCTAACTTACCTAAAAGTAATAGCTATTAATATCCACATCTACACATCAACGTACGAGTCCTCTTCTAGCCTGTAGCTATCAAAGTTATAACTACACTTTTTTTCGAACAAAAATATTTTTAACTACTCTTTCTGTCTCTCTTAATTATCTCTCCCCCAAGACCACCACCAGCAAGATCAGTACCACTTGCACCAATCAGTCTCATTCTCCTCCACAGCACCATGCGCGTCACCGTGTGGCGTGTATGTGTAGCTAGGGGCTAATTTTTTTTTTAATAATACATTTTTTTAATTAAATTTGAAAAATATTACGGAAAACCACGAAATTCCAGAAATAATACACCTTCGGCCTGGGCCTAGCCGATAAGGGCCTGTCGGCCAGGACTGGGCCAATAAACCTGTCGGCGACGGATGGCGCTGTCAGAGAACCATATCGGCTAGTACTGGGCCGACCAGATGATGTCGGCCTAGGCCCAGCCGACAAGTCCCAGTCGGCCTAGATTGGGCCGAATGCTGCATGCTATATTTTTTTATCCGTCGTTCCTGCGATTTGTCTCCCGCCAAGTCTCCCGCGGTTTTGTTCCCGCACATTTCTTCCCGCCCTTTTTCTCCCGCCCTTTTTCTCCCGCCATGTTCTCCCGCCCTTTTCCTCCCGCCATTTTTCGCGGGAGGCCTATGCATTTCACGTGGAGGTAACTGAGTACGGAAGTTTTTTTTTGTTAGAATATAGTGTTATATGGCTGAAATATTTTCCTCTGCTTTTATTCTTCTGCAGCGCTGGCCCGCAGACGCACAGTTTCTGAACAAAGAGATCCCTCATTTTGGTTGGATGGAATCTCTTTTTGGCGCTTGTCCTGATGGGCGTCCACAGAATGCATTGTACGCTGATGACGTGAAGAGGGCTATATCAAAGGCCAAAGATGACAGTGATGATGATTTCATGCCTCCTAAACGAGGGAACCGTAGACGTAAGTTTAAGAGTGTTGGCGCATCGAAGGCTGTCGCCGATGAAAATAGTGATGATGACTTCATGCCTCCATCACGAACCCATCCAATTGTCCAGTTGTGTGCGTATTTCAGGTATGGTCCCACTGTCGTGCTCACTCTCCCATGCGGATCCAGACGACTGCTGAGCGGACGTAGACGGACGATATCCTGGATGCAATACAACATTAAGAAAGAAGTATGTAGCATTTAGCGTGGTGAATACAAATTTACAAGGTACTTACCATGTGGCTGGGGAGGTGGTCGAAGCTGGTAGCCTGTCGTGGGACTAAACTGCTGCTCCCAAGTCGAGCCTCCAGCCTGGTCAGGAGAGGGTGCTCTGGGCGACGGCTGCGACGTCGAGCCTCCAGCCTGGTCAGGAGAGGGTGCTCTGTGCGACGGGTGCGACGTCATACGAGGTCGTGGTTGATGTCGATCCTGAGGCGTGATCTGCGGCTCTTGCCACTGTGGCTGCTGCCGTTGCGGGGGATGACGTGGTGGGCGTTGCGCTGCTTGGCGGTGATCGACGTCAGACGTACGTGTGCACGTGATAGCCTGGTAGATACCTCGCAGCCTCTGCTCGAAGCGCTGCACCCAGGACTGATGGTGAGGGCGGTCCAATAGAGGGCCTGACGATAGGGAACGTCTGTAATCGGACACCTCTGTTTGTAGCTGGTAAGTCAATTCAGCCTGTAATTTGAATCGTTATCAGTAAGTTGTACATAATTTTGCAAAATTTGTAAGAATTAACTAATCTCTTACCGCGTACTGTCTGGAGCCTGCAGTAGACTGGCTCGAATACATATCCCACGTAGTAGGAGCCGGTGTAAGCTCAGGATGCTCGACATACGTAATGCGTAACCGGGTTGAGGTCATGTAAATTTGCAGGTACGAATTGAATAGGTCAGGATCAAACACGAGCTCCTCCTGCCAGACTCGTGTCGTCGCAGTTTCCCACTCTGCAACGTAGCTGCCAACCCTCCGCATCCACGATAGTGCGGTCCTATTAGTTCCCTTTCTTGTGAGCCTACAGTAGTAGTAAGTGTTAGACAATTTCTCTGTGGATGCGTAATTGAATAATGCGTAAATAAACAATGCGTAATTAAACACACCCGTGGATGATAGGTGGGACAACCACCGTCACCACCACCGCTGCACCACCACCACCACGCTGCACCACCACCACCCTACACCAACCTCCACCTAAACTACACCATTGCTCTAACCAAACAACACGAAATTGCACAAAACCTAACTCATATGTATATCTGAGCTGCCTAAACTCTCTAACACTACATGCAGCAAGAATTGTTGGCTGGATGGACAGATCGGCGCGCATGGAGCTGCTGGAAGAAGAAATGAAGAAGAAAGGAAGAAGAGCACCCGAGGAAGAAGAAGACTCGGCCGAGCCTTATGCAGCGCCCTGTCGGCCAGGCTTGGGCCGATTAGTGGCCGGTCGGCTAGGCTTGGGCCGATGTGTGGCCACGTGACGCAGAAAGGCCTGTCGGCCGCAGGCCTGGCCCGCCATGCAAAGCAATCGGCTAAGCCAGAGCCGACGAGGTCTTTTCGGCCCAGCCCTAGCCGACAGGCCCTTATCGGCCCAGCCCTGGCCGAAGGTGTATTATTTTTGGAATTTCGTGGTTTTCCGTAATATTTTTCAAATTTAATTAAAAAAATGTATTATTAAAAAAAATTGGCTAGCTAGGGCTAGTGGTGTAGCTAGGTTGTACAAGCTATCTAGGACTAGTACGTCTTCAGTCCTCTTCTCCCCCTAGCTAACTTGCTTCTGCTATAAAGGGCGCCGGCGGAGGGAGGGTATTAGGGAGAGCGAGGCGATATGACTCGATCAAGGCCGACGACCACCATGGGTGGATCAGTACCAGACCCCCACCCGCAGCACGACGGCGGCGGGGAAGTCGACGGCGCGCAGCAGCAGCACGGGGAGCACGTGGAGACGGTGATGCCTGGGTTCCGGTTCCACCCGACGGAGGAGGAGCTGATCGAGTTCTACCTCCGTCGCAAGGTAGACGGCAAGCGCTTCAACATCGACCTCATCGCCTTCGTCGACCTCTACCGCTACGACCCATGGGATCTCCCCGGTATACTACTACCCAACGAATCCACCTAATTATAATCATGGCTTCCCACCGCACATATGATTTCATGCACACGTGACTCGAGATCCCCTTTAATTAACTAACATCGTTGATTTCATGTGAACCTACTCACCTTTTTTCATGTGACCCTGGATCTCTACATATGATGTACAGCTCTAGCGTCGATCGGGGACAAGGAGTGGTTCTTCTACGTGCCTCGGGACCGCAAGTACCGGAACGGCGACCGGCCGAACCGGGTGACGCCGTCCGGGTACTGGAAGGCGACGGGGGCGGACAGGATGGTGCGCGTTGTGGAAGGCAACCGTTCCATCGGCCTCAAGAAGACGCTCGTCTTCTACGTGGGGAAGGCGCCCAAGGGACTCCGCAGCAGTTGGATCATGAACGAGTACCGCCTCCCACACGGCGAAACCGAACGATACCAAAAGGTACTGCTCCAACCTAGCTATTTATGTGTTTTGCTTGTTGGATCGATCTATTAACAGCAGCATACGCTTTATTAAACAGTTATTTGCATAAAGAACAAAGAACTTCAGATTGGAAAGAAACTCGAACACAAACCTGAGTTTTGGGTGTTTATTGGTTTTTTTTTCCGGAGATCTTGTTGCAAAAGCATAAATTGTTTCTGATGTGTCCACTCAGAAGATAGCTAGTTCCTTTAACTTTTGGAGTTCACTTGATATGATATATCATGCATGGCTAGAGAGAATTGCTTTTGATAGTCGTTGGCATGTGTATCCAAACTGTTACTGTTTGCACAAATTGTCTTCTGCACAGGTGCTAAAAGTGCATAGTAGACAATATCACACATTTTTGGTAAACTAATAAGGGCTTAAGATGGTGTGAGTATATATATATATCCTATAATTTTGGGTGTTCGTTAAATAGCAAAGAATTAAGTTAATTAAATTTGGTGGAAATCTTCCCTTTATATTTCGTAGGGATTCATGGTGTCTAATCCTCTAGATCCCTCCTTTTGATCTTCTAGCTTTTTCTCAACTACTGAATATATACATTTTTTTGCAAGTATGCTTCTCATCATTCGTTTGTATGAAACTGCAACCCTGTGATAACTAACTTAAGAAGTGCACTTCTTTTCTTTTATGTATTTTTGTTATGCACTAATAATCTTTCTTCATATACTCCGATTAAAACTACAAGTCCTCTGAGATATTCATAAAATATTTAAGATGATACTTTGACCATAGATTTCTGTGCAAAGATATTACCTCGCATAAAAATGACATATACATTATGAAGGAGCGCATACGAATCCAGTAGCATTAGTCTGATGTTTTAGGCTAGTAATTTGTTATTTCTTATATATAGGGAAAATGCTAGCGTGGGACAAATGATTACACTTTTCATATGATGCAGATAGTATGTTGCTATTTTCGTTTGATGCCGCTGATTTTTATTTTCGAATATAGGAGCTCGGCTCCAAATTCATATACTAGCATGAAACTGATGATACAGAAGTCTTTTGCGTGCCAAGTGTTTCTTATATATTATTACAGTTTTGGTGCCTACGATGCTTCAGTATATGATCTTTTTGGGATGTAGGGGTCTCATCTGATGCATGTTTGATGAAAGCATTTGAACGGTAACTTCGAGTCCATATAACCCTAAACCGCTACATAAGATATAGAATGCAATAGCACCCTTGTCTAATGCTTCTGATGAGACTGAATGTCCGAAATGCATGAACGATCTGACTAATAAAGTCATTCAAAACTTGAACAAAGCTATAGAGTCGATTAAAAATTACTAGTTTGAAAAGCTCGTAGGAATACGATTTTTACATTATAAGGTAGAGAAGCACCTGAAGTACTAAGCATAATGTTAGGGATAGATGGAATCCATACTTTTCTGCAGATAATTAAATTTGGGGCCACCAATTTTCATTTCAATTATTGCTAATTAAGCACCTATCCCTGAATGCATGTTTGTGTGTCAGGAAATTTCGCTGTGCCGTGTCTATAAACGCCCAGGGATCGACGACAACTTCCACCTCACCGGTACAACAACAAGATCGTCCGGCTCTAAGGCCGCAGCAACGAAGCACACGACGGCAGCACATCGGACGTCGGCAGCGGCGGCCCACCGCCAGCAGCCGCCAATGTTCGTCGACCGCGGCAACCAACACTCATCGTCCGCTCTCAAGTCGTACACCAATAATCACGCTACCCGAGGGGCAAACGTGTCTCTGTCGGCAGCAGCGGTAGGGGCGACGCCGCCACCGGCAATGTTCCGGTCGACGGCCTCCTCCCTGAGCTCTACCACGTCGACGGAGGAGGACGGCACGTCGCTCTACCAACACCTCAAGGGACCAAACAACCCAGCAGCAATGCAGATGCCTTCTTCCACGCACGCTGCCCTTCTCAACACAAGCTCCTCGGCAATGGCGACCATCCCAATCGACGAGCTGAGTAGAGCGATTGGATCTTACAACCATGCGGCAAACCTAAACCAGCCGACGCCGCCATTTCAAGGCCCATTGCTAAACTTCCCGAGCTTGGAGAAGATATGGGATTGGAACCCTCTCCTAGAATCTCCCAAGGTTTGCACAAGCTTCAAGTAACTTCGAGTCTTAGTTGCATGCATGGATCGATCGATGCTCGTATCATATATATGGCCCCATTATGTAAACTTATTTATATTATATGTAGTCCATTATCCGGGATAGGACAAGGCTATATGTGCAACGAAATAGGTAACTGATTAAGATGGTTTTAGTCCACCCATGCAATTAAATGTATTTAATTGGTGTAACACTGTCTATCCATTTCAATTTGATGCCATAGACCTTGCAGTGTAACTCAGTTGAAGGTGGAATAAATAAAGGTTAATTATAATTATATATGTGATCCAATCATTTTCTTCATAATATTCTATGTCCAAATTAAGTATGCATATATAGATGAGAGCATGAGCAATGTTGGTCAAAACTGGGTGCTAAGAACTCTTAGCACCGAGTGTAACCATTGGAGCATGCGGTGCTAAAAAACAATCTCCAGCCAGTTCTAGTACTAAAACCTTGTTCTAATATAGGCTTGACTCCTATGTTCACCCCTACAGCCCCAAAAATAGCTAATTTTGGTGGGTAAAGTGGAAGCAGATGCCATAAACAATTCTGACCAGTAGGCCCAAAATTGGGTGCTAAGAAATACATATTTCTAGCACCACCACATTGCTCTTGCCTAGGTTTCTCTGTATACAACCGGTACAAGTATTTGGTTTGCTCTTTCCAAGGTAGCATTAGATTCTTTCATGCCTGAAATTGCACACAAAGCTTCTAAAATGTGCATATTCTGTAAACCGTTGAATCAAGAACCTATGGCTCAAATTGTCAAATCCTAGTCGCGAGTTTTCCCTAACATATACGTGTGTATATAGATCTGTTACATGAAACTGCATGTATGATCGTATGCCTTATATGGGCCAATGTAGCTTTAGGAATTAGGTTGAAATCAAGACTAATAACTCCCGGATGATCGGATATATCCTAGGAAGTATTCTAACATGTCATTTATATCGACATATCCACACTTTTATTTATAAAATTTCATGGATATGGGTTAAGATATAGGAACTACAGTATCGGAACGGTACCTATATCCTTTTTTAGCACCGCACTAGATTTACTAAATAAATAAAGACAATACAATAGATTGAACAGATCAACTCAATATGTGCAACAGTACGGATTAAAAAAAGGAACATCAAGTTCCTCCAAAGTCGTTATTTGGATAAATGAAAGCATTGCATCTCAGTGTTCCTCCAAGCCTAAGGTGAAAAAACTGCAAAAGGTCAAATTTATCTTCTTCAATACTAACCTCAAAGGTTTGATGTGACGCATGAGTCGCTCATCCTACTAGTTGGTAACTTGGTATCATTGAATGTTCTGGAATATTAATTGTCTACTCGGTAATCAACACCAAGAAAGAAACTGAAGCAGTGTTGATCTATTGGATGTCATTAATTCTAATGTAGTTTGAATTGGTTGTTCACATATGTAAGTAGTAATATAAAATGAGTTGCTAATTTGTCTTAAAATTTGTAGAATATAGATTAAAAAGGGATGGATGGAGTATTGTATTATTCGTTCAGCGTCCGAAGGTTGGGGACTTAACGGAAACACTAACAAGCTGATGAACATATCAAGGGTCTCTCTACCTCTCATGGCTACGTTTTTTTTCTTCGGTTCACATTTGGTAGCGTTATCTGTCATTAGGAACGGATACTTTGCTGAGGTTATACCCGGTGTTAACTAATTAATCAAAAGTATAAGTTGCAAATGTGGTTGGCCAAGAGCCTTCGACGTTTGCCCATGCTATCTTTAGTCTGAATGGCTCCGCATGGCATGACATTGGTGATATGTTTGATAAAGTGGAAAAATGGCTACCTGCAAAATACCAAATTAAAACATGGCAAGATGTGAGCATTGTTTAATATTCTCCATGATTGACAGTCATTTACACATGGAATTAATATGGATGCATGTATTTGAGTATATGCATATTGTATGTGTGTTGTTAAGTGTGGTATATGGTTGGGAGGGTTGTTGCGTAGATGACTCTTTCGATTCATGAAATGGCATCATTTCAGAGTAGTTGTCTTACCCGCTCCAAATTCCGCCATTTATTCTTGGCACCTATACCTCTTAACCTAGGAAAAAAATGATAGTCCAGATGGGAAATATTCACTCAGAGCATCTCCTTCATTACACTAATTTTTTTTGGGATTCAGAACTATAGTTACATGTGCTCTCTATCTGCTACTTCCTCTGTTCTCAATTATAACATGTCGGATATTCAAATATGGACTACATATGGACTGAAATGAGTAAACAGCCACACTAAAACGCGTCTATATAGAATACATATGGACTGAAATGAGTAAACATACACAATAAAACGCGTCTATATACATCTGAGTCAGAAAACATTTGAACATCTAATGATTGGGAACAGAGGGAGGTTTTTGTGAAATTGTTGTATTTTGTGCCGCTGGTTGTCCAGCTTCTTGTGTGTTGTTGTAGACTCTTGTAAACTCCTATCTATATAAGAAAATGTGTACATTCTCGTGCGTTCTAAAAAAAAGATATATAGCAAAAACACACACACCCCGTGTGAATCGGAATTCGGAAATGTAGGTTGCCACATTGTGATCAACTTGGTTTTGACATTAGTTTCACTTCTATCATGTGATCATGTCCTTTTACCCCATAATCGTGCGTCCACGTTATCCGCCTGAAAATTATGCAATCTCCGTGTCGATTCGGCAAATGCATAAAACTAGGAATCACCGAAGAATTGGCTTGGGCGACACACGCGCTCTCATCATTTTTTTTTTTTGACATAGCTCTCATCATTTTTGACAATGAACCATGGCGTAAGCAGCTGGTGGTGTAGGTCAGGGAATTATGATCTTACGATCAAGGAAGCACCGCAACCGCCAAGCCTTTACAGGCACCGTTGCATTGATCCAATTCATGGATGGGGCCTTCTTGGGTTATTCGCTACGGTTTTGTCCCTTTGTGTTCTTTAGGATCAGCTGGCCCAAATCTACCCAGATTCGTTCCGACGCCGTGTTCGGCCTCCATCCGCCATCTGGCCCATTAACGCCTTCCACCTATATGATGACTCTCCTCCTGTTCAGAACAGCTGCTCTGCTCAGATCGACACCATTTTATCAGTAGTGTTAACATTACAGTTTCTGGAGCATAGCTACAGCCGTCCGGGATCAGATCAGGTTAGTTCTTTTCTGTTTCTTTCTCCTAGGAGGAGGTGCAGATCAGGACCGAGAGAAACAGATACTTGTGGTTCCATGCAGTTGCAGTTACAATTACAGAGATACTCGAGCTACTCATGGAGCTGCGGATGGAGATCATTACAGATTTACAGTTCGCTCGCTGCAGTACTCCATTCGAAAATCGAAATCATCATGAATGGAATTGCCCCCACTATTAATTATTTACACGACATTTATACACTCATTCAGACAACCGCCAAGTCTAAACTAAAACCTCTCATCGCACGTGAACCATGCCCAAGAAGAATACGCGCATTGCCTTGCCTCTAGGCAAACTTGGCGAGCTCGGCGGCGAACGCGGCGGCGTGCGGCTCCTCGACGCAGCAGAGCACCACCCGGACGCCCCCGCGCGGCGCCGGCGGCTTGACGTAGGTGAGTGTCCGACGAAATTGACGTGGTCCTCGAACGGGAACACGTATCCGGGGACGCCGAAGCCGTAGTCCACCTCGTCGAACCCGAGGCGGGTCCAGTCCGACAAAATCACAGTGCTGTAGTCGAGCGGCACGGCGTAGTGACCGGCGCCGCCGCGCATCCAGTCCGCGAACTGCGCAGCGACTGCCTTCTTCGCCTCCCGTACCGCGCCGACCATCTCCACCAGCGGTGCCTCCCGCACGGCCCTGCTGGTCCTTGTAACACACGCCAGGTACACGGAGGTGCCGTAGTAGCCGTCCACCGCCGGCAGCACGCCGTGGAGGAGGTGCCGCGTGCCGGCGGCGAATTCGACCCGGACCTTGGCGTCGTCCGGGAGCGCCGCCGCAAGCGCCAGGGCGCGGCACTTGAACACCACGGCCGTCACCGCGTCGAAGGTGGAGCAACCTTCCCCCGAGTCCCCCGTCAATGTCTGCTTGAACTCGTCCTTGACGCGTTGGATGCTCTCCGCCGAGATGTCGGCCACCTGGGTCACGAACATGAACTCCGTGAGCTGCTGCGGCGGCAGCGGCGGGCTGGGCGAGCTACGACACCGACTACACGGCGCCGTAGGCGACGAGACATCAGACGGGCCCTGGGCCGTCTCGACAAGACCCAGACCAAGACGGCCCATCGCGAGGACCTGGCGACGACGGCTGCTACTTAGCCTAGGAAAGGCAGCAGCGTTAAGGCATCGAGTTATTGATGAAATCACTAATTAAAGGGTTCCCTTTGCGAAGGTAACCCCGCGTGCGTTGTGCTTTTGACAAGTGTCGGCTTCTCGTTTGACGCGGTCCCGTGGGTGTGTTGCATGCGTGACAAGTGGCAGCATGAGAGAATTTTGCTGGGTTTTCTCTTTCTTCTCCCCGCGCCAGATTTGGACCGCATTTATTTCGAGATCCGTTTTTTAAAAATGAAATATCTTTTGAACCGTTTATCCAAATTATGAACGGTTTGCATATTTGAAATCCTCGCGTCGAGATCTTCAAAAGTAGATCCCATGTTGATAGGTTTTGAGAAACTTTTTTTTCTCGTATTTTGTACAACCTGTTATGCATAGTTGTACAACATGTGCCTGTTTAGTTGTACAACTTGTGTCTGTACAAACTATGTCTGTTTAGTTGTACAACCTGAGTCTGTACAACATGTGTCTGTCTAGTTGTACAACATGTGTCTATGTAGGTGTACAACCTATGTCTGTACAAACTGTGTCTGTCTAGTTGTACAACATGTGTTATGTAGTTGTACAACCTACCTGAGTCTGTATAAAATGTGTCTGTCTAGTTGTACAACATGTGTCTATGTAGGTGTACAACCTATGTCTGTACAACCTGTGTCTGTCTAGTTGTACAACATGTGTTATGTAGTTGTACAACCTGTGTACGTGTAGTTGTACAACCTATATCTTTTTAGTTGTACAAGTTGATTTGTGTAATTGTACAACTGCCTGTTACTTGTATACATGTTCTGTGTACTTTGTACAACATGTTCTGTATACTTTGTACAACTCCGTAATACTAATAGCTTTTTTATAGTTCGATCGGTATACTAATACTAATAGCTTTTTATACGAATAGCTTTTTGTATTGCAGTTTTGGAATATGCATGCATTGCCTGGTACAAGGACGTACAGCAGATGTACATGCATGCAGGCGGCCTTGTACATGCATGCGAGGGCCTCGTACGAGCGAACGTGGACATGCATGCATGCGGGGGGACTCGTTCCCGGATGCACGCCTCGCGTGCGTACGCGGGCCAGCGCGGCACGGAATGTACAGCCTCGCGGGGGCATCCTACGCGGACGGCCAGCATCGCCGGATCGCGGGGCTTCGCGCGGGCGTACGCGACGTGCCGTGTACAAATTTTCATTTACTACACGGTCAACACGTGTCATTCTGTGGGTTCGTGGGTCATGCAAAAAGTGACCTTTGCGAAGGGAACCCTTTTGCTAGTTATACCCAGTTATTGAACTAAAGCAGCTCACCTGCTCTGCTCTATCTTCTTCCTTCCCAAGATACTTCTGTGGTGGCTGTAATCAGATTCAGATTCATATACCTGTGCGCGACGCGACGATAATGATCTAGATTAAGATTACTTGTATCTAGGTCATAGCAAGTGGTACTCAGAGCCAGGTTCGATTCGAGAGGGGAAATTTTTTCGGTAAGATGCCGCAGACGAGATCCGGCCAGCCGACGCAGACGCAGCGCGTCGCCATGGCGGAGACCACGATCGCGGATCTGCAGCGACTGCTGCAGGCGACGGCCGAGGCCAACAAGGCCACGACGGAGGGGGGACAACTCAACGACACGCGCATCAGCGACCTCCACACCGCGCTCGACAAGCTCACCGTCTCTCAGGGCGAGCTCACCGCCGCCTCCAAGCGCGCCGAGACCACGCTCGACCGCGTGCTCAAGGCCAACGCGGCGCTGGACAAATCGGTGGACGAATTGAAGCAGTCGATGGACAACGTGGCGTCCCGCATCTCCTCAATCGAGAAGGGCGTCCCTCCGTCGTTGGCCCCGGGGCACGCCGATCTGTCCACGGGTACGCTTCGGCCTCAAGGGCACCGTCCAGACTCGACACACCAGGGTGTTGCCTTCAGAGAGGATCAAACCTCTGGACGCACCCTGGTCAGGGGTGAGCAATTTGAACTCCAGAAACAGCAATTTGTTCTTTCTGATGATGATGAATTGCCTGCTGGTGACCATAATTTTGCTCATAATAGAAACAATTCTGGCTCTTGGTTACCCAAATCTTCATTCCCAAATTTTGATGGAGAGAATCCTAAGTGGTGGAAAAAGAATTGTGAAAAATACTTTAAGTTGTATAATGTGCAGCCACACCTTTGGGTAGATTTTGCTACTATGCATTTCAAAGGGAATGCAGCCCTTTGGTTACAGACATATGAGGCCTTACATAGCATCGCCAATTGGCCAGAATTATGTGTAGGAGTTTTTAGCAAATTCAATAGAGATAAATATGCTAAAACTGTTGACACACTCTTTGCACACCACCAAACTGGGTCAGTAGATGATTATGCTCACAAATTTGAAGAACTTATGCATAAAGTTTTGATGTATAATCATTCTTACGATGAAACATTTTTCATGAGGCGTTTCATTGCTGGATTGAAACCTGCAATTCGTTCAGCTATTAAGCTGCATAACCCAGGAACAGTTGATCTGGCTTATTCTATGGCTCAAACGTAGGAAGCCCTTCTGGTGGAAGATACAGCTATGAACAACACCAAGTATTATCAGCGAGATGCTATGCGGCAGAAGTATAAGCAGCATGGTTAGATGGCTGGATTTCTGGGTACCAAGCCTGATGATAAAACAGTGGCTGACAAAAGTGTTCAACCAAGCAAGTTTGAATCTCTGAGAGCTCAACGGCGAGCTAGAGGTGAATGCTTCAGATGTGGAGAGAAATACAGTCCTACTCATAAATGTCCTCCGCAAATACAGTTACATGTGGTGGAAGAAATGCTGGATGCATTGCAGGTAGATGAACCAACCCCGGTTTCCAGTCCTGATACTGACTCCTCCGATGAATCTGGTGCAGACACGGAGCATATGATGAAGCTGTCTGTCCACGCAATGTCTGGGACTACTAGTCGCAGAAGTATCCGATTGCAGGGAGTGGTAGGCAAACACTCTGTCATCATCTTGATTGACTCTGGCAGTACAAGCAATTTCATCAGTAAAAAGCTAACAGACAAGTTACAATACAAAGAGAGTACAATGCCCTTAGCCAAGGTCAGTGTAGCTGGAGGAGGCTCAATTGACTGCAACAAATATCTCTCTCAAGTCACTTGGCATACCCAGGGTAACAAATTCATCACTGGTCTGAAGGTACTCCCATTGATCTCTTATGACATCATATTGGGGATGGACTGGCTCGAGAATCAGAACGATGGCAAGATGTGGGTCAATTGGAAAAAGAAAACCATGAGGTTCAAACACGAAGGTACTCGAATCACTCTCCGTGGGTTACAAGACACTACAGATACATGCACACCTCTACCTACAGAGCAACTGCAAAGGGGAAGTTTGCCACATCATGGAACTCTATCAGTTCACTGCTGCAACTGAATCAACTGACACTGCTGTTCCGGAAGAAATACAGCAAGTGTTACAGCAATTTGACAAGTTGTTTGATGAACCTACAACTTTACCACCACACAGATCTTATGATCATCACATTCCATTGGTGCCAGGCACCGTCCCAGTTAATGTGAGGCCCTATAGATATGCTCCACATCTGAAAACAGAGATAGAAAAACAGATCAAGGATATGCTACAGAGAGGGATCATTCAAGAAAGTACTAGTCCATTTGCTTCCCCAGTGATTTTGGTTCGCAAGAAAGATGGCACTTGGCGCTTTTGTGTCGATTACCGAGCTCTGAACTGCATTACAATCAAAAATAAATACCCAATGCCAATTGTCGATGAACTTCTGGATGAACTAGCGGGAGCTAAGTGGTTTACAAAACTTGATTTGAGAGCAGGATATCATCAAATCAGAGTAGTACCAGAAGATGAACACAAGACGGCATTCAAAACTCATCAAGGTCTTTATGAATTGAGGGTGATGCCTTTTGGCTTGACAAATGCCCCTGCAACGTTTCTGTCGGCTATGAACTCCATATTCGCTCCTATGATCAGAAAGTATGTGCTAGTCTTCATGGACGATATACTCATCTATAGCTCGACACTAGAAACACACAAAGAGCATATCATTCAGGTATGCAAGCTGCTACAACAGAACCAGCTTGCCATCAAGAAAGGTAAATGTTCATTTGCTCAACCACAGTTGGAGTACCTGGGACATGTTATCAGTGCAAAAGGTGTGGCAACTGATCCAAGCAAAGTAGCAGCAGTTCAAAGCTGGCCAACACCAACCAATGTGAAGCAAGTCCGAGAAATTCTGGGCATGACAGGTTATTACCGAAAATTCATCAAAAACTACAGCCTCATCAGTAGAGTTCTATCCGATTTGCTGAAGAAAGATACACCATTCCATTGGACACTAACACATCAGCAAGCCTTTGACTCACTGAAGCATAAATTGCTGACAGCTCCTGTGTTAGCACTCCCTGACTTTTCTCTGCCATTTACAGTTGAAACAGATGCATCAAAACGTGGTGTCGGGGCAGTTCTCACTCAGAAAGGACATCCTATTGCTTATCTAAGCAAGGCACTCGGCATCACTGCACAGACACGGTCAACGTACGAGAAGGAATGCCTCGCTATCCTGCTAGCTGTGGAGAAATGGCGACCATATCTTCAGCAAGCACCATTTACAATTCTGACAGATCATCGCAGCCTCGTGCATCTCACAGATCAGAAGTTAGTCACAGATATCCAACAAAAAGCTTTTGTCAAGCTCATGGGTATGCAGTACAAGATTGTGTACCGCAAAGGCACTGATAACACTGCCGCTGATGCACTTTCTCGAAGGGAAAACCCCACTGATGACCTCTACAACATTTCACTGTGTTGTCCAAGGTGGCTGGAAATTATTGAAGAAGAGTATACCACCGATGCAACGGCCAAAACTTTGCTTCAAGAATTAAGCATCCAGTCACCAAATGCAAAGGGCTACGCCCTGCACAAAGGGCTCATCAGATATAAAGATCGTATATGGTTGGGTAACAACAAAGAAGCGCATCAAGCTATTCTACTCTCTCTTCACTCGAGTGGTGTCGGAGGACACTCTGGTTTTCTGGGTACATACCAGAGGGTTAAAGCACTTTTCTCCTGGCCTCATATGAAAGAAGATATCCGCAAATATGTGGCTCAATGCACAATCTGCCAGCAGGCTAAAAGTGAACATGTGCGCCTACCTGGCTTACTCAATCCATTGCCAATTCCAACAGAGGCCTGGAGTACCATCAGTATGGACTTTGTGGAGGGCTTACCTAGTTCTGGGAAATTTGACTGCATATTGGTGATCATCGACAAACTAACCAAATATGGTCACTTCATTCCTCTATCTCATCCATATTGTGCTATGACAGTAGCTCAGCAATTTCTTGATGTGGTCTATAAACTGCATGGACTACCCATTGTCATCATTTCAGATCGGGACCCAGTGTTCACAAGTAAGTTCTCGCAAGAGCTCTTTCGACTTACTGATACTAAGATGAATATGAGCTTGGCACATCATCCTCAAACAGATGGCTAGACAGAGAAATTGAACCAATGTTTAGAGACTTATTTAAGGTGTGCTGCTCATGCATCACCAAAGAAATGGGTGTAACATCCCAAAATTATAATAAGTATTATAATTCCAAAAATGAGGGCCAACAAAAACTTTTTTAATTTATGTGTGTAGATTGTATATTGTTGCTTGTGATAATTATTTCTTGTTGATTGTGTTGGTTGTTAGCTTTAATTAAAAACTTGAAGAAAAGAAATAAAAACAAAAGTTAAAATAATAAAAATCATGTGACAAGTGTCACACAATTTCTCCAAGTGAGAAATTAAATTTCTTCCAAACAAAATTCAGTGGAGTGAAAATATAATCACTCTCATTTTATTCCTACAACTTTTCCCTCTCCAAATATTAATTTCAAAAACCTAAATTTAAATTCTAATTCTTTCTTTATCTTATTCAAATCACAAAATGTGCTATGTTGCACTTGCCAAATAAATTCCAACACAGCACAACAAATCATGGTAAATATGTGTGAAGCAAAATATGAAAAAAAAAATCAGAAATAAGAAATTGAAATTGGTTCAAGCATTTCATCGAGCACATGGTGGCAGTGCATGTTCTTCCCAAATTCCTCTCCAATCCGAGATCAATTTGATCGATTTCGATCCAATTGATGCAAGCCACTGCCTCCATTCGAATTCTCTCATCTCTCTCACCTCACCGCGCCCGCCGGAGCCGAAGAAATTGGTCGGGGAGACGGAAGGGAGCACCGCCAGGGGACAGGCGCCCGCGCCGCACGCCGCCGTGGTCGCCACTGTTGAAGAAGGAGGTGGCGACGCCGTGGAGGCCCAGGGCCGTGCCCCCCTCTCTCCCTCACCTCTCTTCTCCCTCTCGAAGCAGCAAAACCCCAGCAGGAACCCGCACCCGTAGGCGTTGCGCCACGCCGTGCACGCCGAGCGCCGCCCGAGCACGCACACGGCCGTCCCCCACTCCGAGCAAGCGCAGCTCACCTCCACGCAGCCATCCTTGCTCCCTTGCACCCCAACATCGTAGCCGCACCACACCGCCCCCTATGGCGAGCTCTCCCTCCCTCTGGACCGCTCCTACACCCAGGCCACCATGGACCGAAGCTCGCGCTTAAATAGAGCACCCGAGCTCGCATTTCCTCCACACTCCACCACTGCCTCTCCCTCGCACTCCACTCTCTCTGTGCACCGCTAGGAGAGCGGGCACGCCGTGGCAGCAAAGCTCAGCCGTGGCAGCACGGCCAAGTGCTGCCGGAGCTGAGGTAGGAGTCGACCACGGCCGTGCCGTGCTACTCTCTCTTTCTCTCCTCTCTGGCCTGCACTCTCCTCTCCATTAACACCGCACTCACCCGCCGCGTTTTCCCCTTGATTCGTGCCCAGGAGCGACGCAGGAAGCTCGCCGGAGTCAGTACACGGCCGCGGAGGAGGAGCTGCTCGTCGCCGACGCTAGGAGCCTCCCCAGCAAGCACGAGTTCACCCAGAAGCTTCCCCGAGCCTCCGCCGTCTATCTGCGTCATCTCCACCCCCCAAGCCACCCTAGGTGGGCCTCCGACCACCGTAGCCGTCGCGGGCACGGCGGCGCCGCCCAAACGAGGTCGTCGCCGATGCTTTTGAACGTGGGCCGTTGGATCTTTGATCTACGACAGCGTACCGCTTCGCGTTAGATGTGAGGCTGACAGGCGGACCCCACTGTCAGCATTTTAATTTTTATCCAGCGCGCGAAACGTTTCGTTTGAGTCACTGACAAGTGGACCCCACCCGTCAGAAATCTCAACATTATCCAGAACAGAGAGATTTTCTAATTTAGTTTTCTCTGGAATTTCAGTACTAGACATAACTTAGAAATTCAATATCTCGAGATTTTATAAATCCAAATAAATCAAATCCAAATATTCTGGAAAGCTTATGAAATTGTTAAACCAACCCAAGTGGTTTCATTTCATTTAGATAAATAATAAATGTGTAGTATTAAAAATTCCACAGAAGGTTTAAAACCTAAACTTGTTTGTTTCTGATACTCTATTAACCCAAATAATTCCAAACCAATTTTGTTAGCTTGGTACTGTGATCTATTAGCTTCCCTAATTTTGGTAGAATTAATTATGCAATAATAATTGTTTAGTATAAAGTTTAAATTAGAAAACCCTTCTGCACTAAAACAATTATAGATGTTTATTAGTTAACCCAAATAAATTAGGACCTATTTTGTTGGATCACATTTAGTCATTGTTAATTACCCCTAAACGGATTTAATTTTAGGATCAACATAACTTAATTTGTAGCTAAAACTTGATTATTAAGTTTCAGGATTAAAACAATTGTGTTGGGAGTTTGGTAACTCCAATTAATCCAAATCCAATTGTGTTGTCTCCTACACATCAGTAGCGTTCTGTAGAAATTTAGTTTGGGTTTTTGTGACCAACAGAACTTGATTTATGCAATTAAACATGTTCAACTAGTTTCTGCCATAATTAAGACATAAATAAATAATGATTAATTCAATTAAATTGAAACCAAATTGTGTTGATTGATGTGTGCAGTGGCTATTTATAGCATTTAAGATTGTAATGTTGTGATGTTGATTGAGTAGTTCAGTGATTGTTTGTATTTGTTTGTTTATTAATTAGACGAGAACGTTGTCGGATTTATCGAGGAGGGAGAATTTGTTGAACCTGAAGATCAAGACCAAGGTCACTTTGTCAAGCAAGGCAAGCTACTCTCTGAGCTTGCAACCCCAAATATATGCATCTACTTTGATAAAATTATAGGATGGGAAAAATAAATATTGTTTATTCAAAACTCTTTTGAAAATACTTGTGTGGTTATGGAATGTCGAGATGTCGGTATTGAAGTGGAGAAATGGAGGATGGAGGTGTTTATGAAAAATACACAGTGTGTCCTACTACTATGACGACCAATCTTACCCTGTGCGACCACATTTACCCACATATGGGAAAGTGCGTAGTCATATAATTTGCTCATATTAGTATGGGATGCCTCATCGACGGAGATGACTCCGTTATGCATGAGGGGATGGTTTGGTGACCTACCCCTGACCTGAGTCCTCGCTCAAACTCTATGGAAAGATAAGTAGGAGGATTGAAGACTTCACCATGTGGTCGCCGGGAAAAACTATGAGTCCTCACACTTAGATTCCGACGGGCTGGGTTAAGTGTGGTGGAAAGTGTCATAAGGGCAGGGTCCTATACTAGCATGAGCAAAGGACAGGCTATGGTCGGTGACTCAACTTCGCATACATCTTGTATGGCGGGACGTGGCTGACACGATGAGTTATCGGATGGATGTGGGAAAAGCGTGCTACCTCTGCAGAGTGTAAAACTATTCGAATAGCCGAGTCCTCGGTAATGGACAGTTGGAAGGCTGTCCTAAGACCATGTGCAAGTTTTAAAAAGATTTGAGTTTTAAAAGTAAAATGAAGCGGAGAATGTTTTATACACCTATACCAACGGATCGGTATGAGGTTGTTGGAGACAAGTGGACCATGACGGGCTATGGTCGGAAAAAGGAGGAGTTTTGGAGAAACTGATAAAATGGTGATTTTATTCAAATATAGTTATAAAATTCTTCTTACCTTTTTCAATAAAGATATAGAGATGCGTTAAATAAATAAAAGTATTAAATTAAAATAAAACTAGTGCATACTCATGTTGGGGTAGTTTGCGAGTACAATCAAATGTACTCATATTGGTTTCGTCCCTGGCTATTGTCTTAGCCAGACTTCGAGGAGCACTACGCCGAGGAGGAGTATGGCGACTTCTATGCGAACTAGGGATCTCCATAAGTCAGCTGCCTGTCGGGTCGTCGTTAGGATATGATGTCTACTACGCCGTAGCTTCCGCTGATTATTTTGGTTTTGCCCATGAAGGCACCTATGTAAGACTTGGTATAAATGACCACTAGGAAACGTGCCCGTGCGTTGCAACGGGAGAACAAATCAATTTAGTGCTCACTTAGTTTGTTGTTTTGACACAAACTCGGTATATGATTGTCAGGAACTCGGTATATGATTGTCAGGGAAGACTTTGTCAGCGGATTTGTGCCAACACCATAGTTTGAAAAAACAGACGGACATCGAACCTACTAAAGAGTCGATTCCATGATCCTGCAATTAAGAAACATAACTCTATTTAGCTGGAAAATAAAAAAATAGATTTAATAGTATTGTCCCTTCGAGGCCTGAATGCTGGTTCAAAAGGCCGGGAAATTTGTTCAGCGGACATGAAAATTTATATTAGCTGGACGCTGCAATCAAACTATGAACAAAATTGGACAAAATAAAATTCTAGCGAAATCTATGGAGCCTTTCCACTTAACAAATGATCCAGGTCTGCTACTATGTGGAGCTACCAAGTAACATATCAAGGCTACTTTCCAAAAAACAAAACGAAAAGTCAGAGCCACACAAATAGCTACAATCAGAATACGTGACACGGTCACGCTCGAGAGCTAAGCCCAACCCGACCAGACACAGTAGCCCGACGGAAAAAAAAATGAACCCACCTCCACGTCGTCTCCAACCTGAATCATCCACAGTACGACGAATGCCTGGACTGATCTCTTCCTGACGGTCCCGAGGAATTTCCCCGTTTCTAGTACATACCTCCCCTCGATACACACCAGGGATTCGCCGCCGGTAGAATCCCAGACGCGCCCGCGCGTCACAGGGGCCACGCCCACGTCCCAGGCTTCACGCGCCACAGCTCGGCCTCGCTGTGGAGGTCGCCGACAGGCGGCACTCGTCTTCCTTCCTTCTGCAGTAGCGACGCGAATCTCCCCGGCTACCTGGAATTCTTCACTGCCGGTCGGCTGGCACGCGGCATGCCGCCGGCCGCCGGCCGCTGCCTGCCTGAGCTCTTGCGCGTGCGGACGTGAAGGATCTGGGACATCTCTTCCTCCCGCTTGCCTCGTCCAGAGGTTCCTCGCCAGACGAAGAGCGACGCTCCTGCGCCTGTGCTACAGCTTACCGCCGTCTTCCAGCTTTGGACTCGACTCCCGCCGCCGCCGCCTCCATGGACCCTTCCCCTGCTCCCGACGCCTCCACCGCAGTCGTGGTCGACGCCGACCCTTCCCCGGCTCCCGATGCCTCCTCTTCCGCCACCGCCGAGGACCTCGCGGGGGCCGTGGCGGGGATGACCCTGGACGAGCGGGTCGACCTGCTGTTGGGCATCGGCGAGGAGTGCATTCAGCCCGACGAGCTCAGGCGGCTGCTGGAGAAAAAGCCCGTCCCCATCGCCTACGACGGCTTCAAGCCCTTCGGCCGCATGCACATCGCCCAGGTTCGACAAAACGCACCGCGGCCTTTGAAGGAAAACACACGAGATGTACAAATCGAAACGTTTTTTCTGACTTATCGGTGGCAGTGGTGGGTAAATATGTGACTTGGTGGGAGGATAAAATCGGCAAAAAAAATGACGTACCACAAGAAACCTTAATGCTTTTATTATTAAGTATAGATTTATGTAAGACTTTTAATTCGGTATTATTGTAAAGAAGTGAGCCTGGCTCACTTGGTTAGGGCAAGTGGATGTACAACCCAGCCACCCAGGTTCAAGTCCTCACGGACCTAGATTTGGGTTCTTATTATTTAAAAAAAAACCACTGTAGGGGCTTCCCCTACCGTATTTCTTTCAAAAAAAAAATCGGTATTGTAATGGATGTAAACTTCGGTATTCAGTTCGGATTATGTGCAACGACAGACTGATCACGGGATCGTTGTGTTAAGCATAATCGGGTATTTCGGACGGCTAGTCCGGGGTCCCCACAGAGCTGGTATCAGAGCCATCCTGACTTTAAGAGACCTTAGATTAGCATGGTCGCTAGATAGGAGTTACAAAAGGTTAACTTCTAAAATAAAGGAGTGAAGTATTTTCGAAAAATTGCTTATCTCCAATCCTCTTACTTATGCAAAATTCTACTCTCATTAAATATACATTTTCCTTGTATCCTTAAAATTTTGCACACTTCTCATCCCATGAAGCTTAAAAAAAAATTCTGCTCACTTGTTGCCTCACTAAATTTAAAATTTTGATACACTTGCCATCTCACTAACTTAAAATTTGCTAAAAATTGTAGATGACGATCCATTTCACCGAGTTCGTTCAGCTTGAGAGGGACGGCAAGTTGATGTTCGAGAAGGACTTGTTCGAGTTAAGCAAGCTGTTAGGTCGCCCCGCTCCAGAGTTTAAGGGAGCCCAGGTTGACGCTCTCGGCAACGGGAACCTGTGTTGGCTAGTTGAGTCGTCTGTTCGGGGGAACATCAAGTCTCCCGGATCCAGGACGCTCATCTTCACCACCATAGACGTCCACTGGGACGACGGACTGTGTCGTGCCATGCAGAGGCTGCTGGCCCGACTTTGTGAGGAGCACAAGGCGGAGTTGGTGAACTCCCGTTTCCGGTTCTACGGGAGGCGCACTGATGATGGACACCCTATCCGATCCCCTCTACACCCGACGTTCGGAGAGTACATCCTGGACATGGAGATTATGCTCTATCGCACCCAGGAGGATCTGATGTGCGCTAGACTTCGGTCTCGCTTTGAGCGCATCTCGCTCAAGGAGAGTCGCGAGAGTGAGGCGCTACTGAAGGAGGAGAAGGTTGCTCTTCTCAAGAAGAGGACCCAGCTGAGGAGGACCATCGTCAAGCTCCGCAAGAAGGTGGCAGAGCAGGACGAGATGATTGAGGATCTAGAGCACCATACCGACGAGATGGAGGAGGAGGGCGAGGATCTCCGCAAGGAGAACAACGCTTTCCTCAGTGACGATGACGACTTCCTGGAGGAGATGGACTATGAGCAGGAGGACGACGAGGAGGAGTTAGTTGACGAGGAGGAGGAGCCACTCGAGGCAGTTCTCGAGGACGAGGAGGAGGACCCGGAGGAGCCACCCTACCAGTCGATGCTGACGCAGCAGAGCCGGAGGTTCCACCTCAGTAGGTGAGTGACTTGAGTACTACCGCAGGATTAGGTTGACCCCCTATCGCTAGTCGAGTCGAAGTAGTGGTTCTTTTGGAAACCATGTATTATGTACCTTAGATGTAGGGCGATGTTGTAAGCTTGATGTTGTGAACTCCTTGATGTGATGTTGTGTATATAAGTGTGTTGTCTTGTTTGATCTGTGTAAAATATTTTCCATATAATCCTTAATTAATCAACCACTTGCAAATCATCGTTTTTCCCTTAGTCGAACCTTTTTGCCTTGCCTCTTATACCCGGTGTGCTTCAGGATGGTGGACACTCGTCGCACCACGGATGGAGGAGCACCACCACCACCACCGAACCCAACCCCCGCCCAACTTCTTGCGCTTATCATGGAGGAACGTCAAAATGCCCGGGAGGAGCGTCAAGCTCATCTCGCTGCCCTGCAGCAGATTGCCGCCGCCCATCTCAACAACAAAACAATAACAACAACAACAACAACAACAATGGCAATGGCAATGGCGATGGAAACCAGCGATCCACCTTGAGCGATTTCCAGAAGACCAACCCACCTACCTATTCCAAGGGACTTCACCCACTAGAAGCCGATGATTGGCTTCGCACCATCGACAACAATCTGGAAGTTGCTGCCGTGAGAGAACCTGAGAAGGTGCTGTATGCAACCCACTATCTTGCTGGACCTGCACGAGCTTGGTGGGAAACTACCAAGGCTCTCCAGCAAGCTGGCCATGTTATCAACTGGGCTGAGTTCCAGGAGAAGTTCCGCAAGAAGCACATTCCCGGCGGACTCATTGGAGGAAGAAGGATGAATTCCGCAAGCTGAGGCAGGGAAGTAAGATGTGGTCGGTTATCTGATGAGTTTACCGACTTATCTCGGTATGCTCCTGATGACACCGACACAGAGAAGAAGAAGATGGAGCGTTTCCTGAATGGACTTCATGATGAACTGCAGTGTGCTTTGGTTATCCATGACTTCTTGATTTGGAGTCACTTGTGGACAAAGCCATCCAGCTGGAGACCAAGCGCAAGTCTATGTTTGAAGGTCGTAAGAGGAGGATGAATGCTCAGGAAGGTTCGAGCAACCAGAAGCCTCGTATCTTTCAGCAAAACCCCAAGCCTGCCTATCGACCACCACAAGCTCCACGCCCCAATTTCCCTAACCGCCCAAACAACTTCAACCGCCCCAATGACAATAACCGTCCCGGAGGAAACTTCAACAACTTCAACCGCAATGCCAATGTTGTCTGCTTTGAATGCGGCAACAAGGGTCACTACTCCAGAGAATGCCCCAATCCAAGAGGAATGTTCAGCGCCCCAATGCACCGGCACCGAACAATGGTCAAGGCCGTAATGGAAATGGCAAGAATGCCACCCCGCGGAAATGTTGCTGTTGCCAAGGGCCGTCTGCACCACATCAATGCTGAAGAAGCCCAGGATGCGCCAGATGTTGTGCTGGGTACGTTCCTTGTCAACTCAGTACCTGCAACTGTTCTGTTTGATTCTGGTGCAACCCATTCCTTTGTTACCGAGGAGTTTGTCGCTAAGGGAGGTTTAGTAGAAGCTTCCTAAATAAACCCATGAGTATACAAATCCCTGGCTCCACCATAGAAACCAAGAGTTTTGCCCAATACCCATTGAGATCAAAGGCGAAAAATTTGCAGCCGACCTAATCATTCTAGGAACCCAGGGCATAGATGTCATACTTGGTATGAATTGGTTAGCCAAGTTTCAAGGCCATATTGACTGCGCCAGAAGAGCTGTATCCCTCACCCGATAAGAGTAGAAGTGGAGTATGTGTCTGAAACCAACCATTCCCAACCAGGCTGCCATGAGGCATAGCTCGACCCCCTAGATGAGATCCGTGTTGTTCACCTATTCGAGATGTTTTCCCTGAAGAATTGCCTGGTATGCCGCCAGACCGGGATATTGAGTTCATAATTGAACTTATCCCAGGAACAGCCCCTATATCCCAGAGGCCTTATCGGATGAATCCGGAAGAACTGGTTGAGTTGAAGAAGCAGTTGGCTGATATGCTCAGCAAAGGTCTTGTTCGCCCAAGCGCTTCACCTTGGGGATCACCCATCATTTTTGTGGACAAGAGAGACGGTACCACACGCCTGTGTGTGGATTATCGCAAGCTAAATGACGTGACCATTAAAAACAAGTATCCTCTTCCCAAGATCGAGGATCTGTTCGATCAGATGAACGGAGCCCGAGTCTTTTCCAAGATCGATCTTCGGACAGGATATCATCAGTTGAAAATCCGAGAGACAGACATTCCCAAGACCGCCTTCACCACCCGTTACGGTTTGTTTGAATACACCGTGATGTCCTTTGGTCTGACCAATGCCCCAGCCTATTTCATGAATCTCATGAACAAGATTTTCATGGAGTACCTCGACAAGTTCGTGGTAGTTTTCCTCGATGACATCCTTATTTATTCCAAGACCGAAGAAGAGCATGCTGAACACCTGCGTCTAGTTTTGGAGACCCTCCGAGAGCACCAGCTGTATGCCAAGCTTAGCAAGTGTGAGTTTTGGCTCAGTGAAGTGGCATTTCTCGGACATGTTGTGTCTGCTGGAGGAATTTCTGTTGACCAGAGAAGATCCAAGCCATTGTTGACTGGAAGCCCCAACCAGTGTGACTGAAATCCGAAGCTTTCTCGGACTAGCGGGTTATTACCGCAAGTTCGTTGAAGGATTCTCCAGTATAGCCAAGCCCATGACCCAACTGTTGAAGAAGGACAAGAAATTTGAATGGACTCAGAAGTGTGAAGATAGTTTCCAAGAATTGAAGAAGAGACTGACCTCAACCCCAATCTTGATTATGCCAGACGTCACCAAGAGTTTCGACGTGTATTGCGATGCATCACGCCTCGGACTTGGTTGCGTTCTGATGCAAGAAGGCAAAGTTGTGTCGTATCTGTCCCGGCAGTTGCGACCGCATGAAGAGAATTATCCAACCCATGACCTGGAGTTAGCTGCTGTTGTTCTTGCTCTTAAGACGTGGCGTCCCTATCTTGCGGGACATCGCTGCGAGATCTATACGGATCATAAGAGCTTGAAGTATATCTTCACCCAGAAGGAGTTGAACCTGCGACAGAGGAGATGGATGGAATTAATCAAGGATTATGATATTGGAATCCACTATCACCCCGGAAAGGCTAATGTAGTTGCCGATGCCCTTAGTCGCAAACCTTGCACCCTGAATGCCTTGATCCAAGCCGAACAGCCAGCCTTGTTCAAAGAGTTCAAAGATTTTGGACTAGAACTTGTTAGCCATGGTTATCTCGCCAATTTAGAGTTAGCCCCAACCCTGATGGATCAAATCAAAGAAGCCCAAAAAGGTCATGAAAGCATTGAAGGAATTAAGAAGAAGATTTCTCTCGGCAAAGCACCCGGTTTTACCGAAGATGCTGAAGGAGTGCTGAAATTCAATGCCGTATCTGTGTGCCCAATGTCACGGAACTTAAGGAGTTAATCCTGAAGGAAGCCCATGAGACCCCTTATTCAATCCACCCCGGCGGAACCAAAATGTACCAAGACCTTCGTGAAAGATTTTGGTGGCATGGAATGAAGCGAGAGATTGGTTCTTTTGTAGCCAAGTGTGATATCTGTCAGCGAGTCAAGGCTGAACATCAGCGACCCGCTGGATTGCTTCAACCTTTGAAAATTCCCGAGTGGAAGTGGGATGAAATTGGAATGGATTTTATTACCGGACTTCCAAGTCCAACCGAGGCCATGATTCAATCTGGGTCATCGTTGATCGACTGACCAAGGTTGCCCATTTTATTCCTGTCAAGACCACTCACACGGAGTCAGTTAGCAGACTTGTATATTTCCAGAATAGTAAGCCTGCATGGTGTGCCTAAGAAGATTGTATCTGATAGAGGCACGCAATTCACTCAAGATTCTGGAAATCCCTTCACGAAGCCCTCGGAACCAAGTTAGCATTTAGCACAGCTTATCATCCCCAGACCGATGGCCAAACTGAGCGAGTGAACCAGATATTGGAGGACATGCTTCGCGCATGTGTTCTATCCTATGGTTCCAAGTGGGAAGATTGTCTTCCGTTTGCAGAGTTCTCCTACAACAATAGTTATCAGTCTAGTCTGCAAATGGCCCCTTTTGAAGCCCTTTACGGCAAGAAGTGTCGTACGCCCTGAATTGGTCCGACACCGGAGAAGGCAAATTGTTTGGACCAGATACCCTCCGTGAAGCTGAAGAGCAAGTTCAACTTATTCGTGAACGTCTCAAAACTGCCCAATCCCGTCAGAAGAGTTACGCTGATCCCAAGCGTTGTGATGTCACTTTCAGTGTCGGAGATTATGTCTATCTCCGAGTGACACCTCTTAAAGGAATGCAGCGTTTCCATGTCAAAGGAAAATTAGCGCCAAGGTATATTGGACCTTTCAAGATCATTTCTCGTCGAGGAGAAGTATCCTATCAACTGGAGTTGCCCCAAGAGTTAGCGGATTATCACGATGTCTTCCACATTTCCTTGCTCCGGAAGTGTCTTGAAGTTCCCGACCAGCCTGATGTTTTCAAAAACATCGACCACCTCTCCATCGACCTGAACCAAGACCTGACTTATCGTGAGAGACCCGTCAAGATTCTTGACGAAGATGTTCGTCTTACCCGAAGGCGCGCGATCAAGTTCTACAAAGTCCAGTGGACTAACCACTCTGAAGAAGAAGCAACTTGGGAACGCGAAGACTATCTTAGGAGCGAATTCCCAAACCTCTTTAGTACCTAAGCCTAGCAAATCTCGGGACGAGATTTATTTTAAGGGGGAAGGATCTGTAACATCCCAAAATTATAATAAGTATTATATTCCAAAAATGAGGGCCAACAAAAACTTTTGTTAATTTATGTGTGTGATTGTATATTGTTGCTTGTGATAATTATTTCTTGTTGATTGTGTTGGTTGTTAGCTCTAATTAAAAACTTGAAGAAAAGAAAAGAAATAAAAACAAAAGTTAAAATAATAAAAATCATGTGACAAGTGTCACACAATTTCTCCAAGTGAGAAATTAAATTTCTTCCAAACAAAATTCAGTGGAGTGAAAATATAATCACTCTCATTTTATTCCTATAACTTTTCCCCTCCAAATATTAATTACAAAAACCTAAATTTAAATTTAAATTCTAATTCTTTCTTTAGCTTATTCAAATCACAAAATGTGCTATGTTGCACTTGCCAAATAAATTCCAACACAGCACAACAAATCATGGTAAATATGTGTGAAGCAAATTATAAAAATAAATTTCAGAAATAAGAAATTGAAATTGGTTCAAGCATTTCATCGAGCACATGGTGGCAGTGCATGTTCTTCCCAAATTCCTCTCCAATCCGAGATCAATTTGATCGATTTCGATCCAATTGATGCAAGCCACTGCCTCCATTCGAATTCTCTCATCTCTCTCACCTCACCGCGCCCGCCGGAGCCGAAGAAATTGGTCGGGGAGACGGAAGGGAGCACCGCCAGGGGATAGGCGCCCGCGCCGCACGCCGCCGTGGTCGCCACTGTTGAAGAAGGAGGTGGCGACGCCGTGGAGGCCCAGGGCCGTGCCCCCCTCTCTCCCTCACCTCTCTGCTCCCTCTCGAAGCAGCAAAACCCCAGCAGGAACCCGCACCCGTAGGCGTTGCGCCACACCGTGCACGCCGAGCACCGCCCGAGCACGCACACGGCCGTCCCCCACTCCGAGCAAGCGCAGCTCGCCTCCACGCAGCCATCCTTGCTCCCTTGCACCCCAACATCGTAGCCGCACCGCACCGCCCCCTATGGCGAGCTCTCCCTCCCTCTGGACCGCTCCTGCACCCAGGCCACCATGGACCGAATCTCGCGCTTAAATAGAGCACCCGAGCTCGCATTTCCTCCACGCTCCACCACTGCCTCTCCCTCGCACTCCACTCTCTCTGTGCACTGCTAGGAGAGTGGGCGCGCCGTGGTAGCAAAGCTCAGCCGTGGCAGCACGGCCAAGTGCTGCCGGAGCTGAGGTAGGAGTCGACCACGGCCGTGCCGTGCTACTCTCTCTTTCTCTCCTCTCTGGCCTGCACTCTCCTCTTCATTAACACCGCACTCACCCGCCGCGTTTTCCCCTTGATTCGTGCCCAGGAGCGACGCAGGAAGCTCGCCGGAGTCAGTACATGGCCGCGGAGGAGGAGCTGCTCGTCGCCGACGCTAGGAGCCTCCCCAGCAAGCATGAGGCCACCCAGAAGCTTCCCCGAGCCTCCGCCGTTGATCTGCGTCATCTCCACCACCCCCAAGCCACCCTAGGTGAGCCTCCGACCACCGTAGCCGTCGCGGGCACGGCGGCGCCGCCCAAACGAGGTCGTCGCCGATGCTTTTGAATGTGGGCCGTTGGATCTTTGATCTACGGCAGCGTACCGCTTCGCGTTAGATGTGAGGCTGACAGGCGGACCCCACTGTCAGCATTTTAATTTTTATCCAGCGCGCGAAACATTTCGTTTGAGTCACTGACGAGTGGACCCCACCCGTCAGAAATCACAACATTATCCAGAACAGAGAGATTTTCTAATTTAGTTTTCTCTGGAATTTCAGTACTAGACATAACTTAGAAATACAATATCTCGAGATTTATAAATCCAAATAAATCAAATCCAAATGTTCTGGAAAGCTTATGAAATTGTTAAACCAACCCAAGTGGTTTCATGTCATTTAGATAAATAATAAATGTGTAGTATTAAAAATTCCACAGAAAGTTTAAAACATAAACTTGTTTGTTTCTGATACTCTATTAAACCAAATAATTCCAAACCAATTTTGTTAGCTTGGTACTGTGATCTATTAGCTTCCCTAATTTTGGTAGAATTAATTATGCCATAATAATTCTTTAGTATAAAGTTGAAGTTAGAAAACCCTTCTGCACTAAAACAATTATAGATGTTTATTAGTTACCCCTAAAAGGATTTAATTTTAGGATCAACAGAACTTAATTTGTAGCTAAAACTTGATTATTAAGTTTCAGGATTAAAACAATTGTGTAGTGAGTTTGGTAACTCCAATTAATCCAAATCCAATTGTGTTGTCTCCTACACATCAGTAGCTTTCTGTAGAAATTTAGTTTGGGTTTTTGTGACCAACAGAACTTGAGTTATGCAATTAAACATGTTCAACTAGTTTCTGCCATAATTAAGACATAAATAAATAATGATTAATTCAATTAAATTGAAACCAAATTGTGTTGATTGATGTGTGCAGTGGCTATTTATAGCATTTAAGATTGTAATGTTGTGATGTTGATTGAGTAGTTCAGTGATTGTTTGTATTTGTTTGTTTATTAATTAGACGAGAACGTTGTCGGATTTATCGAGGAGGGAGAATTTGTTGAACCTGAAGATCAAGACCAAGGTCACTTTGTCAAGCAAGGCAATCTACTCTCTGAGCTTGCAACCCCAAATATATGCATCTACTTTGATAACATGATTTACTCTTAAGGCAAAGATTTTTAAAAACCTTTTCAAAAAGTATATGAAACTATTTTGCCACCCTATGTAGAAGTATAAGATAGTTTATATAAAATTATAGGATGGGAAAAATAAATATTGTTTATTCAAAACTCCTTTGAAAATACTTGTGTGGTTATGGAATGCCGAGATGTCGGTGTGAAGTGGAGAAATGGAGGATGGAGGTGTTTATGAAAAATACACAGTGTGTTCTAGTACTATGACGACCAATCTTACCCTGTGCGACCACATTTACCCACATATGGGAAAAGGGCGTAGTCATATAATTTGCTCATATTAGTATGCGATGCCTCATCGACAGAGATGACTCCGTTATGCATGAGGGGATGGTTTGGTGACCTACCCCTGACCTGGGTCCTCGCTCAAACTCTATGGAAAGATAAGGAGGAGGATTGAAGACTTCACCATGTGGTCGCCGGGAAAAACTATGAGTCCTCACACTTAGATTCCGACGGGCTGGGTTAAGTGTGGTGGAAAGTGTCATAAGGGCAGGGTCCTATACTAGCATGAGCAAAAGACAGGATATGGTCGGTGACTCAACTTCGCATACACCTTGTATGGCGGGACGTGGCTGACACGATGAGTTATCGGATGGATGTGGGAAAAGCGTGCTACCTCTGCAGAGTGTAAAACTATTCGAATAGCCGAGTCCTCGGTAATGGACAGTTGGAAGGCTGTCCTAAGACCATGTGCAAGTTTTAAAAAGATTTGAGTTTTAAAAGTAAAATGAAGCGGAGAATGTTTTATACACCTATACCAACGGATCGGTATGAGGTTGTTGGAGACAAGTGGACCATGACGGGCTATGGTCGGAAAAAGGAGGAGTTTTGGAGAAATTGATAAAATGGTGATTTTATTCAAATATAGTTATAAAATTCTTCTTACCTTTTTCAATAAAGATATAGAGATGCGTTAAATAAATAAAAGTATTAAATTAAAATAAAACTAGTGCATACTCATGTTGGGGTAGTTTGCGAGTACAATCAAATGTACTCATATTGGTTTCATCCCTGGCTATTGTCTTAGCCAGACTTCGAGGAGCACTACGCCGAGGAGGAGTATGGCGACTTCTATGCTAACTAGGGATCTCCATAAGTCAGCTGCCTGTCGGGTCGTCGTTAGGATATGATGTCTACTACGCCGTAGCTTCCGCTGATTATTTTGGTTTGGCCCATGAAGGCACATATGTAAGACTTGGTATAAATGACCATTTATGTAAGACTTTTAATTCGGTATTGTAATAGATGTAAACTTCGGTATTCAGTTCAGATTATGTGCAACGACAGACTGATCACGGGATCGTTGTGTTAAGCATAATCGGGTATTTCAAACGGCTAGTCCGGGGTCTCCACAGAGCTGGTATCAGACCAATCCTGACTTTAAGAGACCTTAGATTAGCATGGTCGCTAGATAGGAGTTACAAAAGGTTAATTTCTAAAATAAAGGAGTGAAGTATTTTTGAAAAATTGTTTATCTCCAATCCTCTTATTTATGCAAAATTCTACTCTCATTAAATATACATTTTCCTTTGTATCCTTAAAATTTTGCACACTTGTCATCCCATTAAGCTTTAAAAAAAAATTCTGCTCACTTGCTGCCTCACTAAATTTAAAATTTTGATACATTTGTCATCTCACTAACTTAAAATTTTGCTAAAAATTGTAGATGGCGATCCATTTCACCGAGTTCGTTCAGCTTGAGAGGGACGGCAAGTTGATGTGCGAGAAGGACTTGTTCGAGTTAAGCAAGTTGTTAGGTCGCCCCGCTCCAGAGTTTAAGGGAGCCCAAGCAAATGAGGCAAAATGTCGCGTTGGCAGCGGCGGGAAAGAAAATGCAGACACCGAGACAGTGAGGTTTGAGATTTCCCCGCAAGAAAAAAAGAGAAGGTTTGAGACTTGTCCCCCTCCGTGCATTATCTTCCACATCTTTAATTTTTCAGAAGAGTAACATTGACTGGCTACTTGATTGTTGACCTTCTAGTTGTAAAGCGCATATCTAACCGGAGCAGCGTCAGTCCTCATCTTTTTAATGAAATTTGTTATGTTTTGTTGAGCTATGCTCCAATCCTTCCCCAAGTGGGACCCGAGATGAATCAAAGACCTCTTCGTGTGCTACTCTTTCTCTTAAGTAGAACTTGGTCTAATCTCAAAAAAAAGTAGAACTTGGTCTATCTTTTATTGTAAGGATTTTATTGAATCGGTGGACTAGCTGATTTGAAAAAGTGGTTTCAATTTAAGAATAAGATTGACTTGGGTTTTAAAAACCGGAGGCTACCCTCGGGGCTTGTTGCCGCTAGATTTTCCTTTGTAGGCTTTACCAGTTATCTTGTGATCTCCCTTGTGTTTTTTCCCTCATGTTTCCCACGCGTGCATCGTTTCGTTCATCGTGTTGTTTGGACCCTCCTCAAATCCGTGAACATCGGGACCGTAGCCATATCATGGAGGCACGACGCCGAGGCCCTAGCGTGGGAGGGCAGGAGCACTAGCAAAAGCAGCATGACCAGGATGGCGACGTGCACGAGTAGGAACAACGGCGGCATGGGGAAGCAGCAACGACAGCACTAACATCCTCGTCGTCATCAGCGCCCGCGCCACGGTCGCCTCAACACCGAAGTACCCGCCGCCTCCGTCGCCCTTCCTCTGCAGCCTACACATGGTTTTGTACCTTGTGATTTTGTTTAGGATCTGCTGGTAAACCCTATTTGATGCTCGTAGCACACGTGACGGGCGCTGCGCGTACCCCTCCCAGCAAAAGAGCAGGCCCATGTTGCAGCAGCGACACCGGAGACGAGGAAGATGAAGTGAGGTGAGGTGGGTGGCTCGGGCTGGAGAAGACCGGGCCGGAGGAGATGGAGGCCGACCTCGCCGGACACGGGGAGGGCGTGGCTGGTCGAGACGTCGCCGGCGGAAAGGACCTTACCGTGCCGACAACGACGCGGCTCGCCACGGCGGCGCATATGGAGGTGAGGGATGAAGGTGGGTCGGGTGTGGGGTGGTCGGCGCCGGAGAAGGTGGGTGGGGGTGTGCTTACAGGGAAGCCGGAGCGGCAGCCATGACTCGAGCAGGGGGGGCGTCCGACGCCCGTAGCGGGAGACAGGCGGTTACAGACGGCGCCGGCAACAGGGGATCGAGGGGAGAAGAGATGGAGGCGGCGGAGGCGGTCAGGATACAGGAGACGAAATGATGGGTGCGTCGTGGGCTGGCCCATAAGGTGGTTTCTTCAGGCGTCGGTGTGTTTCGTGGCGCTGAAGGCGGTGAATAGTAGCTCTTGTATCTGCTGGCCCAAATCTACTCAGATTCGTTCCCACGCCGTGTTCGGCCTGCGTCCGTCATCTGGCCCATTAACGCCAGCCCCATATATATGATGACTCTTTTATCTCTCAAAAACAAATGATGACTCTCTTGTTGAGAACAGGCTAGTCTGCTTCTCCCGACAGACTCTGACAACATTTTTATCAGTAGTGTTAGGATGACTCCAACGGGGCGACGCATCGAGTCCGCGCGCCTCCGTTCCTGTCCGCGGGGGCCAAAAACACGGCCCAACGGGGCGACGCAAACGGACCGCAGTCCGTTTTTTGGTCCGCCGCGACGCATTCCTGGCCCAAATTTGGGTCACCGATGCGTCGGGCCGGACGCGAGCGGACCGTTCCTGCATCCTCCCGTGTCCGCCCTGGCCCCGCGTGTCATCGACCCCAACGGCCACCTACCCGTAATAACTGTGGGCGGTGGAGCTGTATAAATCGCCCCGGCCGGCCAAACCCTAGGGCACAAACCCTAGCACTCCTCCCCAATCGCGCCGGCCGGCCAAACCCTAGCCACGGCGGCCACCATCTCCAAGCTCAGATCCACGCGCCGGAATGGATCCGCCGCCGCCGCCGCAGCATCTGGTGGACGAGGCCGAGCGAGCGCGTATGAGCGCGCGGGCGCTATCGCGGCAGCTTCTCGCGCCGGATGGCGACCAGCCCGGCATGGGCCGGCATGATTCCCCAGCCGCCGCGTCCGCGCCTGACGGACGCCCAGAGGAGTGCGGTGGAGGCGGCGTTCGCGGACTGCGCCGACAGCGACGAAGAAGAGTACGCCGCCGGTGTCGCGGCGGCTGCTGTCGCGGCGGCCGGTGTCGCGGGGGATGGCGCGCCGCCGGAGCCTCCCATTGGCGTGGGCGGCCCTGCTCACATCACCGAGGAGGAGGCGGTGGATGCAGCCCACATGCAGCTGAACGCGCAGAGGGCGGCCGCGTTCATGTCCGCCGCGCGCGCCTGTTCCGACGCTGCGGTGGAGGAGGAGATGAAGCAGATGCGCCGCGCCGAAGAGTACAAGAAGCGCGCGGCGAGGCGCAAACGGCACCGGGAGGCCTTGGTGGCGGCCGAGGCCGCGAAAGGAGCAGGCAGCTCCGCCTGATGTCAGCTCCACCGCGAAAGGAGCCGAGGCCGTGGCCGCCTATGTGCGGTTCATTTTCCACTAATACCAGCGCCCGCTACGTGTTTCGTAGCTACAAAATGATCAAAGAAGATTGAGTCAGCCAGCCCTGGCTGGCCATGGGCGCGATGAAGGAAGAGCCAGCAAGTCCGTTGCAGAACGGGCATGCTGCGTGACGTTCCTCAAGGCCGCAGCCCCTATTTGATCTTCCCCTTGCCGGCCGGTGGTCGGTTATTAATTTTCTTCAAGTTTAGGTTTAGGTTTTAGGGTTTAATGTTAGGAGAAGGTCCTAGATTTAACTATGTAATTTTCAGTTTCTAAATTTAATCCTAGTATTAAAAAAAAGTTTAGAAAATAAAAGTGGCAAGCGAACTCAATGCGTCGGCCCCGTTGGGGGCACTGGCCAGAAAGGGGCGGACATGGGCCGGACGCGCGTCCGTTCCCCGACCCAAACGGACAAAACGCGCGTCCGTTTGGGTCGCCCCGTTGGAGTCATCCTTAGCATTACAATGTCAGTTACTAATCTGTTTCTTTCTCCGGGGAGGAGGAACAAATCAGGACCGAGAGAAACAGACACATGTGATTCCTTGCATTTAGAATTTCAGAGATACTCGAGCTGCGGATGGAGATCATTACAGTTGGCTCGCTGTAGTGCTGCATTCGTACATCGAAATCATCGTGAATGGAATAGCCCCCTATTTACTATACGACATTTATTCACGCATTCAGGGCTTCACGCAGTTGCCCAGTCTAAAACGTCTCATCTCACATGAACATGGACATGCCAAGAAGAATGCATGCGTTGGCTCGGTGCATTATCTTTCACACATTTGAATTTTCAGAACAGTAACATTGACTGGCTAATTGACCATCTGGCCCCCTAGTAGTACAGGGCATACCTAACCGGAGCAGGATTAGTCCTCATCTTTTGTAACTCGATCTCAGAGCAGCCCAAGAGGGAACGGAATGAAAGAAATTTCTTGTCTATCTGAAATCTTTGGTTCGAGATGCACAAGCAAAGCTTGGGAAAAGTCTGAGCTTTCTTCGTTATTCTCTATTTCTTAACTGTGATGATTTTTCAATTTACATTAACAAAGTATACCCCAAAGTACACAAACACAACTCTACACCTGTATTTTGCATCATATTTTCAGCAGATCAATCAGATCCCTTTGTTTCTTTCTTCCCCAACGAAGTTCAGAATAGACTTCAGAGCTAATTCTTATTGTGAGAGATATCTAGCTACTCCTAATTGTCAGAGAGGATCAGATTAGACTTCCCCTGAGACAGTTTTCTTTTTCCAGCAACCAAGTACTCCGAGCAAAATCGTCTCCATCAATTAGTCTCAAAGAAAAGAAAAACAAACTGCATCGGCGCTAGCTAGCTAATTACATTTACATGTACACGGCGGCGGCGACGCCGATGGCGAGCACAGGATTTGATTGAATGCTAACTAGCTACCTAGTAGCTACAAGTAGGAGGGCGCGACGCGGAGGCCCCTGGCGTCGGAGGGCAGGAGCACGAGCAGGAGCAGCACGGCCTACATGTACACGGCGGCGGCGACGCCGATGGCGAGCACAGGATTTGATTGAATGCTAGCTAGCTACCTAGTAGCTACAAGTAGGAGGGCGCGACGCGGAGGCCCCTGGCGTCGGAGGGCAGGAGCACGAGCAGGAGCAGCACGGCCAGGATGGCGACGGGCACGAGCAGGAACAGCGGCGGTGGCGGCGGCAGAGGTGGGAGAAGCAGCGGCAGCACCAGAAGCGCCGCCGTCATCAGCGCCAGCACCACCGCCGCCTCCGCACCGAAGTACCCGCCTCCCCCGTCGCTCTTCCCGCCGCGTACCGGCGCCGGCGCGCGCCGTTGCTTGGCGACCGAGGACGCCCTAGCCGGGTAGGAGTACCCGCCGCTCCTGCTGTTGCCGAAAGAGGTGGAAGCTGCGGCTTGGCCGGCCATGGTGGCGTCGCAACGAAGCAGGACGGCGTCTCGCATCTAAGTCTAAGCTCCGGCAATGCCGCTGGCCCGGAGATCCACTCGACTGGACGCGCTCGACGTACGACTTGGAGGTGTAGAACAGGAGCGAGCAAGATTGTCTGTGAGACGCGCGACGAGTTCTCGTGTGTTGTTGGACTGGACTTGGTGGATTGGTTGTTAGCTTAGCGGCGAGCCGGCGAGAGTTATATATACCCCGGTCACTCTCCTTGGATACAAGGGGGATGAACCAGTAGTACGGCAAGGTGACAACATGGCACTATCATATTCGGCCACTTGGCCAGCGGTACCATGGAAGGAAAATATTTTTCAGAAGAAAGAATCATGCTAGTTTAGAACATACTTTTGTTGATTTACCTAAATTCACCGTAACAATAGTTGGAAATATTTACACAATATGAAAATAAACAAATTCATGGGAACCTAAATTCACCATGTTCTTGTGACTGGTCCTCCACGGTAAGATCCTCACCTCCGAGAGACCGACTACGGTTCATGCTTGGCTCCATGATCTATTTCTCTAGTTGTGTCTTCGGCACGTACCTGAGACGGTGTGCCATCTTCGTCAGGATTGTCCTTTGGCCACCGAGGTGTGAAGATTGGTGTACACTTGTCCGAGGACGTCCATCTAGCCGTGCCTGTGATGGTCATGCTCCGCCGCTGCTCCGTGCATCGCGCATAGAGCTTCGCAGCCTATCCGGTAAGACCACGGTTGTTGTATCCATGGCTGTGTTGATATGTTTTCAACCGTCACTCCAAAACATGAGTATAATTTTGAAAGAAAATCAGGGGGGCTTGGCATCGAGGTGCTAGATTTAAAAAAATAAGTGTTTACTCAGTAAATGGTTGATTAAACTTTTGAACGAAGAAGGGATGTGGCAAGAATTGTTGCACAATAAATACCTTCATAGCAAAACGTTAGCTCAAGTGGAGGCTAAACCTACCGACTCCCCCTTCTGGTAAGGTCTCATGAGAATTAAAGAGGAGTTCTTTAATAACTATTTTTAAGATAGGTAATGGAGAAACAACTAGGTTCTGGGAGGATACCTGGTTGGGTGTTTCACCATTACAACAACAATATCCATCATTATATAACATTGCTCAGCGGAAAAAATGTCACTGTGCATGAAGTGCTTAATGGTGCTACTCCTTTAAATATGACTTTTAGGAGAGCTCTTATCGGTGATAAAAGGGACGCATGGTCTCACTTATATTTTCGATTAATGGACATTCCGCAGATAGATAGGCCACATCGTTTTGTTTGGAAACTCACAACCAACTGTGTTTTCTCGGTTAAATCTATGTATGAATATTTGATGAACAGACATACTAGATACCTACGAATTTACCTTTGGAAATTAAAGTACCCCTAAAAATAAAGTGTTCATGTGGTTACTCAATAGAAAAGTCTTGCTTACTAAAGATAACGTTGCTAAGAGGAAGTGGAAAGGTTGTACCAAGTGTTCTTTCTGTGGTTGTGAAGAGACAGTGGAATATTTGTTTATATTTTGCCCTTTTGCTCAATTGATTTGGCGTGTTGTTTTTTCTCATATAATATTCCCCCATCATCCAATATTTCTAATACGTTTGGAAATTGGCTGAACGGAATTGATAAAAAGACCAAGACTAGAATTCGTATAGGCGTTTCAGTTGTTTGTTGGTCCATTTGGAATTGTCGAAATAATTTGGTTTTTAATAGAACAACAAATTTTCATGTCTTACAGGTTATCAATGTGACGGTACATTGGATCCAGTTGTGGGCTTTCCTGCCCCTTCGGACCAGCGGGAGCTTATGGATATTGGAAGCACTCGGCTCCTGTCGCTGCCACAGGATTTTTTTCCCGGCATATGTGGCAGCATATTAGTCGACTAGAATAGTTGCATTATGTTTTTTTTTTGGTTGTTAATCCGCCGGATCTTGATCCAACGGCTACAGGCAGAGATCCACCAACAGTGCCAAGGTGACCCGACTGGTGCCACAACGGTTGTGTCCCCGTCGTCGATCGAGATTTGAAAGACAAAAGCTAGGGTAGGGCACCACGCTAGCAAAGGCATGCATCGATCTTGTGGCGCTGGGTGGTGCCACGGCGACGTCCGACTGCAAAACCAGGGGCGAGCCCGTCCCCTGTTTCGCGAGGTGCATGCACCATTCCCAGCTCTGCATTTGCTTCTGCCCGGCATCAGTTCCCGATCTGGCCCCGCCCTGTCGTCGTCAACGAGTACCATCCGATGCTTGCTTGCTACTTCCCTGGTGGCCAGTGCATGCACCCAGCTGATTACGCTGCTAATCGCGTCTTCCCGGCCCCACTTGCTGCATTGCGTACTGCTGGGAACTAATCATATTCACCAGCAATATCTTTTCCATGATAACCATTCTCCTCTTTATTAGTATAGTATCATTCTCCTCCTGGTTTTATGTCAAACGGATAGTGAGATAGATCACGTCATCGATTAGTATTATTCTCTATTTCTCCAGCTGATTAGGAGAAGTGCACTTAATTAATCCCGCGATTATTAAAGTACTCAGTAAGAATCAGCTGGTCGATCCATGCATGTAGACGCAAACGAATCTCGATTTACTTGGTACTACTACTCCATCTCAAAACTGAAATGGCGCCACTGGTCGATCGATCGCATTCTCCGAGCCAAGGAATTCTAATTAATCCATCCAAGTTGTATCTCACTACGGTACTACGTGATGGGGTTTCTCATTAGACTGCCCATGATGCATGCAACGAGAAAGCCGTCACGCCGATCGATCGATCTAATTAGCACAAGTGGATATATTAGCCGGCACACCAACACACACGCTATATATAGCTGACAGACACTTGATCGATCTGGCATAGGAAAATGCGATTGCGAAGTGGTACTATTCAATTAATCTGCTTGGCCACTTGCCTTGATAACGATTTCGGAAGCACGACACGGACCAAGGAGGATGGGGAGTTGCAACATCGGTCGGTTCTTGATCTTGACTCTTGAGCGTTGCTTAGCTGTCCTCGTCGCCGGCAATGTAGCTACAGACGACGAGGGTCGATGAGACGATAACAACTGTGTCCATGAATGCAATGTTGCACAAACAGGCAATGGAGGTGACTGCTTTTCTTTTTCATTATACGCTGAATATGATCACCATCGCAAACTGTTTTAGAGCAAACAACTTCCACCACCTAATACTTCATGTGATACACAAACCACCATTTAGACGGATTTTCTAAGTTTTCACCATGCGGTGGTATAATCTGCTTCAGGTTCCACCACTCGGTAATCTAATCAACTATTTAGCCCCCGGTTGACAGCTATACCCCGCATGCGAAAAAACTAAAAATTTCATAAAAGATAATTATGATAGCTAAGCCGGGTCAAGTCTCCAACTGATGTCAAAAGAAATGTAAAACTTTTAAAAATCATAAAAATTATTATTAGTCCAAAATTTATGAGTTTTCTTTTGTGGATGCACGCCAGGATGTAATGACGATTTTTTTAGATGAAGCATCAACGGTCCTCAAAAAGTTATTGTGTATATTTAACAAATAATATATTTATGACAGTTTAAAAAAATCAAATGAACTCATTTTTATGTGAACTTTTGTAATTTAATTATTTTCCTATGATATGTTAGGTGCGTCACAAGTATTTGTTTTAACCATAAGAAAAAATTTAAGTAAAAATTAATGCTACATGTCGAATGAAGTTTATTACATTCTAGAGTGCATCCATTTTTTCTCTCGTAATTTGTAGATGAATAAGTGGAACAACTGTCGGTTTTGCTGTCAACATGCCTAAATAGTTGATTAGATAACCAAGTACGTAACCTGCAACAGATTAAACCAACAAACAGCGAAAACCACAAAAAAATCGTCGTTTGGGAGAAAGTTGCAGTTTCCTCCAAACTTTAGGGGGGGGGGGACTGTATTATAGAATAAGAAAAAAAAATTACTATGCCAAGCTGAGTGCACTGTGCAACAGCGCATGAGGAAAATTTGCGTAGAAAAAAAATCAGTGGCGAAGCCCCCCCTCCTCCTCGGCTCCCGCGTCGTCCGCTCGGGCGACTCGGGTGGCGGCTAGGGTTTTCAGCGCGCCGCCACCTCCTTCCCCTCCCTCCCTCGCCGCGACCCGAGGTGCTCACCGGGATAAACTCATGCGGACGCCGATGAAGGTGGCGGTGAGACCTTCGTCGCTCCGTCTCGTGGCGGGGGACTTCGAAATCAGGGTGGCGGCCCTCTCCGGCGAGGCAACGGCGTCCTCGCGGCTGGCGTTGTTGCGGGTGGTTCTGGCCGTCGGCCTTGACCTCACGGGAGGTGGGATGGCGGCGGGCGGCGACTGCGACGTGGAGCGTCGTCCTCGTCATATCTGAGATCTGGAGCTTGGTGGGTTCAAGGTTGGTAGCTCGGGACCAGGGGAACCCTAGGTTGGCTAGTCCGGCCCGGCGACGACGACGCCATTGGGCACCGTTCTTCCTCCTTTGAGGCGTGGCTGTGGTCCCTCCTATCCACCCTGACCCAACTCCCGGGCGAAAGTCCAAAATCCTTCGATTGGGCGGCGTCGACGCCTTGCGCATTGTGTCCTCCTTGGAGGTGCCGCCTCGGGAGTCCTTGGGTTCGGGTGAGGTGAGCTGAAGACGGGAGCTTTGGGTGGCTACGGCTCTCCGATGGCAGTGGTCCGTCTCGCGGGCCGGCTGGCCCGTTCCTCTGCGGTTTTTGTCGGCGCTTTCCCGTTGCTCTCAGGTTTCCAAGGGCAGCGATGTCGAAGACGGCGTAGTGTTCTATGTCTCGGCTTGTCGTGCTTTGGGGCTCCTTCGGATCTCGAGTCCGGCATCTTTCCGTTCTCGGGTGAGCGTCTCTCATGTTCGACAGTCCGGCGCCTTTGAGCCAAGGCGAGAGGGTAGGGGCCCTCTTCGGCATGAGAGCATGAAGGAGCTGTGTTTTTCCTCCAGTCCAAGGTGTTCCTCACTCCTGACTGGTCCATGGCAGTGCCTTGCGGCCTTTTCTTCTTGGTGTCCTTGGCCTTGCGTGCTGCAGTCTTCACTTCGGCAAGCAGTGTTTCATGTCATTCTTTTGGGCTTGCTGTTTTAATGTAGAGTTGTAAGCTGTTCAGGATGTACTCTTGTATCGTTCGGCCGTTTGGTTTGGTTCTGTAGTTGTAATGGTGGCCTTGTATATTCTCTGGCCGGTTGATGGCTTTATTAATTTAAACAGGAGCCTTTTCAAAATCAGTGGCGAATAAACACCACGTGCCTATTACTGCCTTGAGAAACATCCATGTGCACGTTGAAAATCTTTGGCCGGCGCGATGTGCATGCGGTTTTGGGCGGCCACGGCCACTGTTCCCACTGCGGCACATGCATGCATGATGCAGGTACATGCTGCGTGATCTCACTATACATGCATGGTCCAAGGAAAATGGATGCACGTTCTCGTGCTGGACACTTGGACGCACAGATGACTAGCGATGGGCTCAGTCGGTGACCGAAATCACTCAAGGGCGCGTTTGCTAGCCTGCAGCCTGCCGGGCCAGGCCCGCTGGCTGCAGAAACAGACTGGTTGTTTCCTTGCCTGCAGCCCGTTTTTTGGCTGGCACGCTGCTTAAAACACTCCTGGGTCAGGCCCGATAGGAACTGCCGAATCGGCAGTTTCCATGGAGCCAGGCCGCGGGGCTGCAAAAAGTGGAGACGAGCGTGCACGCGGGGAACGGCGGGAAACGGCGAAATCCTTCCCTGTTTCGCGCCATACCTAGCTCCTTTCCCCTCTCTTGCCCGGTCACCTCCGCACCTTCCCAAACCACACCGGCGGCTCCTTCCAGGCGACCAGATCGGCGACCGGACCGGCGACCACACTGGCGGCTCCTTCACCTGCACTTACGGCGGCTGGCTCGCGGTTGTGGCACCGGAGCGGCTGCAGCCAAGGATCCGCGCCGTCGTCTCCACGGGAGGCAAGCCCTGCACTTCTTCATCGCCGACAGCGCCGACCTCTTCATCATCTCCAATGGCGGGAGCCAAGGTAAAACTCTTCCCTACTAGTGTTAGAACAGAACAGTACAGTAGATCTAGAACGTACTCATGTCAGATCCATTCTATTAGGACGACGCAATGGCGTTGACCAAGCAGACGGCATCACTGGTTGCCGTCATTCAAGCCTGGATGATGATGATTCACAAGATCTTAGTTAAGCGGTATGCTTTTGCTAGACTCCCATATGGTCCTATGTTAGCTCGAAATCGGGAGAGGATGGCAAATCTGAACTTCATCTACAACACTTGTGAGATAGAGTCTATTCAAATGCTTAGGATGGGTAGAGGACCCTTCTATGAACTTGTCAAGAGGTTTAGGGAGGGGGGTCTGCTCAAGGATAGCATCCACACGTCTGTGGAAGAGCAAGTTTGCATCTTCCTTCATGTCGTAGGCCATAACCAGAGGTTCAGAGTCATCCATAGCACCTTCAGAAGATCAATTGAGACAATCTCCCGGTACTTCAAGCAAGTATTGTACGCTATCGGTGAGCTAAGGCATGAGATGATCAAGGCACCCACAGGACAAACGCCGGCGAAGATTAGAGATAGCTTCAGATGGTACCCGTACTTCAAGGTAAGCATTGGTCTGTTTGTGCAATCAGTGTTGCGAAATGTTAGGACAGAGTATTCACTAACAGTTCTTGCCATTTGCAGGACTGTATTGGCGCCATCGATGGTACTCACATCACAGCTAGAGTGTCCAAAGAACAATCCAAAGCTTTCAGAGGAAGGAAGCACTACACCAGCCAGAATGTGCTTGCAGCTGTGGATTTTGATCTGAAGTTCACCTATGTGCTGGCAGGCTGGGAAGGATCAGCACATGATGCAACCATTCTTGCTGATAGCATGTCTAGACCTGACGGGATCAGTGTACCTGATGGTAAGTTTTACCTTGGTGATGCTGGTTATGCTTGTCGCCCTGGAGTTCTACCCCCTTTCGAAGCACCAGGTACCATCTGAACGAGTTCAGTTCAAGATTCGCTCCTGCGACAGCCAAGGAATTGTTCAACCTGAGACACTCGAGTCTTAGAGTGACAGTCGAGAGAGCGTTTGCTGCACTGGAGAATCGATTCAAGATTCTGGACCAGAAGCCATTTCACACCTTCGAGACCCAGGTGAAGCTTGTCCTTGCATGCTGCATCCTACACAACTGGATCCTGGGGTGGGGTTTTGATGAGCATGTCCCAGATGAGGAGGATGTGACACCTGATGACATTGATCAAGGCCATGGCGTCGCCGCTGATGACAATGAAGCTTGGAAGAGCAAGCGGATGGAGTGGGCTGAAGCAATGTGGGCAGACAGAGGCAACAGCAGGTTCTGAAGATGAAGCATCACCGTGAAGAAGAAGAGGACCATGAAGAAGAAGATGATGAACTGTGAACTATCTACCGGTCTGTAATATCAGTACTGCTTAATTGATTCGTAGTAGTTAGGGCTGTGGTATGGATGAACTGGACTGCCATTAGTAGTTACGGCTGAATTATGGATGAACTGCATTTGCCTATGTCCTACCGTTGTTTTGCTTGCAACCAAACAAACCGCCCTGCAGCGAGCAAGCCGTTTGGCCGTAGCTGCAGGCTACCAAACGAAGAGCACCAAACTTGCTCACTGCTGCGATGCGGGCTACCAAACAAGATGGACAACACGTATTTAGGGGTGGCTACACTCAGCACTGCCCCCTAGAGCCTGCCCCCAAGGCAACGAGATATGGCTGCAGGCTACCAAACAGGCCCCAAACGGGTCAATATGTTTCTGCTGCCTCTGATGAAACTGAATGGCATGATCTAGACAAGACTAGAACGGTGGTTAACTTGTACTAGTTTTTTTTCCGGGTAAAGCAGTAATTTGTAGCTGCGATGCCATTTTTTTTCGAGAAAAAGATTTTATTACTTAAAAGTTTTAAAGTTTTAAGTATTACACCCGGTCTCTGCATAATTAGGATGCACACGACCCTAACAAGTTTACCAGTGACGGTACAGAAAATAAAAAGGCGAATTACATATCAGAATGAGAAAGTGGAAAGACGCCTATGGTGATGGAGGGCAAATCCGAAAATTATGTTGCCATTCATACTGGGAAAACAACCACCGCTGCAACCTCCAGCCGCGAAGCCACCTGCAAAACTAGGTCGCGATGCTCCACACGCTGCAGTGCCGACCATAAACGGAGCGTAGCTGTGCACCGGTAGATAACCTGCATAAGAGAAGCATTTTTATCGTTAAAAACCTTGTCGTTTCTACATAGCCAGAGCGATCAAATAACGACAATCGCTCCCACCCTAATAATAAGCTTGAACCTAGGGTCCACACCATTTAGCCAATTGACGAAAATATTCGTGACGCTACGTGCTGGGTATAAGGTAGATCCTATCTGGATGGCTGACCATATGGAACGCGCAAACTTGCATTGGAAAAGTAAATGTTTTATTGTCTCATCATGATGACAAAAGACACATTTTTTACTTCCATGCCAATTGCGTTTTGCAAGATTGTCTTTAGTAAGTATTACCCCGCGACGAAGACACGCAAACACTTTAGTCTTAAGTGGGATCTTCATCTTCCAAATTTTCTTGTTATTATCAACTGGTAAGTCTGGTTGAATTAACAATTTGTACATAGAATCAACTGAGAATTTACCATTCTTATTAAGATTCCATTGAAACTCATCTGACCCCTGCGTCAACTGGACATAATCCAGTCTCTGAAGCAGTGCATTCCAAGATGCCTGACTAGGGCCAAATAAACTTCTTCTAAACGATACATTCGGTGGGGAAGTTCCCATCACCTTAGCGAGCGTGCCGCCTTGATGCTACTAAACTAGATTTTCTGTTGTAGTTAACTTGCTAGCTTGACATAAACTATGGGTTGTACAATGCGAAGACACGAAAGAAAGAGAGGCGCTATAGGGTTTAACCTAGCTACCGTCTCCGCCGCTGTCATAGTCTTCGTCTTCTTCGACCGGGAATCGACGATCATCGTCTTCTCTGTTTGCCGTCGGAGGGGGTGAGGATCTCGGACCTGCGCTTGACATTGTTGTAAGGTCTATAAAAATTGGAGTTTTGTTTTGGTTCCCTAGCAGCATCAACGAGGTGGTGGCGACGATGGCGCATTGGAATAAGGTCTCCCTGGGCTCTCCCTACCTCGTCAACGTTTCTGGCATTGGCGAAGGGCCAGTGAGGGTAGGTGCTGCCAGATCTGTTGGTTTTCATTGGATTTTGGCAGTTGGTATGTGTTTAAGGGAAACTGTTCGCTGGTCTATGGTAGGACACTATTGATCTATTTTTTTCGTTTGGTTATACATTAAGGTCCGTTTTTTCCAACCCTCTGGACTGGTGGTGGAGGATTTTAATCCTCGCCTTTTTTATCTTTCGTAGGGGACTTTAGTCTTTTGATTAGAGTAAAGGTTGGTTTTTCATCATCCAATCTACAACAAATCGAATGAAACCGCTTCGGATTATTCCATCTGGTTATTCAATCTCGTTGTTCGCGGCGAATGGCTATTCCGGTTTTCAAAACTTTTGTTCGCGAGCGCGTTTGCAGGTGGTCCAGTCTTTTGGTGCTTGTTCAGTGCATATTTCAAACTCCGACAGTCGTCGAACATTCGGGGTAAGAAGACGACCAGTATGAGTTTCGTATGTTTATTTTGCATTGGCCGTGTTGCGTCGAGTTGTATCTCTTTTATACTAGTTGTTTTCCTTGATTAATATCAGATATAAGATGTCTTTGGGTGTCTTTTCTCAACAAAAAAAACTATGGGTTCTTCCAGAGGGCACTGTTGTCCATTTACAATGTTCATACTACCTTGTAGCTCCGCCCCCCTCTACATCCCTCCAAAATCCTTGCATTTTCCAATCAAGTCCGAAACCATTTTATGTGAAATTGATCCTCAACTTTCTTTAAATTCCAGACCACGATCTTATGAACGTTTTTCAAAAAACATGTTCTAGATTCTACTCCCTCCGTTTTTTAATATAAGATGTTTTATATTTTGTCCACATTCACATGCATACAAATGTATGTAGACACATTTTAGTTAATGTGTTCACTCGTTTTAGTATGCATATAAACAACATGTGTACCACCTAAAACATCTTATATTCAAAAAAAAAAATAGGACACAAGAATTTCGCCGTAATCTTGTAGGAGAACGTGCGGATCGATCTTCCAGAACCACGATCGATGCGACAGATCGACTTGGGAAGAAGGGGCAAAAATATGGACACCACACCACACCACACCACACCGTCCTACTCACTCCGCCGTTGCAGCTCAAAAGGCCGGGTTGCGTTGCTTCGTGGCGCAGCAAGTAATCGCAGCAGGTTCAGCTCATTGGGTCCTTCATGCCTACTCGTAGCTAGGGATCTTAAACCCAAAGCAACTCACACGATTGCGTTGACTTTGACCGTAATCATCTCGATCGATACGCACACAAGAAGAAAAAGTAAACAACGTTGGTCGATCGAGTGCATCGGACTCCGGCACGTAGACCGCCGTCGAGCCGCACAACGTAAAAGGTTCGTTAGGGAATTAAGTTATCTGTTCACCAGGGCTCAGGCCTGTGCTCAATGCATCCGTTCTCTCTATATTCATTCTGATTGAAAGTAAGTGTCGTAGTTTTGAACTGAGCTTAGTTTAAAATTGCGACACTTATTATGAATCGGAGGGAGTACGACGTTGGATTCTCTTCCCTTTCACACGACTCTTCACGATGGTACGACGTCGACATCTCGCGCGTCTGGTTTCTTGTGTGAGAAAATAAGGTGATATTTGCTGCTGTCGGTGAAACTGAATTGATTTCTCTCCAAATTTAAGTGTTCCAAACGGGCAACAAACACTGCAACTCCTGGACAGAAACACGAGTAGATGGAGATAATCTCTTGTCGTGGACAGAGAAAGATAGGGTGATATGCGAGACTATAGGAGAAACTCCACGAGCACCCGCGAGCCCAAGGCTCGAACTCGGGTGGGCTGCCTGCACACCCGCCATGCTAGCCAACAGGTCGATGACCTGTTCTCAGACAAATGCTTCTGCGTACAGGATTATCTTCAGATCTTCATAGGGGCTGGGGACGAGAAGATCCGATTCTCAGTTACATTTTTTTTTTTTGAAAGCCTGCGTACACCAGATTGCACTACATACAAAGATGAAGTACAAATCGAAGAACAGAAATCCGACGCAGGGGAACAGAGCAAGAACAAGCACCAGCAACAACGCCGGCGAAGAAGACGAAGATCGACGACCACCTTCGAACCACTGCCTGAGGGCACCTCCTACCTTGTAGAGCGCCGCAGAGCCCGTCCGCCGCGCAGCGGCGGAGCTTCAGCCGATGAACGTGCACGGCGAGCACCCTCCTCTCCAGCCGCACCACCTTGCCGCATCCATCTTCGTCCCCAACGCCAGCAGAAGCCGCGAGCCTCGCCTGGCCCTGAGTTCCAGCCTCCGAGTCCTCCCTCGTAGCTCCACCGCGTGGAGGCCGACCTCCCCGCCGGCCGGCAAGGAGGAGGAAGATCCGGAGGGAAACCGGCAGATCCGGAGATCCCCGGCCACCAAAAGCCGCGCGCGCCACGCCGGAGCTCCGAGGAGCGCCGCCGCAGAAGGGGAACGCGCCGACCCCCACCTAGCCACCGCCGCCATCGCCACCTCCACGCCGCCGCCGGCGGGATCCCTACCGCACCCTACACTATGAACAGGCCGGGATCCGGGGATCCCCACCCTCCCGCCGCCGGAGCGACACCGGAGAGGGGAGGATCCCGCGGATCGCCGGCGAGGTGGATGGACGGGGAAAGCTCAAAAATCGCCTCTCTGGCTACTGTAGCGAGAGAGGAGAGCTCGGCCGGTCGCTCTAATTTAACCCTCTCAGTTACATTTTTCTAGTGCTAGCCGACCAAGAAAACCTCGAATGGAAATCAAAGATTCTCGGTTAGTACGATTCACTGCGCAGTTGACAGTTCGGTGGTGAAAAGATGCAGGGACAGCATGAACCAAAAATCTGCAGCCTCGGGTATACATGGAGATGGAGGCAAAAATACAAGCAGTGGTCTTTACAAGGCACACGGGTAGAACGTTGTATCGTAGAATCACCATAGTATGTGGCAAAAAATGCAGCCTCTTTACATGTCTACAGGGTTTGTTAGCCCTCGACCGAACAATAAAAAAATTCTTAACATTAACCACACCATATACCTCCTACTTTCTGATATGCTGCACCACTGATCAGCGCATAGTCCAATGTTCACCGTGAGGATCCAATGGCCGAAAGCCCAGAAAAAATGCGGCAACCCAGTATGCTACAAACAGAACACCTAAGCTTGTTGCGTAGTCCATCCTACAGGCTGCGTGCGTTTTGGCGGGTGTGTTTTCTCCAGCGCCTTAGCATATGAATGCAGCCCCCAGCTGACAAAAGGCCACATGCTGCAAGGCCTAGGATGGTTGAATTGGCGATGTTCCGGTGGTAGGCACCCTGCAGATAAAAAGGAAAAGGAATGCTCTCAACCACTGTCTGAACATGCAGGCACATTAGCGATTTCCTGCTAAGAAATGTTCACTACCTGCATTAGGAAGATGAAGATAGGTGCATTTGCCAGAGCTAGCGAAAAGCTCATCATGCCCCCGCGTAGTTCGTTTGGCAGGTACCTTCAGCAGTGTCAGCCATGTAAGCAGAAAGCCTTAACAAGTGACTTCAACTTAAATTTGATTTACATCGTTCCACTTACATTGTCCTAAATCTCGCTAGTGAAGGTAAAATAAAGCCCACACATGCATGGAAGACGCAGAACAGTATCACCAGTGTCTCAATCTCCTGTTCAAAGAAACAAGACTCGTTAGACTTATGGCACAAACATTATATGGTATATGCATGTTGCTTTGCAGATAAATGGGTATTATGGTATATACCTGGTAATCATAAGCAACAATCGACAAAGAAAGCCCAGCGGCAACGTATGCTATTGTCAGGCTATCCTCATTCTGGAAAGGAGCCATGGCTCCATAATACCATGGAAAAGCAGCACTTCCGACCATTCTCGAGACCAGGAAACATGGGTAGATTAGTGACAGTGGAGCATCCCTTCCGTCAGCCTGTTATAGTAACAGATCTATGAGTGTATAAGCGTGATTTCAGTCTTAATCAAAACCTAGTCAAATAGAACAACATAAGGAAGACTAGCAGAATTTGTCTGGTAGACCTCATACCACTATTGCTGGTGCCCAGAGGAACCAAAACGCTGATAAAGAGAACTGGACACTTGCTTGAGCTAAAACCAGAATCAGAACTCTTTTGTCTGAAATAAGCAGCAAGATCTTGTGAGATGAAATGAAATGCTTAAGCACAAAAAAGTTTTGGCTTCATAGGTTACATTGATCAAATCACAAGTTCACTACAACTTTTTTACTGAATGATCGCAACACCTAATGTCAGGATATTTCAAGAAACCCATATCAGATTGTCACAAACAATACAGAAATATCAATAGTCTCAAACGCAAAGCCACGAAACTATGAAAGACCATTTTATATCTCTATTTGCTTCATCCCTTTAGATACTCATGGACATTACTTTGTGACGGAATTAATGATTCGTTATCTGAAATGATACAGAAATCAAGGCAAAATAGACAAGAAGGTATACTCACCACTCACCTCTGAGGACATGAGCAAAAAATGATTTTTGGTAGCTTCCAATGACAGATGCATGCTGAGTTGTACTGGTAATTGGTGCTTTTCTGATATACAGCATTCCTACTACTGACACTAAGGCTGCAAACAAGTAGGGAAGCAAGATTGCTTGGTCCTCATCATGAAGCAATGAGTTTGTGATTCCCTGACTTCCAACTAGGGATGCCGATTCAAAGAACGTCATCAGCCAAAATGTATCAAACAGCGAATCTTGCTTCTGGCCTTGCTGAAAATTCAGGATAAAACGGTTAAAACTGAGATAACACTGAAGAAGTCAGTAATAGCAACAAAAGGTGTTTACGAAAACACAAACCTTCTCATGCTCCAGCACAATCCATGTCTCGAAACAGAAGGAGAACATTGAAGACGCAAGAGCCAAAATGAAATTGTTGATCCATGCACAACGAAGCCCACTGAAACTTTTGATGGCACCCACCGCCAGCTGAAGCATCCAGTAAAATATGCTAGCACGCTGTGGTCCTCTACGAACAATAGTAAACATAATATTATACCGATAAGAACAAGAAAACAAACTCTCATTTAACGTCAACTGACAGAAAGAAGAACTAAGTGCAATTAATGGACCTTAAATATACAGAGATGCACATAACAGAAAAGCATAACATATTATCAAACTATAGTACCACAGACCAACTGATGGAACAGAAATATATCCAGAGGCACAACATACAAACACTTAATTATACCGAGTTATAGATTGTCCTTGGTAGTATGACCAACACTCTGCATCATCAAAATCTCATCCTGAGGCTTTCTTTTAAGTACTTACCATTTGTATAGCATGGTACAAACCATATTAGTTGGAAGACACATCTTAAAGGAGAATGAATAAGTAACAAACTTAGTGCTAAAGGGGTGTGTCTATTCATAAATACGTTACTTATACAGTTATATTATAGCACATTCCAAAAGCTTTTGTGAGCTGAGGCATAAATGAACAAACATAACTTTAGTATGGACATTGATCAAATAGAAAATATGGAATTAGTCAGCCTAAGTGATCACACTATAACTAGCATTTCAGACGGGTGCATGCAAACAGGCACCTACTAAGACAAAAATGGGGAATTACATTCGGTTCAAACACTGGAATCTGATTGGGGGTATTTTGAACTGCAGTGATGTTAGTTTGTACTAAAATATGCAGGTTTTGAAAAATTCACACAAAACGTCCCTCCATCTAACGACGAGGACTCATGATCTATTTTAGGAAAACTCACAGTTTGTCAGAGACAATGCCAGAGGCACCGCCAAGAAAGAGCACGGCCACCGTGGCCACCGCAAGGCGTGCGGCCATCTGCTCCCTGCCGAACCCGCACCGCGCGAACTCATCCTCCCCGAACACAAATTGGATCCCCTCCACCACTACACAGCAACAACAACCGTCATCAGAGTCCCTTCGCGGCGAATTCTAAAAATGTAGGGGATTCAAGATGGTGCTTACCGGATGCGAGGGAGAAGAGGAGGAGGAAGGCGCGGCGGAAGCGGATGAAGGGGGTGGCGCCAACGTCAAAGGGGGAGGGCGACGAAGGGGTGACGACGGCGGAGTGCGACCGGGAGAAGTAGGGGAGGAGGAGGACGGCGGCGAGTGAGGCGGCGGAGAGCAGCGGGTAGGCGAGGGGGGTGAGCGCCCACTCCTCCCTCTCGATCACCACTCCCATCGGCCGGATTGATCCCCGGCGCGGTGGGATCCGGAAGCGGTGGCGCTGGCACGGTGGCTTCCGGCGACACGGACAGGGGGATGAGGAATGGTGGTCGCGGAGTGGGGGTGTTTGGGCCGATACTGACAAATAATTGGGCTCTACGAGCTACTATTACATTGTGGGCTCTCTTTGTCCTGCCAATATTTCAATTTCTTCAAGAAACCGTACATGGGAGTGTTTGGTAATATTCTCCAAGAGGTCAAAGATAGGGCCAAGCAGATGCGCAAATGCATGCAACCTTCGTTCATGTCTTCATGAAGGTAGAGAACTAGAGAATGTAATAGAGAGGCACATTCGCTGGCGAAGCTTGCTTCGACCTTACCAGCGGGGCGCCATGTTTGGTTCCTTGCCCCTCCTCAGGGTTTAAACTTGCCTGTAATTGTTGAATCTGTTTGAATAAAGGTTAGGGAGAGTTCTAAAAAAAAGTGTTTTGGTTACTATAAAAAAAGTGTTTTGGTTTACTCTCTTTTTACTGAAACAAAACAATATCCTATGAATTAAAAAAAAACTAATATCCTATGGGCTCCTCTCAACAAAAAAAAAAACTAATATCCTATGGGTAGAGATCGGATAGATAGGGAGCCCCATGATTTTTTTTACTGGTTGAAAATAATTTGCATTTACAAATAAAAATAGAATATATTTTGAACCATTCATTTTTTATGAAAAGGATCCTGACATTAAAAGAAACACCGAACAGTACAAAACACTCCAAAAGAACGAAAATTACAACGAGATCCTTGAGATGCCCTTCGTCTTCTTCCTCCAGACCGTGTCGATGGCGCGTCGCCGCTGCCTCTCCTCCTAGAGCCGGCCTGACGTTGTTGGATGCGGATGGTAAGTCATCGAACGGGTCAAGAAGACCACATTTGTCCCGGAGCCGAAGAAGAAGGATGAACCGCTGATGAAGCTCCGTGACGATCCGGAGAACGCCACCGCCAGAAGAACTCCTTGAGAAGCACAACACTCCCACAAGCTTCTCGACATCGCCGCCGAGATGAGGCCGAATCCGGGGAGACCTTATTGGACAAGGCGCCGCCGCCATCACCTGAGCGCCGCCCCACCAAACCTTAACCCTAAAACTAGGAGAAAAGAGCCCTCCCGCCGACGGGGCCGAGATCCACCCCGCCTCCATGGCCCGAAGGCCACAAAGGCGAGGCAGATCAGCGGCTGCACCTACGGGAGGCGGAGAAAACCTAACCGCTTGGGCGTCGCCGGTGCGTCGCGTGAGCGGAACTATCCTGTTGAACCGTTCATTTGAATGATGAACACGTTGATATCTTTTCAACTTGATCACATCTATATTTGTTTTGATGATTTTTTTGACACGAAAGTATAGTTTTCATGTTAAGTTTGTACTTTCGGTGCTAGTGGAACACATCCTATATTAGGCTCCATTTAGAACAAAGGATTTTCTGTAGGAACGGAATCCGATATGAATTTTTTCTATGATGCACTTTGAGTTATAGTATTGGCTACGAATTTCCTGTAGGAGTACTTCCTTTTCTTACTTTTGGAAGATAATTAACTCATGTTTTCACTTTCATTGAGAAATACAATGTAACTACAGTTGTCTTTATCTTAGTAGGTGCCCGATATCCAGCACATGGCAAAGACCAGTGGCACACGGCAAAGATCCGTTCTCCCGTAGTGCGTGTGTCTTTATCTCTCATCTTCTCTCTCTTTTGGAAACACAGATTCCAACAGAATTCACCTAAACAGCCTAATTTTTGTTCACTTATTTGGCTTCAGATGAGGCTAGACATTCAGAGTTATTAAATTCTAATATTAAATACTCTTTGTGTTAATTAGCTTTTCTCTTTTGGCAAACTGGGTTGTGTGTTAAAGGATGCAGCTTAACTACACAATTCAATGAGCTAGAACCTAAAAATAAACAGAAAAATCAGCACTAATAGGAATACAAATTGTTTCCTAAGAGCACAATAATATCCTGAAAGTAGCTTCGACGTTGGTATACTATATGACAAACCAAGATATCCTGCTACCCAAATGAACACTAATAGGAATGCAAATTGTTTCCTGAGAGCACAATAATATCCTTCACTGAAGAACAAACTAATAAGCACATCATCGATATATTTGGGTGCACCTGATTTTATGTCCATGGCGAAAGGAAATCTCAACTGTTCAGGCAATATAGGGAAATAGGAATATCAGTAGAAATGTACAGTATTCAGCACAAAAGTTTGGGCCCTATTGGTGCAGAGAAACCCTCCTCAGCACATGACGATAAGGTATAACATAAAGCAAAGATGTCAGGTGAAATAAATTGTTGAAAACTTGGAAAAAATAAAATCTGTAGAATTTTTTGGAGATGTTCATGGTACAAAAGCTTGGTTTGGAGTTCAATTCAGGTATTCAGAAAATGTACAGGCAAGGAAATTGGGCCATCGGAAATAACTAGCAGAATACGGTTTGATTATTTCCAGCGTCTTCTTTGTAAGGTGAAGACCAATCATCCACGCCTTTGTGTCATCAGATTTCACCTTGGACATGAGGCAAACAACATCGTCATCAGGAACAATACTCAGGGTCGGGTAAGCTGTTGCCAGGTCCTTCAGTGCCCATTTTCCAGCACTACCATCCGATAGCTCAGGCATAGAGTCATACAAGTCATCAACATCAACAATGTGGCCCTTGCGCCAGTAGTCCCAAGTAGTGTGCCTGTAACATGTTCGAATCTTCCAACCATCAGGGACAGGAACAGGTTCCACACGGTGATAATTGCGGATGAGAATCTCGGAATCGTGTATGATATCTGTGTTGTCAAGATCATTGGTCATCTTCTTGCAGGTCTTTTTGCTATTGTCGATACCAAGAACCTGCCTGAAACGGCAATCTATTTCTACAAACTTGATGAAACCATCGCAGACGACGACATCCCGGATCCGCTTCGAGTTGCCACTACGGCCCTGGTCGAATTCAGCATTGGGCAGTGGGATGAAATGGAGGGCGGGTTCCATGTCAAGCACATTGCAGACCTTGATGCCCCGCCACAGGTTGACCCATCCTACATTGCCTCCTCCAAGCGCGATCACCCTGTCAGTGCGCACGGGCACATCGTTATAGTTGACATCGGAAGGTTTTTCGAGCTCAAACCGCCCGCGATAGATCCACTCGCCCGTCTCAGACAAGAAGACATAGAGCTGATATTCCATGCAGGAACACGTCCCGACGAGATCGGCAAGGAGGAATTCCTCGTCCAAATCGTCAAGGGGCAAGATGCAGATAGAATGAGCATATCCATTAGTGCCTGGAGGCACGATCATTCTTAGTGTCGGCTTGCCGCGGGCAGCCTTGTAGATGAAGTACTCTGCGAGCACATTATCAGGATATCCATCTTTTCTGCTCGGAATTCGGGGGCCGGATGTGCGAGTCATGCGGAGGAGGACGAGGTCTTTCTCAGAGGAGACGACCTCGGGCGCGCGTTTGAAATCCTCGCGCCCGAGTCCGGGGCCGTGGACGCAGAAGTAGGAGACGGCCGGAGGATAGGCGAGGTGAAAGGTGACCCCGACGGTCTGGCCGGTGATCGTCATGGCTTCAGCGGTAGTGGCGTTCCTGCCCTTGTTGTCGCCGAAGTGGGCCTCTCTTTGCAGGATAACCGAGGCCGAGGAGCGGCGGCCGCCGGCGGGGGGCTGGAAGGAAATTCCGTCCATGGTAGCATCGGCGCTAGCTCTGGATGGATGGAGATCCGAGCAGCTTTGTGGAGTTCAGGGAGCCGAGTTCATGCCGAATTACCATTGGACTTTCCGCGTGGGCTTTAACTGGGCTCAGCAGGAGCAGTTTTGAGGAAATCCTATACCATCTTTTCCCCGCGGATACATTTGGACCCGCCCATTATTTCCTTGCGTGCGTCGGCTGCAATTTTTTCCGTTCGAGACGAACAGATGGTTCCCAAATTGCTGGCGCATCCCTGTCAGGACACTTTGCTTCGCCAGGAAACATTCAGTTAACTGTTATTTCTGCTGGTTGTCAACCAACGTCTGAGATGAAGAGAAAACGGTCAACAACGGTCCAATGGTCCCGATGCTACCAGGCTACTTTACTCTTTTACCCTTAAAACCCCTAAGCTGTAAGTCTGTAGCATCAGGGACATAATTGTAATTGCTTGAGCTTGCCTTTCGATATAAAAAGCAGGTGGGGAGGTTGGGAGGATCGAGCAATCAGAAAACTAAATTTCAATTCTTTCCCCAATTTCCTATTTTGCACTTAACTTTCTTAGTTGTTGTAGTTCGAGCACCGAGCTCTTCTCCTCTTTCCATGTCCTAGCGATTGTCGGAGACCGACAGATCCTGACACGGTGGTATCAGAGCCGTTCTGATCGATCGGATTGGTATCCCACCCTCCCTCCCTCCCAATTCACAAACCCCCACTACCTGAGGTTACTGGAACATCCTCGATCCGGAAGTAAAATCCCTCCAAGACGAGTTCTTCGATTTACCATGACAAGGCGCTCGAGATCGGCTTCACGCGACCCAGCGGGAGCGACAACCACTGACGCCGAGGCTACCGCCGCGGCAGAGAAAACCATGGATGTTGTGGACAAGGCTGCAGAGGAGGCCACGGACGAGCTGGAGGCAGAGCGGATTAGCGCAGATCTTCCCCGCGCCGCCGCTTCGACACGCACCAAGCAGCCTCCACCGATGCCTTCAACTCCACCCAAGGTGAGATGAGTAGGATGACAGAGATGATGTCCAAGATGTCTGCAACAATGGCTCGTTACTTACCAGAACCACCACCAGCACCGCCGGAAAACAGCCAAGCTTCCAACTTTGCCACTCCGCCGCCACTTCTGAACAACACTCTGTCGCCAATTCCTGAAAAGCTCGCACCTTCAGCACCACCACCATCTTCCCAGCCACCACCATACCCACCCCACTTCGGAAACCTATCACCAGAACAGCTTCCACACCCACCTTCCCCAAAACACCCACCACCTGTTTGCTCTTATGCCACAACATAACCCATCTACATCACCACCCCATCCATAGTAGCCACGAACCAATGCAGCCATCAACCTACCCATTACACCCAAAATACAAATCCTCAATCCCAGCCACAATACTATCAACCTCAACACCACAAAGTCAACCTTTTTTACTCCTCACAACAACAGGGGCAACCTTACTACCCACCACAAACAGCCACCTACAACCCAAACCCACCAAACTATCAACCTCACTACCAATAGCCCGTGCAACAGCAGCACCCCTACCAGGCATCTACTGTTCACCATTAAGCTCCACAACAACACCACGACAACAGACACAATTACAGTGAACCACAACTTCGGACACCTCATGTGGAGTTGCCAATGTTCCATGGTGACAATCCAAGAGCCTGGATACTTGAATGTGAAGACATATTTACACTAGTGAGCATCCCTGATGACCAGCGAGTACGCTGGGGAGTGGCACACATCAGGGGACAGGCGAAAACTTGGTTGAGCACTGCCAAACTGAATCTGCAGAGAACTAGCTGGCCAGAGTTATGTCATGTCTTGGTAGAAAGATTTCCTGACACACTCACAGTTGACCCAATGGATCAGTTACAAAACCTAAAGCAAGTGACAACAGTGGACTCTTATGGATTACCTCTAAGAAGTGATATAAGAGTCCAATGTAACCATAAGAAGTGATTTCCTGACACACTCACAGCACTAACACCTTCATGGATTACAAGTTTGTAATCCAACTTTCATAAGAAGTGATATAAGAAGTGATATAAGAGTCCACTGTTGTCTCCACTGCACTGTATGTTTGATGTTGTCCTTCAGACCAGCAACAAATCTGTCTACAAAGAAGTCCTGAGGAAAATAAGGTCTACAACGCTTCATCAATGTCATGTCTTGGTAGAAAGATTTCCTGACACACTCACAGCACTAACACCTTCATGGATTACAAGTTTGCTGCTAAGCCCAATGTAACCATGACTGCTACCAAACCAAGAACAGTGACCGTAGCAGGAGGTGGAACACTCACCTCGGAATCAATAGCCTATGACTGTCCTTTCACCATCAATGGGGTCAAATTCAAAGCTGATTTTCGCATTTTACAGCTTCAGGGTGCTGACATTATTCTGGGAGTAGACTGGTTCAAGCTCCACAATCCTGTCACATTTGACTTCATTACAAGAAATATTACAAACAGCAAAGAAGGAACTCCGCACACCTCCCGTGCTCGTCCCCGACCACCGCGCCGCCGCCCCGTCCCGTGCCTCCTCTCCCGGAGTCTTGCGCGCGTGGGGCCGTCCGGCGAGCAAGGCCCCGACCTCGACGGCCATGGAGCCTCCAAGCTTCGCCCCCGGCGCCGCCCTTCTCCTCCTCTTCTGGCCACTGTCGTCCCCGCGTTGCCCTCGCTCTGAGCTTCCTCCTGCCTCGCTGGCCTTGCTGCTACTCTCGCCGGCGCTGGCCCCGCCTCCACCCGTCCCCGGAAGCTCCTACCTCGGGTCGTCCCCTCCTCGGGCAGCAAGCCGGTGCCCCAGTTCTTGCTCATCGACATCCTCTCCGTGCGAGATCCAGCGTCGACGGGGGTGGGAAAGCGCCGATGGTGGGGTAGAGGTGGAGGTCGGAGCCGGAGTAGCGGGATCCGGCGACGGAGCATCGATATCCGGCGGCGGCGGGGGTGGAGACGGCTGCCTGATGCGGGGCTGGCGGCGGCGGGATGAATCCTCGCAAGAGGACCTGAGGCAAAAAAAATAACGTTTCGCCTAGGATGTGTTGAGTTGCTCAACACGGACCGAACAATCTGATTCGTTGATCCGATTTTGAACGGTATAAATTTAATGTATCCGATCAAATTTGCTCTTTTAATAGTAGTATAGACTAAAAGTTATCGGCCCAGTTCTATTAATAAAATTGGACCATGAACTTTGTCTCAGAACGTGTGCATTTTTATGGCAAATTTCTGCCAAAATGCAAAATAAACATAACTTTTCACATAACAACCGTGTACATTGAAAAAATTAAAAGATTATGTACACTGAGAAAATATAACTATCAAGTTAATGAAAAGATCTGCTCCTTACCGTAGTAGCAGAATAATATTCTAGACGGTTGTCATTGTTCTTGATGTTCCACATATTTCTGGTGGTTTTGTTTGCTATAGAAATATTCGCTTTTTTTTTGAACTGTGGGGCAAAAGCTTTGCCCCAACCATTTATTAAGGAGAAGGTGCCTGGTTTATTAGTGGAAGAAACCAGGCGAAAACCAAAACAACAAACACCAACAACAAGAGGCAACACAACCACAGAGGGCAACACCTAAAACCAGCAACTCACGAAGCGACAACCCCACTCAAGCTAAGAAACCACAGACTGACGACTACCCTAGGCCCACGCAGCTGCCGTTAAGCAGTCGCGGGAGCCTTACCAACGGCGCCACTCTTCTTGCCTATGCTCCTAAGAGCCTTTTTCACCTTTTTGATTTTGCCAGTAGAAGCCTCCTCAGCTATGAGGCAAGCAATCGTCTCGCCAGATCCAGGGCTAGCTGCCTCCAAGCGAGCGAGCAAGCTACCAAGCTTATCCACGAAGACCGCCTGGTCAATACGTGCCAACATACCTTCACGGTCAACGAGGGGCGACCGGATGGACGGACCTCCACTATCCACAGAGGAGGGCAACTTGCAGGACTCAGACGGAGGTGGGGATGGCGCGAAGCCCACCGCCAAAGGCTCCAAAAGGCCCAGCTCAACTGGAAGCACCACAGATGATTCCCCACAATAATCCTGCAGCGCAGGCAAGTTCCACAACTGGAGCCACAACCTCGGTGGCGACAACCCTCGTAAGGACAGACGATGACGCATGAAGAGCACGGGGAGAAAAATCTCCAAAGCAGCATTCGAACCCCTCATCAACAGAACCAGTCTGTATCTCAGGTGGTAGAGGCACAACCGATGCAACCTGAAGCTTGGCAAGAGCGTCGTGAACCTCAGAGCGAAGCAACTCAAACTTCTGAAGGACCTCCATGTGTAGCAGGGCAAACTGGGACTCCACAGAAGAGACTGAATCCTTGCAACATGGCTGCACCATAGGACGCAACGACGAGAGGCCCACAACCCCAACCGAACTCAGAGGCGACGAGGGGCGACGAGGCTGAGCGGTCGGAGAACGGCTCCGCTGGCAAGGAGCACGAGCGTCCGGAGAACGAGCCCCAGCCTCCGGAGAGCGAGAACGAGCAGCAGGAGAGCGCGCACGGTAGAAACGCTCCCGATGACCAAGTCGACGACAACGGATGCATCTGAATGGCCCACGACATGAGCTGACCTGGTGTCCACGCTCGAGGCATCGAAAACACCTCCCTCGAGCCCAACGCATGAAGGCGAGGCTACGGTTGAGACCTTCTTCTCGAAGCTGAGACAATGGCGCCCGGCTGGGACGGCCGCCCCGACCCACCTGGGTCCAGCCCTCCTCATCATTAACAACGGCGGCAGTAGCAGAGAGGCCACGGCATGGCTCCCCAAACACCTCCTCCGAGCCAGAAACAACGCCTTTGGAATCGGCTTCAAAAGGCGAGGCGGCAGAGAGCCCGCCACACGCCGACGCTGAAGTTGGACCGAACAGAGGAGCCTTCAACCTTTCTGGCGTCTTCCCGTCATGGCAGCCATCGCCGATTCCTTGAACTTCACTGGAAACAGCACCTCCAGACCCGTCGTTCACAGCAACAACGGGGCACATCCCAACTGTAGGGGCAATCGACGATGGAGGCGACAGCAAGGCTTGAGGATCAACTGGCACTGGAACCTGACGGAGAGACGTCTTGAGTTGCAACTCCATGGAGACGTGCGTGGTCGGTGACCCTGAGGCGACCGACGTCGAGGACGGCGGCAGCAGGTCGGAGGCGGCGCCATCAAGCACAGCTGATGCGGGGAGGCACTTTTTTTTCTGACAGCGCATATATTCAGATTTGTAGTATTGAATTGATTCACATGACTGAATAAACTCAACATGAATCATTAGGGCGTATAACCTATCTTGAGTGGCGGCGGATCTGGCGGCTGGAATCCAGAGCTGGGCGAGCTCGGTGGCTCCCCTCTGCATCGACGGTGAAGACGGCTGCGGCAAGGTGGTGCAGCTGGAGGGATAGAGCACTCGCCGTGCTCGTTCATCGGGTTAGGTTCCGGCGCTGCGCGGCGGACGGTTCTTGCGGCGGTCTTCAACAGGAGAGGTGCTCTCGGGGCGTGGTGAGAAGGAGGTCGGCGGCCTTCGTCCTCGATGCCGGTGGAGACGCTGAAGCTTGCTTAGGTTCTGACTCCCCTACGTATGAACTTCTGTATTTCTTTTCTGTACTGTGTACGTGGTATGTTGTTGAATATACGTGGGCTTTCAAAAAAAAACCTATCTTGAGTGGCAGCATGGAAAAGCAAAAAAAAAAGTATTGTAAATTTTAGGTGTCTCTGTCCAACTTTTTCTTTAACATAGTATATCTATCGAACTTGATTTGCCCATGACTCAACGCAGCCTTCAAAAACTAAAATAACATGTGCATCATCCGCTCGCCAACGATGAACCAGCATACTCAGCTATCAGCACGAAGCGCAACGGAATAAGCTACCAAAAGTTTAATACAAGCCATGCAGAGCTTGAGAAACCACCACACAACTCTAACACAAAACCATGCAAATGCGAGATCCCAGGTCAAGGACGTCGGCGGCCATGCCCCCATGGATGTCCACCACCTCAACAGGGAAGAGCAGTGGGTGGCGGCGTCCGGCGAGGCGGCGTCGGTGGCCGTGGACACGTGTATGGTGGCCGCCGCGGTGACCGGCGCGTCACTGCTGGCGTGGTGGTCCGTGGCATTCCACCCGTCCAACAGCCAGCTCTGGATGGTGCCTGTCGGCCTCGTGCTCGCCTGCACGCCCGCCGTCGTCTGCCTCGCGCTCATCCTTTCGGCGGAGCCGTGCATCGCCGGCGCCGTCAGAGGGGCGGAAGCAGGTGCAAAGGCCGCGGCGTTGTTCGCCGTGGTCGTCGAGAAGCAGCAGCCGGTGGCCTATATTATTACTCACTATATAAAAGTTGGCCCGAATCGCGCCTTGTGGGAGCTCGCGACACTGTTCATGTCACTGTTAAACCTCCACATGTCAGCCACACGACGCTGGGCGTTTCGCAAAAACAGCCACGCGAGGCCGGAGATCGGCGGCGCCGCCGACGCACCGCGACGGTACTATGCGCCTCCCCGCTCGAATCTACGCTAACGGGGACGTCCGCCGTCGCGCCCTCTTCGTCTCCACCGACGAACGCGTGCTGGGATGGCCGCGTCGCACCGCAATCATCGCCGCCGCGTTCGGGAGCCGCCGGCGCCGCCCGTTTTATCGCGCCTTGTGGGAGCTCGCGACACTGTTCATGTCACTGTTCATCTACAGTGTTAAACAGTGCCCGCGGTGGGCCCCACATGTCAGCCACACGATGCTGGGCGTTTCGCAAAAACAGCCACGCGAGGCTGGAATTGTTACAGCACACCCCCGCCGAAGGACGTATTTGTAATTGCTGCAAAATCGAGGGACTTTTTTACAAAAGCGTCACAACTCCCCCTTCTTTCTCCTCTCTCCTCGCGCGGCCGGAGATCGGCGGCGCCGCCGACGCACCGCGACGGTGCTACGCGCCTCCCCGCTCGAATCTACGCTAACGGGGACGTCCGTCGTCGCGCCCTCTTCGTCTCCGCCGATGAACGCGTGCTGGGACGGCCGCGTCGCACCGCAATCATCGCCGCCGTCCGTCGGCATCCGCCGCCGCGTTCGGGAGCCGCCGGCGCCGCTCCGGCCGCCCCGCCGCCGCTCCCGGGTAGCCCGCCTCCTGGCGCATTAAACGCTCCCAGCCGCGTGTCCTGAGTCGCCGTCGCGCGGCGCGGGCGTCGACGTCGCCGCCGCGGCGGCTCCGTCCCAGTGTGACGTCGTGACCGCGTCACGCCGGATTTGGGCCGCAAGCTGGGCCGTTCGTGGGCTGGGCCGGCTGCTCAGCAGCTCGACGGCCTTTTCATTTTTTTTTTCTTCTGTTTTTCGAAAACTTTTGTACCTTTTGAAATACATTTCCAAATTAATTCGGACCAAATTCAAAAAAAAATTAAAAAAATAGCTATTTTAAATACTTTGTGACCTTTTCCAAATTATTTCAAACCTTAAAATTTTTAGATTACATTTAAAAACTCATTTGACACCTTTACGCTGTTTTGCAAAAAAAATGAATTTCATAGTTTTCTTCTGGGGAAAAAAATTAAAAATAGAACATGCTCCAAACAATTTGAGACAAATTCATATATATTGTTCTACGACATTCGAACAATTTTCAAAAACTACTCAATGCTACTCATCAGTGAGACAGTGACTTTGAATATATCCATCAATATATCAAAATGACCACGAAATTAAATACTAACTATTTACGGCATACGATCAAATTTAAAATTTGGATACTTCAAACATTTAAATGCCTTCAGAATCTGATTATTTTACAGATGTAAAAAAAATCCGAAACTGCAGAACTTGACAACTTGAACAAATTACGAAATCTGAACACTTTTGAAAGTAAGCTTTCTTTTAATTTCAACTGTTTTCAATTCTAAAAATATTCTTGAATACGTCCATTTTCAAACTTAAATTAAATCTCAAAGTGGTTAATATTTGCAGATAACCATAATATACTTCCTATGAATATAGTGCTAAATAAGAAAATTATAGTAAAATTAAACCAAATTTGATCATTTCGATTTGGCGAACATATTTGGAAGCAATATAACTTAATATTCTCTAATTATGTAGTTGCATTCTGAAAAAAAAAACTTGAATAGACACGTATTTCGAGAAAATACAAACTCATTTTCTCTCATATGCTGATTTCAAATTGAACTAGCTGGGTGGCCCGCGCATTTGCGCGGCTAGGCTGACTACACATAGTCATATTATATACATACAATGTTTTAGTCATTTGACCATGTCTTAAACCATTAATCATATATTGTATACCTTCTTTACACAACTCAAAATATTAGTAGGAAATGATTGTATGGCAAATTTATGTCATAAAAACATGATAGTGAACACATATGCATGTTTCGAACTTTGAGTAACATGTGTATTTGGATAAAAGAGCTACCTAATGAAACTTTTTTATCTAACACAACTTTTCTTCTCTGTATAATTCATTCTGAAAATAATGTTAACTGTTTTCATATGATACAGAATATCAAGCATTTATCCGATTAACACTTACACCAATCATAAGCGATTAATTGTAGTTTTACTCAACATATTTGAGCTTACAAACATGAAAGATACAAAATTTGTAACAGCTACCTGACATCCGCCATAAAGAATTACTGTGAATCCTTATTAACCAATAGGATCTGACGCCTACAAAAAAGAGACATCGATGAGAATATGTAAACAAAGAAGAATGTCTTCATGATCTTAGGGCATAAGCATGTTTCGAACATAGATGGCAAGCAGAAATGGCAGGAAAAATTATATGCTCTCTTGACAAATAGATCTGTAGTAGTTTTATTTCAGTCACATTGAAGGTATTTGCAAGGCATCAATATGGCGTGGATGAACTCTTGTCTCCAGAAGCTCATTGTGCTTTGCTTGACTTCTCGTCGCTGGCTCTATCATCACAAAAACTGAACTAAGTTTGAGAGTGGTTGCAGAGCCGTACTATCAGATCTTCATCAACAACGCTCCTTTGTCAAAGCAGAGCCAGTGGCTCTAGGTCCATGTCAATGTTGAGCCGTTTCTATCCAGATCTAGTGTGGTTGCAGACTTGCAGTAGATGATATCCAATGTGTTGGTGACGAAACCTGATGATCTGTTGTTCATGTATAAGCAAGGAGCTTTAATACCCAACACTAATTAAGTATGGGTAGAGACTCTAGTTTCCATTCCACGAAAAGAATATGATACCACAGGAATATTCTGAAGAAAATGAATTGAAATTGCTACTTCCAGAGATCTACATTGGCCAAATATTTAGATTTCTGAGCAACTAAAACAGCTCGCTAAATATGAACATGACATAAACATATATATGACACATACATAAAATGCGTAGTTTTCTGATAAATTACCTGTTAAGAACATGATAAAGACCATGATAAAACATGCAACAGTATTCTGAGTTGCAAGCTAGATAAAAAATACAAACATGAGCCAAATAGAAGTATTAAGTATATTTATTGAATCAAGAGAAGTGAAGAATTATACATGAAGTGGCCATATAGTGGAAATAATGCACTGAAACTCATAGAAAATAATCTGTCAATCTTATATTTTGGAAAAGATAAAAATGCAGTTTATCATGAACATGAGAATAGTTTTACTGCTGTAGGAAAATTCTCAGCTTATTGACGAATTGATGAAGCACCCTAACACGCGATAATTTACTTCAAAGATAAGAAGTTACGCGCAGAAAAAGTAGTCAACATAAAACTAAATTTATGAACATAATTATATGAAAATGAGATCCAATATTCAAAATAGGGAGCAAAAACAACATAGCTCGATGAGAAGTATAATTACGTTGATACTTCGACAACTTCTCCTGAATTCCAGTTGCTTTCATCTTGCATTACTGTTTTCAAATGATCACATTTTAGTTCTACATGGATGGCATGTTAACATAAATAAGATACCATACTACGGGAGAGGTGAAACAAAGCGCTAGCCTGCTTGGTTAAACAAACAATTATGTGATTACATACATTCTTTGTTTGGTCATATATATAATGAAAGACATATCCATAAATAATACTACAATAATTAGTAATGGTCGAAAAGGCGGTATTGCATGAGATGCATTAAATCCAAAGATGCAAGTGAAGGAATATACTACTGAAGAAAAATCGTTCACATGCGCTTATTAGATAAAATTCCAATAGTTCAATTTGGGGTTGTCATACCAGAAGGATTTTCCAGATGGGTGAGTCATTTCCTATCTTCTTCTTCATTTTCTAACGACATGAAGTCAAGTGCAGAGTACAATTTGAATTACATAGCCCTGGAAACGAAATGTTTATAAAACTGAAACTACAGGGCAAGAGTGATCTCTATGCTTTTTGTTTACACGACTAAAAACCGGCTGCTGTATCGTTTGCCTAAGAACGGCACAGTTGTGGGCGACACCCTTAAGCTCTGCGAATGTGAAACAAAGTCGGCTCCAAAGCTGCTGATTTAAGAAAATACTCTGCCACGATGTCTCTGATTTCCCAGTTCAAATGGTGCAAAGCCTGTGGCTGCACAGTCGTCGCGTTGGCTAGGAGGCCCGTTTGAAATGGTGGACGACCAAGCTGGAGGGACTCTGATACCATCCATGCTCAAAAGCAGGGTCTTTGCTTCTGCTTGCACAGGCGAGTTTGCCATAGGAGTAGAGGCCTGCAGCATAAGATTGCATTCCCGCCCAACATTGGAGGACGGAAGAAATAGTCCAATACCTGTCCTTTCTTGTTCATTTGTTCTAGTACTTTAGTGTTCTTCCTGGTACTTTATTAAAGATATTGGTATCTGCAATCAAAAGATCAGATGTAATGCAGCAACACTGTTCTAGTAGAGCTTGTGGATCGTGCTGGTGTTGGTTTTGCTGGCCTACCCTCACCTTTGTCTGGAGTGACGACCACAGCTGCAAGTGCTTGCGCATGGATGATATGATGATAGCTTCAGCTGCATGGTTAATTTGAAGAGGGGAACCATTTTTTTACTGAATACACTGTCGTTCTTGGACTTCCAAAGACCCCAGAAGAACGTGATAATGTTCTGCATAGTGCATAGTACCATCAGGATGGTTCATTGTCATTAAGGACTGAATAATTTCAGTGATTGAATGAGTATTGCTAGCAAGGGTTTCAGACCTAATACACAACGCTCAGAAACCAAGCAGCTATATATAGTTACCTTTACACATTACCTCAAACACATGTTGGTTGTCTCCGAGAGATAAAAAAGGGGAATCTTTGAATTGAGCTGCGGAAAAGGCATGCTAGAAATCTAGAATACTTGTGTTGTGTTGAAGGAGGGCAAAGGGGTCGATCTCGTTTTTGTTGAAGTCGTCGCAGGTTAGTCAAACTGTAGCTGTTGCTTGAAGCGCATGTGCCTTGTTCATGGCTGGCGTCTGGCCATTGTTGCCGGCCGGCCGCACTGCAGTTTCTGCTCGAGGATCAGGCTCGCGTCTGGCCATTGTGGACGACTGGATGAGATATCACTGAATGACTCTAGGAGATGGCAAACATCTACCATGATTGATTCGGAATCAACAATGCGGAGATGGCCGGACAGAACTTGAGCAGAGACGGCCATGGAGCAGATTGAATCGACGAAGCCCGAGAACGACGGGCTCTAAAAATAGGAACCCTAGTTTTGTGGCGTTTTTTCCGCTATTACGATGCCATAGGGGATACATATTAGGTACGAATCGTAAAGTCCTTATTCTGCACGCTACCGTATATATAATGTTTGTGATTTAGTTTTCCTTGGCGTGGCGTTAGTCTGCTTCGCCTATTTGCTGATTGATCACCACCGTGCAATCATCTTAACTTTTCATTGATAAATCCTAACCGTTAATTGTTTGTTGTTTTAATTATATAATAGATTTCAGCTAAGTACATTACAGAAATTAGAACTACCGCCTTCACTTACAATATATATAACGCAACTAAAACAATAAACATATTATCACAAATATTGTCATCAAGGCCGCGGCGTGTCGCCGCGCCAATTCAACTAGTTACTACTTTACTAGTACGCGTGCTGTGCGCGCATGGTATTTTTAGTTCTTTTCTTCCGTTCTTGTTTCATCATTTGTTCATTTGTTGTGTTACGGTCAAAAAATATGTGAAATACGTACTTGACACCTAGTGGAGATGGTGTTCTACTGTTCTTGCTCTATTTTATCGGACGCACTAGGAGATGTTGAAGGATGATATTTGCTGTAAGGGGCGGAGAAGATACTCCTGCAAGTTTTCGTGACTGACTGTCACTGTCCAAGTTACCCAACCGTCCGAAACTAATCTTGCCGATCGTAATTTCGGAGCATAGTGCCTTTGTTCCCGACAGATTGGTAGCAGAAAATGCATTGATTGCTTATGTGAGTCTTCATACAATCGGGAAAGAGCGTGCCAAGAGACCATATTTTGCTCTGAAGATCCATATAATGAAGGCATATTTTTGCAATTTTTAGAAATTATATTCTGGAATTTTTTTTCGAGAATCCAACCTGAAAAATGTATCAGATTTATAGAAGTGATGCCAAGCGCCAGGTTTACAACACTGTATAAACGGTTACAACGCTGGAACAAGGAGTGTCAATTCCCCGTATCTAAAGAGAACTTGCCCGTGGCAAGATGGTTAGGAGGATAGTTGTACCCAGCCCACCAGAGTTCAAACCCCAGGTTTGACGCTGGTGTTTCTCATTTAGGCGGAATATTCTTCAGTGGGAGGCGACGTTCCCGTCGACAGCGAGGCGCCCGTGATGACTTCGTCAATCTCAAGACCTGATCCGCCGGCTCAGTCTCTCGGAGGTGCTCATAGGGGTAGGGTGTGAGTGTGTGCGTTCATAGGGGTGAGTGTATGCGCGTGTATATGAGCGCTTGCGTTGTACTGTGTTTCCTCCCACGACCTCGGATCACGCCACCTCCATGCTTGGGTGACTTCCTCCCGGAGTTGCCCTCTCCGGAGGCGCAAGGAGGAACCACATCGCCAGCAAGGGCTGCGAGATGTGGATCGGCGGCGTCCAAGGCGGTGATGGCGGAGACGAAGGCCGACTCAAAAATTCAAATCGCTGAGTCCCTGACGGATGGGCCCAAGGCGCATGCGGGCCGTCCATCAGCCTGGGCACATCTGGGCCATTGGTACGACGGGCTTTGGAGGATCGATCGATTGTCTAGGTCTCCTTCCTCTCGTTCGCTTCCACCTCGCAACCACGATCATACGCCGCCGCCTGGACTGTCGACTCCATCTCCGTCTACTGCTGCTTCGAGCTCGCCCCCCTCGCGTCCCCTGCGGCGGTCCTTCACGGAGGTCACCGCGGCGCCGCCGCAAATGGCTGCTCCACCAGGGCACGGTGGCCCTCCAACCTGGGCACCTACGACGGCGGGCGGAGGCCAAGGCCGAGGGGCTGGAGTTGTTTTCGGCAATTCTACCGGACCCCCGACGTTCGCACCTCAGCAACCTGGCGCGATGCAACATGGCCCAGCCGTCGCGACGGGTACTCAACCGTCGGCGGGGTTCGCCTTCGGTGCAGTGGCACAGCCTCCGAAAAGTAAGAAGAAGAAGAACAATGCCACCGCGGGACAGCAGCCGGCGGCACAGCAGCATGCGATGATGCCCGTGGTTGGGGCACAACAGCAGCTAGGTGCTATTGGGGCTGTAGTGCAGCAGCCTACCGTGACCGTGACCGGCTAGCGGATGATGCCGGGTGCGGGCCAGCCGGTGGCCGTGCCGACGCCTGAGATGCCGATGGTGCTGCAGGATGCGGTTCCCGTGGAAACTACTGTGCAAGGTGTTAAGAAGCCGAAGGCATGGTGTTGGAAGTGTGCGGTCAACAGTCACGCAACTAAGGACTGCCCCGCCAAACACTACTGCAACATCTGTGATAATGCGAAACATCCAACTCCGATGTGCCCGACACTGAAACTTCCGAGGCCGCTGATGCTTGTTGTGGGTCAAGGTCATAAAGATACGATGTTCTCGCAGTTGCCGGAACATTTGTACAAGGAGGGCTTGGTGCCTAATGACACTCCGGTTGCTCTCGTTACGGTTCAGGGCACGGCAGCCACCGCGAAACAGGTGGAAACACAAGTGGCTAGGCTATGTCCAGTTCGGTCTTGGAGGTGGGAGGCAATTCCTAATGGTACCGACTCTTTCACGGTCAACTTCCCGACCAAGGAGGACTTGCTGAGATTTGATGGTGTTGAACTAGGAGTTCCGTCTCATGTTACCAAGCTAGTGTTCAGTCACTGGAAGCCGGAGGATGTGGCGCACAAGATGGAGCTACATTAGCAATGGGTCCATGTTACAGGTGTGCCGAACCCTCTGAGACACTTCTGGGGCTTGTGGGCTGTGAGCACGCTTATTGGGTCAACGATTGATGTGGACATGCTTGCCCTCCGCCGCCGGGGGGTGGTCCGTATCTTAGTGGGGATGATAACAGACGAATGTTTCAACAAGGTTGACGATATCGGTCCTTTCATTCGCACGGATGCGGTGCTGCATCTAAAAGGGTTTGACTTCACTTTCCGGCCAGAAAAAGATGACTTTGTTTCGGAGGCAGACTTTGTGCCGTTTGTATGGCAGCGCAGAGGAAAAGACGACTCGGATGATAATGGGATGGAGGAGGACGGTCTTGGCAACCATTCTACTCAAGGTGGTACGTCCACCGGTGGGGCAACAGCCTCCAACATGATCATTGATACTAGTCCGACTATGGGGGGAAGGCAACAAGGAGCGCCGACGGCTAATGCACTCATGGGGCTGGCTGTCACTCCTTTCAATCCTAATCCCAAAACTCCGAGGGCAATCGAGTTGGTCAAGCAATGGAGGCAAGCCGCTGGGCTGAGTGCTACTGTTGATCCGATTCCTGATGGCTGTCTTGAGTCTGGCAATGCGCTGCTTCGGAAGAATCTATTTCCCGATGCACCTAGGCCTGTTGTGGAGCAGCTGGGCAAGGAGCAGCCGGGAGATGCGACCAGGATGGCGCGCTCGGTCGGCCTTGGACCCCAGGCGAACCAGGCAGCGACGGAGTCTGAGCCGGGTTCTACCGCCTGCGCGGCTGATAGCGTCGGCCCCAGCAGTGCGCCTGCTGGGCCGGGCGCTGTGTCTGCTGCTGGGCCGAGGGCGATAGCAGCTGCGCCTGCCGCCCGCGCATCTGGTGGCCTCGTTGCGGGTGGGCTGCAGCCGGCTTCCGGGTCGCTGTCCGCCGCCTGCGCGACAGATAGCATGGGTGATGCGCCGGAGCTGCTCGTCAGCTCACTGGGCTGCCCGATGAGGAGATCGGCGCCGGGTTCGGCTCGCCAGGGCATGCCACGGTGGAGGAGGACTCTACGTCAACATTGTCCTCCCCCATAGTGGTTGCGACTTCGCCGGCTTCTCCGGCTACTACCACAATGGTCGAGAGGGCTGCTACATCGCCTTCGCCCTCTCCCATTGTGGCCGCACCAGTGGAGGCGCCTCTGGCGACACCTAGGCGTAGCGGACGCCACCGCACTGGGAAGGATGGCGCCTCGGTGACGGACGAGGACTCGATGGCGAAGGCGATGCGTCGCAAAGCCGAGTCCTTCTCTACTCCTGATGCTGGTATGTCCCACACCTAAAAATCATTTTTGTCCTTTCCTACATCTACTTTATCTGCTAAGTTGTCAGCGGTAGGCGTAAGTTTAGGGAGAAATGAAAAGGAGGTGGTTTTTTCGGCTAATGTTCTAAAACATGTAGAGTATGATCGCCGCAGGGTATCACCTAGTGTTTCGAGTAGGCCGGTAGCCTCACCTGTAGATGATGATGATGTGAATGACACAATAGATGGACAACTTCTATCACATCTTGTAGGAGAGGTTACGGAGGTGGATTTGGACGAGTCTTAGCTGGGATCTTTTGATTACATGTATGCTACTGGCCAGAGATCTAAATTCGCTAAGAATAAAAAGAACCAATCCTTGCGTACAAAGGCAAGAAAGTCAAAATCTCCAATAGTTTCCCAATGAATGGCATATTTGAAAATAGCAGAGGTCTAGGCGACTTGGCTAAACATTTATATATTGCGCATCATGTGGGGATCACTAGTTGGATTTTCTGGCTATTTCTGAGACGGGTAGACGAGATTTTCCAAGCACCCTACTAGACCGCCTTTCAGGTGGAGTGGATTTTGCTTGGCATTCTTGTCCCCCTCGAGGTAGATCGGGTGGCATGCTACTTGGCATTAAAACCGATACCATGGAGTTGTTGGACCGTTCGGATGGTGAATTTCATATTCGAAACAAGTCCGACAATTTTATGTGGAGTTTGGTTGATGTGTATGGCGCGGCCCAAGAAGAATATAAGGCTGCTTTTCTCCAAGAACTGGTTAATCTAGCTAAGGATAACCCACACCCTATTCTTATAGGAGGGGATTTCAATATGTTGAGGTACCGTCACGAGAAAAGCAAGGGTAGATTCGACGGTCATTGGCCTCTCTTATTCAATGTTGTAATTGATAGCTTGTCTTTATGGGAGGTTCACATGACGGGGAGACAATTTACTTGGGCTAATAGTCTCCCCGAGCCGACATACGAGAAGCTGAACCGGTACTGATGGACTCCCGTTGGGAGGATAGATATCCATTGGTGACGGTACGTGCTTTGGAACGTATTGAGGCTTTCTCGGATCATGCCCCCATACTCCTATCTACTGGAACATTGAAACCGCCCGTTAAGTCCCAATTCAAATTTGAATTAGGTTGGCTGTTGCGGGATGGCTTTGATGATTTAGTTAAAAGGATATGGGCTCAACCGGCAGTGGGCGACAGTGCTATCCAACGGTGGAATTATAAGATGCGCAATATGCGTAAATTCCTTCGTGGATGGGCAAGGCACACAACCGGTATGCTTAAAAAAGAAAAAGAGCATCTGTGTTCCATTATTGATGAGCTCGATAAACTAGCAGAATCACGTCCCTTATCAGCAAATGAGAGTGACCTAAAACGGCACTCGAATGAGCAAGTGGGTGTATGCTGCGGGAAGAAGAGCTTAAATGGTACCAAAGGTCTAAGGCCCAATTCATTCTACAAGGAGATTCGAATACGAGGTACTTCCACAATGTCGCTAATGGCAACATAGGAGGAAACTCATTCACTCTCTTCATCAGGATGAGGGCCTGATCGAGGGTCAGGACAAGCTCAAAGAATATATTACGGACTACTACAAAGGTCTGTTCGGAGCTCCGGAGGAAGGAAACTTCACTCTTGATGAGACACGAACGGATGATATTACCCAAGTTACTCCGGAGGAAAACAACCTGATCATCGCACCCTTCTCTGAAGAAGAGATAAGCAAGGCGGTTTTCCAAATGGAGCATAATAAGGCGCCTGGGCCTGATGGATTCCCAGCTGAGTTTTACCAGCATTTTTGGGAAACCATTAAGGCCGACTTGTTAGAGTTATTCGGTTGTTTGCATGCTAGACAACTCGAGCTTTTTCGCCTTAATTTTGGGGAAATCGTTTTGTTGCCTAAGATTCAGGCGGCTGAGAGGATACAACAGTATCGGCCTATATGCCTCCTGAATGTTAGCTTCAAGATCTTTACAAAGGTAGCGACCATTAGGTTGAATTTGGTAGCAGATCATGTGGTTAAACCTACCCAAACTGCTTTTATGCAAGGGAGGAATATACTAGACGGGGTCGTGGTTCTCCACGAGACCGTACATGAGATGCACACGAAGAAACTTAATGGGTAATTTTCGAAATAGACTTTGAAAAAGCCTATGACAAAGTAAAGTGGCCATTCTTACTACAAACCCTGGGAATGAAAGGGTTCTCTGATGAGTGGTGCGAATGGATCCGAAACTTTGTTGTGGAGGGAAGTGTGGCGATAAAGGTCAATGACGACGTTGGCCACTACTTTCAAACAAAAAAGGGTTTAAGGCAAGGTGATGCTCTATCGCCTATACTATTTAATATAGTGGCTGATATGTTGACCATCATGATTGAACGGGCAAAAACGGATGGCCTAATTGAAGGTGTAGTCCCACATCTTGTCGATGTGGGACTTTCTATACTTCAATATGCGGACGATACAATCATTTTTATGGAACACGATCTTGATAAAGCGACGAATCTGAAATTGATATTGTCAGCATTCGAGCAATTATCAGGATTAAAAATCAATTTCCATAAAAGTGAATTGTTTTGCTTCGGCGATGCACAGGACGCAGCTGCTCAGTACGCTGATATATTCGGTTGTGAGCAGGGTCAATTTCCCATAATGTACTTGGGCATACCAATACATTATCGGAAACTGACTAATGCGGAATGGAGACATGTCGAGGAGCGTCTGCAAGCACGGCTGTCTAGTTGGAAAGGCAAATTATTGTCCCTTGGTGGAAGATTGGTGCTCATTAATTCGGTACTTACAAATATGGTACTGTATATGATTTCCTTCTTCCAGTTACCAAAAGGTGTCTTGAATAAATTGGATTACTTCCGATCAAGATTCTTTTGGCAATGGGATGGTGAGAAAAAGAAGTATCGACTGGCTAAATGGGATGTTGTTTGTCGACCAAAAGATCAAGGAGGGCTGGGTATTCATGATCTTTGTATCAAGAACTCAGCCCTCTTAGGGAAGTGGCTGTTTAAGTTGCTAACCGAAGATGGAATTTGGCAAACACTTCTTAAAAGAAATACATCGGCACAAAGGCGGTATCACAGGTGTATTGGAAACCTGGTGATTCCCACTTTTGGGCCGGCCTAATGGCTAAGAAGCATTTCTTTCGCTTTGGCGTATTTAATATTAAGGATGGCACGGAGATTAGATTCTGGGAGGACAAATGGTTAGGAAACACCACCCTCCGGGAGATATCCTGCTCTATACAATATTGTTCGACACAAAGGGGATACTATAGCCACTGTTATGCAGTGCTCACCACCCAATGTGACGTTCAGACGAGATTTATTTAGTCCGAGATTAACATCTTGGAACGCCTTGCTGGCACGGTTGGCCTCAGTCCAACTTACACAAGGTCCCGATGAATTTCGGTGGAATCTATGCGGGAATGGAAAATTCTCAGTAGATTCTATGTATAGGGCGCTAGTGCATTCAGATATTCCAGTCGATGAAAATAAAAAAATATGGCAAATGAAGATTCCAATTAAAATAAAAGTATTTACGTGGTATCTTCGTAGGGGTGTCATTTTGACCAAGGATAACCTTGTCAAACGGAACTGGCATGGAAGTACTAAGTGTGTATTTTGTCCACAACAAGAGACAATAAAGCACTTATTCTTCGAGTGTAGTTTCGCACGTTCTATATGGTCATCTATCCAAATAGCGTCTAACCTATATCCACCCAAGTCTGTTGCCAATGTTTTTGGCAACTGGCTACATGGGATAGATAAAAAACTTAGAACGGTTATTAGGGTAGGAGCGATTGCCGTTATATGGTCGCTTTGGCTTATAGAAATGACAAGGTTTTCAATGATAAAGATGTTTCTCATATGCAGGTACTCTACCGATTCACAGGTATTCTCCGTACGTGGTCCACCTTACGGCGTGTGGGACATCGAGACCTCTTTACGGAGGCGTGTGCACGACTGGAAGAGGTGGCAAGGAACATTTTTTCACAACATGGGTGGCCGCTTGATCGCCGGATTGGACCTCCATAGGCCGTCGAGCTTGCCTAGGACATAGGCGTCTTACTTTATTCTTGCTGATTGTAATTCGCCTTATGTTGCACTACTTTTTCTTTCTCGTTTGGATTGCGGTTGTGTGCATTTATTATGCAGAGGCCGGGTGTAATACTTAAACTTTTGAGTAATAAAGCCCTTTATCTAAAAAACCGTCCTATGGTAGGGCCACGCGTTGTTGAACACAATGTCGATCAGATGTCGCCCAAGACACCTGTATCATGGTTGTCCAAAGGTCCCGACGATCTCGCCTTCTGTGGCGGGGGGTGGGGTACAATGCCACCGACTTCTCAGCGCCAGATTCCAAACTTTTTGATGATTTGAGTTTGCCAATAAAGTGTCGTAATTATAAAAATTCAAATTCATTGAGATTTTTTTAGAAAAAAAAACTTACATACTCAGTGCGTGGCCCTTCCCCAAAGCAATTGGGCCCAAAACCACACTCCAAGCTCCCGAAAGTGAAAAATCCCGCGCACCGTGGATGCCAATAGAGGGAGCTCCTAGTTCACGCGTCACGCGGGCGCAACTTCCGTTCCGCGTACCCCTTGACGAAATTGGGCTCGGCCCACTAGTTCTGATGGGAGAAGCATGCATGTTCTTTTGCCTCTTTCTTTCGTGTACGTCCTGTTTCGCTGATTTTTTTCCCCGATTTGTAATACGTGTGGCTATCTGCACTGTTTCGGGTTCTGAAAAGTTGCAACTGATGATTTGGAGATCCTTTTTAGGCCAATAGTGATTCCCGTCCAGGTTGAGAAAAACATTGCCAACGCAAAAATTGAATATTAGCTCATTTCTATTTTATTTTATGTTTTTAACTTTTTAAAAGCATGAACTTTTATAAAAGATGCACATATTTCTAAACCCGCTAATCTTTTTTGTAATTCAAATTTTTTGTAAAAATGATTTTTCAGAAAGAATATTTCTGTAAATTGAACGATTTCAACATTGAATAAATACATTGCCAATGGAAAATGTGTTTATTTCGTCGCGCATGAACATTTTTTAAACCGTAACCATATTTCTTGTACAAACAGTAAATTTTTGAACGATTTTCGGAAAAACTATTTGGACATATCCGGGTATTGAACCATTTTTTAAAGCCCCGTTGGACATAATTCTATCTTTGAACGATTCCTTGAAAACCCCATTTTTCAAGATTTTGATAACATATTGAACGATTTTTTTAAAAACCGTGAATGTAATTTGTATTTTCACGTTTTTTGAAAAACATGTTGAACGTGATTTTGGTAACCCCGTTGAACGTAATTTGGTCTTGAACGATTTTTTGAAAGACCCGTTGAACATAATTTGGTATTTGAACGATTTTGTAAAACTCCGTTGAACAGAAACTTGGTTTAAACGGATTTTGGAACGATTTTTGAAACACACGTTGAACGTAATTTGGTCTTGAACGATTTTTGAAAGACCCGTTGAACAGAATTTGGTATCGAACGATTTTGTAGAACTCCGTTGAAAAGAAACTTGGTTTAAACAGATTTTGGAACGATTTTTGAAAACATGTTGAACAGGATTTGGTAACCCGTCGAATGTAATTTGTTCTTGAACAATTTTTAAAAACCCGTTGAACGTAATTTGGTCTTGAACGATTTTTTGAAAGACCCGTTGAACAGAATTTGGTATTGAACGATTTTGTAAAACTCTGTTGAACAGAAACTTGGTTTAAACGGATTTTGGAACGATTTTTTAAACACATGTTGAACGTAATTTGGTCTTGAACAATTTTTGAAAGACCCGTTGAACAGAATTTGGTATTGAACGATTTTGTAGAACTCCGTTGAAAAAAAACTTGGTTTAAACGGATTTTGGAACGATTTTTTAAGACATGTTGAACAAGATTTGGTAACCCGTTGAACGTAATTTGGTCTTGAAGAATTTTTAAAAAACCGTTGAACGTAATTTGGTCTTGAACGATTTTGAAATACTCGTTGACCGGATTTTGGTCTCGAACGATTTTTGAAAAACCCGTTGAACGGAATTTGGTGATGAACGATATTTGAAAACCCGTTGAACGGAATTTAGTCTCGAACTAATTTTCAAAAAAACATTGAATATAATTTGGTCTTGAACGATTTTTGAAAAACGCGTTGAACGGAATTTGGTCTTGAACGTTATTTGAAAAACCCGTTGAACGGAATTTAGTCTCGAAGGATTTTTGTAAAACCCATTGAACGAAGTTTGGTCTTGAACGATTTTTGAAAAAAAAAACCGTTGAACGGAATGTAGTCTCGAACGATTTTGAATTTTGTCATTAACGATATTTGAAAACCCGTTGAACGGAATTTGGTCTTGAACAATTTTTGAAAACGCGTTGAACGGGATTTGTTCTTGAATGATATTTGAAAACCCGTTGAACAAAAACTATTCTTGAACAATTTTAAAAAGTCAAAATAAAATTGTCGGTGAACAGAACCTATTTTGAATGATTTTTAAAAGTTTTGTGAACGGAAACTATTTTTCAACATTTTAAAAATGTGAACAGAAAACTCTTTTTGAACAATTTAAAAAATAATTATAAAATATCAGTAAACAAAGCCTAGTTTTGAACAATTTAAAAGTGAACAGAAAAGGTGAAATTGTGTTTTGGTATGTGAACATTGGTTTTTAATATAAAATAGAAAAAGGAAACATAAAATAAAAATAGAAACTGAAAAAAATGAAAACTAAACACTAAATATGAAAGAAAAGAGAAACACAAAATAATTCAAAACGATAAACTTTTTAAACGACCTATTTCTATACTACTATTAAAAGAGCAAACTTGTCTTGTTGAGATACTTTAAATCTGTACCGTTCAAATATCTGATCGACGCTCCTGATCGCTCCAATGTTTGACAACTCAACATTGTCCGTTTTGGACCGTTTTACCCTCCCACCAAACCACATAATACAACAAAACTGCCACCATACCGGTTCGTTATTCTATTTCTCCTCTCCCAAATCCCTACGCGAAGTCCGTGCCGTTCGCCGGCCACGCCTGCTCGCAACGGCGGTGTGTTCCCACCGCCCTGCTCGACACGCCGCGTTCGCTGCGTGTTAGCTAGCTGGGATTGGAGCTATGCGTGCGCTGCGCCCACGGCTAGCTAGCTAAGCAGGGATTAAGGCGTCCGTGCAAGCTAGGCTCGGCTCGCACCGCCCCGAATCCACGCGAGGCCGCCGCCGTCCGAGCTTCTCAGCCACGACGACCCACGACCAGCGCGCCGCCTTTCCCTTGTGACCCTGCTCGCGGATGCCCTCCTGTCCGCCGACGCCCTGCCGGCGGACAGAGCCAACGACTGCCGCCGGTCCGGACATCGAGGGCGACCCGCGGACGAAGCCTGACCGGCATGCAGACGGCCAGCAGGTGCGCAGGGGCGACGTTTTCACCGGCAGCGGTGCGCGTGAGAGGTCCCGTGGGGCGACGCGCTCGGGAGGTCGCCGATGGAGGTGCTCGCAGGAGGTCGCTGGGACAGCGCGCTCGGAGGTAGGTCGGCGCGCAGAGGAGGTTGCAAGGCGGCGGGCGCCGTCCGGAACGCCGTGCGTAGGGCGACGGGCACGACAACCTCGGTCAGGTTGCCGCGGGCGACGCAGACCAGCGGCTCATCAATTAACTGCAGGTCTGATCATTCATCGATCGGTTCCATCCAATTGATTATTGAGTTGCTGTTCATCCGATCTATCAGGCATGTATGCAAAGCGCATCAGGTATCCATCTTTAATTATTCTCACATATTCGTGTCAAGGTCTCTAATCTCTGCGTGTGAGATATTGGTTGAATTAATATGTATATTGTTGGAACTACTTCCAATGGGGATTACTCACTTTGCCCAGAACAATAGTTTGTGCAGTATACCTGTTGAGACAATAGATAGATATATGGCAGATACTCTAAGACATACTTTAGTTAGCTAGGCTAATTCTTAGTCGGTCCAAATTTCAAATGCATTACTTGATTAATGAGACGTGCAACGCACCTGCACGATTATTATCATAATTTAATTGAAAAAAATTGGCAAAAGAATTTGACCCATCGGGACCAGGAGCATGTAGTGCCTTATTGTATGGCTTCTCCTTCGTTTTACCATGAGTATAAAAGTTTGGCTCATTCGACAGAAATATTTGCTGCGGTGAGATGACCGCCAAAAGAATATGTCATTACCGACAGTAGCAAAATCTGATAAAAAAAGAGACCCGGATTTTTAGTTAGTTATAATAAATTAGGAGACGTGCGTTGCACGTGCACCTTCACTAGTGTTGTAAAAAAGGAAAAATTCAAAAAACGAAAGAGAAAACAAAAAATAATTTCATATATGAAATAAAACATAAAAGATTTAACTTCAAAGGGAAAAATAAAAGAAAACCAAGAGAAAAAAGCAGCTGACGGCAATGCAAAAGGATCCAAATCTGATGCCAAAAGAATCAGTGAAAGCAAGCAACTACGCTACGCGGAATGTCCCAGGTCAAAGAATAAGGAAGAGAAAGAATAACACGATCGTACACCACAGACACGGAAAATGGGCCGGCCCATAAGCGAGAAGGGGTAGGCGGGAGCGAGATTCGCTCCCGCAGTAAGCGGCAACTAGGAATCGCCGCCAATAGATCTCCCCTCACCATACCATATCCAGACCTCGCAAATTGTGGCCGTCGTGCTTCCCGCCCCCACAGCCGGTGAACCAGCCGCGACGACGAGGACTGGTCCCTGAGAACCAGTGCCGCCGTTCCCCGTACGTGTCACCCCGGTAGCCTCGCAACGACGGCTGCGGACGCGTGCCAACAAGGCGCTCGCCAGGGCAAGGCAAGCACCACCACCGCTAGCTTCAGAAACTCAAGTGGACACCCTGCACCACCAAGATCAAAGCTGGCAATGGCGTTGATGCCCGTGGAGCTCTGCTTCGCCACGCGCGCGTCGCCGGCGGCAACGAGGGTGCCGAGACCGACTCGGACGCTCGTCGTGCGGTGCGCGGCGACAGCGCCGGCTCCCATGGGGGAGAAGACGGAGTACCGCGACGGGCCGCTGGAGCGCGCGTTCATGGGGCTGTTCGCGCGCAAGATGGAGAAGTTCGCCGGAAGGAAGAAGAAGCGGGACGGCGAGGAGGAGAAGAGGGCGGTGTGGGACTGGGACTACGAGAGCTTCGTGGACGTGTCGCGGCGGGTGATGGTGGGGCGGTCGCGCGCGCAGCAGCAGGAGGCCGTCCGCGAGGTGCTCCTCTCCATGCTACCTCCCAGCGCCCCCGAGCAGTTCAAGAAGCTCTTCCCGCCCACTCGCTGGGCATGCGAGTTCAACGCCGCCCTCACCGTCCCCTTCTTCCACTGGCTCGTCGGCCCGTCAGAGGTCAGGAATCAGATCAGTTTTAGAAAGAATTTCTCATCATACGATTCCAGGAATCATTTGTAGGTTGTTAATCAGGTAATAGAGGTGGAGGTAAACGGGGTGAAGCAGAGGAGTGGAGTGCTCATAAAGAAATGTAGGTATGATTCATTGATCGATGCTGCCATTGCCCACTGACGTAATACAGAACAAAAAACTTGGAAATGTGAGGAAACCTTGGATGCATTGCTAACTATAACGATTTGCATCAATGGAATTCGTGCAGGTACTTGGAGAACAGCGGGTGCGTTGGGATGTGCGTCAATATGTGCAAGATCCCCACGCAGAGCTTCTTCACCGATGAGTTCGGGCTTCCCCTCACCATGAATCCAAGTGAGTGTATCTGCTTCCTTGAGATGCTCAATTAACTAACCAATTCCTGCTTATTGACAGAACATAACGATGTTTTTCTCTGAAAAATCAAGTTAACGCCAATAAAAGACCAAATTGTAGTACTCCCTCTGTCCCAGTTTATAGGTCTTGCACGTGTCCCTAGATCATCTATTTGACCACCATAATTTGAGCTATATTTTACAAAAAATATATCATTTGAAAATTTGGACTTTATATTTTCTAATGGTATATTTTTTATATTATACAAATAATTTTACATTGATCAAATTGATGATCTAGGGACACGTGTCGGACTTATAAACCGGGACGGAGGGAGTACTCTAAGTGACTGATTTTTCTGCTGATGATTACCGTGTTCAGATTTTGAAGACATGAGCTGTGAAATGATATATGGCCAAGTGCCACCACCATTGGAAGAAGATCCAGTGTCAAAGCAACCCTGCTACCCCAATCTCTGTGAGTGCACCCAAATTCGCTAAAATCATCGAACAAATGTACAAATCTAGCACTGACAGTCCTTATCGGACGTAATTTTGTGGTGCTGGTTTCTTTTTCAGGTTCTATATCTACGCCCTCCGCCGCTATCTGTCCTAAACTTCAGAATTAGAGAAAATAACAGCATTGGTCAGTTCAGATCTTGGCCGTTTTCAGTTCTTATGGGAGCGCTCACGCAGATTTTGATACCAAAATGGCAAAGTGTGAATGATTACCGATATGCAAGAGTTTCCACAGGAATATTAGATAGTTCATCAGTAACTTTTGTACACTGAGTGTATATAATGTAGTCTGCATTTTACAGAAAATGTAAAGACACGGTCTTAAATAAGTTTGTCAATACAGGAACTGTTGTTGCATCACTACAGATTTTCACCTGTTCAGCAAAACTGCAGGCTAGGGTGTCTCTGTAATGTCCATACAGGACTTAAAGAAAACGTGTGAATTTTGTAGGATAAATATACGACGGACAAAACGAAACAAAAGAGTTTGTGTCACTACTGAAACTGATGCTGCATCTCTACAGTTTTTCACCTGTTCATCAAACCTGCAGGCTACACTATCTCTGTAAATGTCCATACAGGAACTTAAGAAAAAGTATCGATTTTGTAGGATAAAACCATCAAGAAAAAAGAAATACAAGATTACTGTTGTTAATAATTTGTTCCGTACTTTGGATTAAGATGCATGGCGTTTGAGCCACTGCTGGACCTTTTTGCTGCATGCTTGCAGTGTTTTCACCTGCTCATGGAATGCTCTTTGTGGCCTTCATAACAGACCTTCATAAAATTCAGACCTTGAAAATAAATTTTTCAGTCAGACACAAACTCAAGTAGAATTTAAGTTTTTTTCATACATTTTGAAATACGACGAAACGAAAGGCTACAGAGTACAAGCCCTCCAAATTTTCCATTTTTTAGGTACAGTTTTTTTGTGTGGAAGCCACATGTATAGGTTATCGGTCTTGCATTACACTGATGTTCGGCATATTTTTTCGATAAAGGGAATTTTATTATTTAAAAAGTTTTAAACATTATATCCGGCCTCTGCATAACTAGATGCACACATCCGTCACAAGTTCAGTAGTACGAAAAGCAATAAAAGGCGCATTACATATCATGATGAGAAATTGTAAAAACGCATATGGTTGTGGAGGGCCGATCCGCAAATTATGCTGCCATCCATGTTGGGATAAAAAGTCTCTCGCCGTATCATTCAGTCTTATACACAACTTCGTAAACAGGTCGCGATGCTCCACACATTGCAACGGAGACCACGAACGAAGCGTAGCTGTACTCCTGTAAATAACCTACATGAGAGAATAATTTTTATCATTAAAACCTTGTCATTTCTACACAACTAAAGCGACCATATAATGGGAAGCGCTGCCACCCCTAATAAGTTGTTTAAACATATGAATATGATACACACCATTCAGCAAGTTGCCAAAAATATTAGCAATGCTTCTTAGTGGATATAAGGTAGAACCTAGAACCTATCTAGATGATTGAAAACAAAAATTTCGCCACAACTTACGCAACAACCTCCAATATCTATTATGAAGATACAAGTGACAAGACATGCATATTTGATCCAACTGTAAATTCGTTACCGACACCGTGAAGCGGAAGAGATGTCGATGACGACGTTGATGAAGCTTGTGGAAGAACTCCCTCGGCTCAGCCTAGCCGAGAGAATATCGTAGACTCCTCGCGTCTCGCCTTGATCCAACAGAGTGAGATAGAGTCAACCGTTTCTCAACGGATCACCCCTCTGAGTTTCGCACACATACATCGTGATAAATTGCATCTAATCGGGAAACTCTAGATACCCGAGCAAAAATCCACAAAAAGTTTCGAGGCCGCCGTCGTCTTCAACCCTAGTTCGGAAGGGTTTCTGCAGTTCTTCCCGGCACCTTGCCGGAGGGGAAATCATCACCGGAGGGCTCTACATCACCATGCCTGCCTCCGGAGTGATGCGTGAGTAGTTCTCCACGGGACTACGGGTCCATAGCAGTAACTAGTTGGTAGTCTCTCCACTTTGTGCTATCATGTTTAGATCTTGTGAGCTGCCTAACATGATCAAGATTATCTTTATGTAATTCTACATATTGTGTTTGCTGGGATCCGATGAATTGTGAAATTATGATCAAGTTTGTTCATCTATCTATATTATGTTTTATCTATGTTCATGCATGCTCTCCGTTGTTAGTAGATGCTTTGGCCAAATAGATGTTAATGACTTCAAGAGAGGGTATTTATGCTAGATAGTTGGTTCATGCCTCTAGAAGCCTGGGCTTGATAGACAGAAACAACTAAGGCTGTAGATATGCTGTTGCCACTAGGGATAAAATAATCGATGCTAAAAGTGCATGTGCCCTCATGTGTGGTTTTGATAATTAATGACAATCTCTATGGACTAATGTTTGCATTAAGATATCTTTATAGATCATGTACATGAAGAAGATTGGAGTTCATGCGTTGGACTCTAGAAGATTATATGATGACCAAGGTTCTATCCAAGGGTTTATATAAAGAATGGTCATCTTGAGTTGAGCTTATTGCAAACATGGTTTCGAAAAGATGATTGAGTGAACATTCATGTTTATCTCCAAGCCATCATCTATATCAAGAGAAGAAGATAAAATGCAAGTGGATACATGAAGACGGAGCTTAGCAAGGCTCTCCCATAATGGTGTATGGGGAAGTATTTGGAGAAGTCTTCATCAAGCTGGTATGAAGCAGGCCGCTGACACATTGGCTGAGAATGCATCCAATACTCCTTTGCGTGGAATACTCCTGGTGCATCCACCTAATTTTATCAATTTGGAATTTTTCAGAAATACAAATCAAATAAACAACATTAAGATCATGTCACAAATTTTTAGACCCAAACTTAATATGGAGGTGGACAAACAAACAAATAAGACCAACTCAACATTGATAGAGTTAACAGGCCATCCCTCCGCTCCGAAAAATGTGTCGCCACAAAGAAACTAACCACGTACAATTCTGAGTATACCCAACGACAATTTTTGTGAACCGGAGGGAGCACTAACCACGCACAATTCTGAGTATACCCAGTGACAGTTTTTGTGAACCACCAGTAAAAATGTATCCATGTCACAAGTATCCCAATACCTTTTTGTGACTTCTATGTGATAAATTTGGATTCACAGGTACTCCAACTCGTAGGAGTACACGATATACATCTTCTCTCAAACCATTTACACGACTGGTTCCGAAATTAGAGATTTGAGGATTTCGAAGGAATCACGTGTTCGTATTTACTATACAAAAGAAATAGTATTTGGCAACTGAGGAACGACATGATGAGTAGTGCAAAAAAGCGAGCAGTTGTTCATCAATTTATTTACACGATAAATGCAGCGCATAGGATTCTCTGGGTGAAGCGAAGCCATGCCCGTGAACTGCTGTGACGAATGCATGCGTGCTACGTACTGGGCTTTACAGCTACTGCTGCTGCTCGACTTTCCTTTCAGCTGCACTGCACGCAACGCACGCTAGCCCATGTCAGTGTTGACCACTTGACCTTCACCGCCATTTCCCTCTTTTTCTCCCTATAATATATCTCTCCTCCTCTCCTCTCGCTTGGCCAGTCACGAGCTCTGCAACCGCCCATGCAAAGTTGCAGTTGCACCCAGTTTTCCCGCGCGCGTGACAGGGCATTCATGGCCCAAGGTGGCCGGTGACAAGCCACGGGTTCCCAGCAACAACTGCGCTTTGCCTCGAGCCCTGCAATTTATTAACCAAGCTACTCCAGTAATACTAACGCCATTGCCGCCCAAGTCCCATGTTGAAGAACACTAGCTGAAAGTCGAGGAAATACGGTTGCGAGTTGGGGGCCATCATTTGGCCGGAGGCAGCGCCCATCCACAATGATGCTGCTGCGATCACGGTGAATCTGTTGCACTCATGACAAACAAACACAGAGCTTCCTTCCTTCCTTCCCCATGGTCCATGGTGAGCCCAAGGGCGAACAAGGATGTTGCTGCCCTTGAAGCATGGTCCATGGTGAGCCGTGAGCCCAAGGGCAAACTAACCTCGGTGATGGATGGACTGTAGAACGAAACGGAGACCAGATTGCTGCATGCTTTTGCTTTGCTGCTCTGAAAAAGGCTGACTGGTCGCCGGCCGGCCGGTGGCCTATAGGAGCTACCCAAGACCGACCGACCAGGCCCCACCCTGCATTGCTTTCGTCGCGCAATGTGGCCCGCTCTCCGCTTCCCATTGCGATGGAGACTCTGGTCAAACTCAAAAAGGCAATCAAAAGTACCAAGAAAATTGATTTATACTCCCTCCGTTCGGAAAAGATGTCACAAAAATGGTCTACCTATAGTTCATTTTTGTGACATCCTTTTCAGAACGGAGGGAGTATTTTTTTTTTTTTTTGCATCTTGAGTCGAGCAAAGATTGGTGAAAATAACAATGCTACTTGAAGCCAAACTGAAGGCATATTAGCTAGTCAAAACTTGATTATAGTTGCTTTTCATCTGAACTTCTGCACATCCTGTCGCCCAACATCCCCATTTCTCGCAGGAGATTGATGATACAGCTTCAACTAACTTAACCGCCACTTCTATATATACCACTACCGGTCCCTCCACTGGCCACACTATCCTATTAACCACTGGCCACTCTAGCTGCCCTGTTCCTTCGTTGTGCCGAGCAGAGCAATGGAGAGCAGGAGCAGCAGCAGCCTGGTTGCCACTGTGGCGGTGCTCCACCTGCTGCTGCTCGCTCCGAGCTTGGCCATGGCGTTCAACTACGCCGACGCGCTCGCCAAGTCCCTCATCTTCTTCGAGGGCCAGCGCTCCGGCAAGCTGCCTCCCGGCAACCGCATGCCCTGGCGCGCCGACTCCGGCCTCACCGACGGCGCGCAGCACAATGTACGTAGGCCTCCTTCTTGCTCGATCGACCTTTCGTGTGGCTCAGTGGCTGCGTCCGGCTCCGGCATTGACGGACCTCGCCGTGTATGTGTGTGTTTGTTTTCAGGTGGATCTGGTTGGCGGGTACTACGACGCCGGCGACAACGTCAAGTTCGGCCTGCCGATGGCCTTCACGACGACGATGCTGGCGTGGAGCGTCACCGACTTCGGCAAGTTCATGGGCGCCGAGCTGCCCCACGCCAGGGCCGCCGTGCGCTGGGGCGCCGACTACCTCCTCAAGGCCGCCACCGCCACCCCTGGCGCGCTCTACGTCCAGGTCGGCGACCCCGGCCGGGACCACGCGTGCTGGGAGCGTCCCGAGGACATGGACACCCCGCGCGGCGTGTACCGCGTCGACGCCAGCAACCCCGGCTCCGACGTCGCCGGCGAGACGGCGGCCGCGCTGGCGGCGTCCTCCGTCGTGTTCCGCCGCTCCGACCCGGCCTACTCCGCCCGCCTGCTCCACGCCGCCATGCAGGTGTTCGAGTTCGCCGACCGGCACCGCGGCTCCTACAGTGACGCCCTCAGCGCCGACGTCTGCCCGTTCTACTGCTCCTACTCCGGCTACCACGACGAGCTGCTGTGGGCGGCGTCGTGGCTGCACCGCGCGTCCAACAACGCGACGTACATGACGTACGTGCAGGCGTACGGCATGCAGCTCGGCGCCGGCGACGACGACTACTCCTTCAGCTGGGACGACAAGAGGGCCGGCACCAAGGTGCTGCTCTCCAGGGGGTTCCTGCGGCGCAAGCTGCAGGGGCTGGAGCTCTACAAGGCCCACTCCGACAGCTACATCTGCTCGCTGGTCCCCGGACGAGCAGCTTCCAGGCGGGCCAGTACACGCCGGGGGGCCTCATCTACAAGGAGGGCGAGAGCAACATGCAGTACGTGACCACCGCGACGTTCCTGATGCTCGCCTACGCCAAGTACCTCAAGTCCAGCGGCGCGACCGTCTCCTGCGGCGGCCGCGAGATGGCGCCGGCCGACCTGGTGGCGCTGGCGAAGCGGCAGGTGGACTACATCCTGGGGAAGAACCCGGCGGGGAGGTCGTACATGGTGGGGTTCGGCGCGCGGTACCCGGAGCGGGCGCACCACCGGGGCGCGTCCATGCCGTCGGTGCGCGCGCACCCGGGGCGCATCGGCTGCGACGCCGGGTTCCAGTACCTCCACGCCGCCGGGGCCAACCCCAACGTGCTCGTCGGCGCAGTGCTCGGAGGTCCCGACGCGCACGACGGCTTCGACGACGACCGCGGCAACTACGCCCAGTCGGAGCCTGCCACCTACATCAACGCGCCGCTCGTCGGACCCCTCGCGTTCTTCGCCGGAACCATCAAGAAGTACTAGCTAGTTAAGCTAAGAGAGAGTGTGTGTTCCCGTGTAGTGTCTCGTCACTCTCGTGTGACCCGTGTGTGTGTTAGATTGGCAAGTGATAGAGTGGGAACGCCATGGCAACAGAAGCTGTGTGTGTGAGCCTGTGAGCTCCCCCGTCGCCTGCGACCGTATTGTATCTCGCTGGAATCGGTGGTGGTATTGTATCGTAATCTCACTTTATTGCGATGTGTCAATACGTTCTACGCGAGTGTGTACGTGTGTGTGCATTGACTTTCGCCATGTTTTGTAAATAAAGCAACATGTCAAGCAAATCCATTCAAACACACACCCAAACGTAAGAAAACCAGAATGCTGCTGGGCAGCAGCATAAGTAAGCCCAACAACAAGAAGAAAACAAGAGGGCCCGGGGGAGGAACGAACGGCTGGTAGGGAGGAGAGGCAACGTGCAGTCCCCACAAGGCTATCGAGTAAAACATCTAGCTGCGCCCTATCCCGCTGCCTACATAGCGGGAGGCACTGCTAGAAGAAAGTTAAAAATTTAAACATAGAAGGTTCCAAAAGGCGCCAAACGCCATGACACAAGGTCATGGTCCCCTGGCAACGCCTCCGGAGGCGAGCTCCGTAACTCAGCCCAATCTGTAGCCTCGGCCTGTCCAAATGTTCGTCGGAACAAGATGTTCCAACTCCCATTATGGACTGCTGAGGCTACCAGCTGGTGCGGATCTGAACATATGCAAAGAGGGATGGGAACCTATGCTGTTGCGGGCTTTCATCAAGGCACAGGTCCAGCCAAAAAAAAGTGTCGTCTCCATTACCAATGGAGAAACGAACTCCCTTCCTAATCTCATGCTTGATGGATTGGATAGATCGCCAAAACGGGTGTGCGCATTACCGTACCACAAACAAAAACTTGACGTGCTGATGACGTCTAGAATTCACCGATCAAGTTTTCACAAACTCTGCTGGAAAACTGTGTTTTGTTCGTGGTTATGCAGAAACTAAACAAGGTTTGCCAGGCTCAAAGTTGTCCAAAACAAAACCTTTCTCTTTGTGAGATCAAACAAAAAACAAGGTTGGAAGCACTGCTGCAGAAGAATGCATCCAAGAAAAACGATGCATTTCACCAAGATTGCCCCCAACTAGATTTTGGCTGATGATTCGTCCATTTGTCCACTACGAACAATAAACAAGGTTGAAGGAGCGCCAGTTCTGAGCTACTTCACCACACTTGTTTCGTACCTGACCTTAAAATTCCATTAGCCATAAAAATTCGTCCAAGAAACAACAATAATTTCACAAATACTGAACTGGGCTGGAGTTGTCTGCTGATAATCCAGTAAATCTGTTTACCACTAGAAACGAAAGAGATGCACTTTGTTTTCAAGTCACAAGCACCGCATGATACATAAGTTATTGAAAAGGTGGGGCAAGAGTACAACTCTTTAGCTGCAACAAAACACGCTCCTAACTCATTCATAAGCTAACAAATCCATCACCAAAGCGCGGCCAAAGCACAAGGGAAGGCAGAAACTAGTAGGGACGATATCGCCGGTGGCTTCCATCAAATCGGGCGCCGCGTCGAGGAGGGGGTGGAGGAGACATTCCGCCAGGTTGCTGCCTATTAACATTACAAATACATTGTCAGCAACTAAAATGATGTTGGCTCAGGCATCAACTGACGCTAGAAAGCAGAAACAAGTCTTACAAGACATAGCCAAGGCGACCATCAGGGAGCAGTAGTACCATAGGTACCATTCTCATCCCGGCTAGTGCTGGTCCTCTACCATAAATCATAGGCTGCCAAAAAAAATGTCCATAAAGCCAAAGAATCACAGTAAGGCTTTGTTTGGTAGAACTTGTGTATTTTGGGGATTGACTGGGATTATCTCGGCCAAACCCCAAATCCCCACCTATAGCTAAAATGTCGCTTGGTTCTACTGTATTTATCCCCACTTTTCCTGTAATTTCTCAAACTCTAGTGTATTTTGCTCAAGACACGAAACAATACCCCTACCTTGTGGATTGGTGATAAATGGGGATTTGATGGGATTGAATGAAGATAGGGTTTCACCCAATCCCTATGAAGATTGTCCCTACTAATCCGGTGAAAAACCCTAGTAACAAACGAGGCCTAAGTATGGCGCTTTACAACAAATTAGTGCCTTTACCTGGTTAAATCCAGGTCCACCACCATAAGGGGGAAGAGGATAGTTAGGAGCTCCTCCAGGCTTGAATGAATGGTCAGGTTTTTTATCACCCAACGGTTTAGCCATGGAAACTTCTAGCACTTGCCCTGTATTCGAGTAAGATAAAGATTAACTGATGTACTGCTGAAAGATATTTTCTGATGTAGCAGTTTTGGCACTAGTTGGATATTCCATTGCCCAATGATCTGCTTTTAGTACTACACTACATATTTCTCAACATCTATAACTAAAAAGGTACTACTTCCTCATAAAACTGCAATCCGGTAACAATTTAGTAGTGCTGCAGGAAACTCACACATAACCATTAGATTAATTCCATGTGAACCAATCACCTAAGACAAACTTAGCACTACAACATTAATTTCAATCAATGATCATTATGGGGAAAAGATTACCATCGATATCATATTTCTCACTTCCTTTAACTGCCTTCGTGCACTTGATCTCTCAGCGAAGTGAACAAACCCAAAATCCTTCTTATGACCAGCCTTAGCAGGCGGTAACACAATTTTTGTGACCTCTCCATGTAGCTCAAAGAGATCCTTTACCTTCTCTTTTGAAACATTGTCTGGTAGGTTCTTGACATATATAGTCTTAACCTGTGAATGAAAACAATTGTTACATATGTACATAGACTTGAAAAAAATATGAAAGTCATTTGGAAGCAATTACATGTACGAAACGAAAAAAAGGCAAGGGTCTTAAATAGTTACGAATTTTCACTGTAACAGAACATAAGTAAATTGACTTCAAATTCAGTCTATTTAACTTTGATTGGTTTGGTAAAATCAACAAGTTCTACCATATCTGATTTCTGCCATGTCATATAGAACATAAGAATGCAGTTAAGAAAATCATTTATGTAGTGCAAAATGCATCACAAAAATTTGTTCGGGTTTGATCCACAATCCTTAAATAGCTATTCTATTTCAGCCATGGTGCCTAATCATACACTGTTTTAATCTACCAGTAAAAAGGCCGATAGAACTATCGATACAGAATTATAAACATGTGTGAATAGGTCCATCTGCTGCAAACTGTAGTGCTACATTGTATAAATGTCAAGTACAAATAACAGGCATAATAGCTCAGTTTTCCATGCACATTGTTTACCTGAGCAGTAGAAGAAGAAGAATCTGATGACGACGATGATGATCCCTTTGGTTCAGCCCAGCAAACAGTCAATTGGCTTCCGTCAACCTTAAAGCCTGGTGATGACAATTTCTGCTTGGAATAGTCTGCACAAGCATGGTTATAGTACTCGACAAAGAGGAACCCACGGTTACGGCTTGGGTCATGCAAATCCTGCAGGACACAATCTCAATTAGTACCTACGTTATCTCCGTGGCAAAAAAAAAACTCGGTTCACAACCGCACCTTGAACATCTCAATGTTCGCTACCCCTGGCCCCTTCCCTTTGATTATCCTCATCAGTTCCTCCGCACTCAACCCTTTGGGTACATTGCCAACGAATAACCTGTGTTTTGCCTGAGACAAGGAGAATCGCACTGTTCTCGCCTGCAGGAAGCCACAGTGTTATGAACCATAACCATACGTGCTAGAACCCGCATGATATCCTGCAAAGAGAACCCAGACATTACCTTGTAGTCCTTGTCGTGCAGTTCTTCGATAGCACTCTGTACAACATCCTTGGCGGTAAACGTGACAAAGGCAAATCCTTTGTTCTCCTTTGTGTCCTTATCCTTCATCAGCCTCACCTATTATTATCCATCACACAGCATCACATCACACTCCATGTTACAAAGCAGGTAACAGATACGATAAGGCTGTAAGCTTGGGGACACCTCATAGATTTCGCCTAATGCCTCACATAGCTCGCGGAGGTCTTCTTCCGTTGTGTCACGAGGGATGCCACCGAGGAACACCTCGCAGCCCTGCGGGGGCAGTGCGAGCAGCTCGTCCCACTTCTTCTTCTCTTCCTCGTCCTCGGGCCCATCAGTCCCAACCTTGTCCATATCGTCACCAGCAGGTTCCTCACTCGCAACCGCCATCCTGGCGTCATCTTCCAGGCCATCTCCATCGCCGTCGCCCTTGACCATGATTTGAGGCTCCTCCTTCCGCTCGTCAGAGTCGTCGCCACTGTGGGGCGGCGGCGGCGGTACCCTAAACCCTTTTTATGACCAGCCTTAGCAGGGGGTAACACAATTTTTGTGACCTCTCCATGTACCTCAAAGAGATCCTTTACCTTCTCTTTTGAAACATTCTCTGGTAGGTTCTTGACGTATATAGTCTTAACCTGTGAATGAAAACAATTGTTACATATTTACATAGACTTGAAAAAAAATATGAAAGTCATTTGGAAGCAATTACACTTACGAAACGAAAAAAAAAGGCAAGGGTCTTAAATAGTTACGAATTTTCACTGTAACAGAACATAAGTAAATTGACTTCAAATTCAGTCTATTTAACTTTGATTGGTTTGGTAAAATCAACAAGTTCTACCATATCTGATTTCTGCCATGTCATATACTCCCTCCGTTCCAAATTACTTGTCATCCATTTGCTTAAAAGTGGATGTATCTATACTTGTAACATGACTAGATACATCCACTTTTTGGCAAATGGATGACAAGTAATTTGGAACGGAGGGAGTAGAACATAAGAATGCAGTTAAGAAAATCATTTATGTAGTGCAAAATGCATCACAAAAATTTGTTCGGGTTTGATCCCCAATCCTTAAATAGCTATTCTATTTCAGCCATGGTGCCTAATCATACACTGTTTTAATCTACCAGTAAAAAGGCCGATAGAACTATCGATACAGAATTATAAACATGTGTGAATAGGTCCATCTGCTGCAAACTGTAGTGCTACATTGTATAAATGTCAAGTACAAATAACGGGCATAATAGCTCAGTTTTCCATGCACATTGTTTACCTGAGCAGCAGAAGAAGAAGAATCTGATGACGATGATGATGATCCCTTTGGTTCAGCCCAGCGAACAGTCAATTGGCTTCCGTCAACCTTAAAGCCTGGTGATGACAATTTCTGCTTGGAATAGTCTGCGCAAGCATGGTTATAGTACTCGACAAACAAGAACCCACGGTTACGGCTTGGGTCATGCAAATCCTGCAGTACACAATCTCATTAGTACCTACGGTACCTCCGTGGCAAAAAAAACTCGATTCACAACCGCACCTTGAACATCTCAATGTTCGCTACCCCTGGCCCCTTCCCTTTGATTATGCTCGTCAGTTCCTCCGCACTCAACCCTTGGGTACATTGCCAATGAATAACCTGTGTTTTGCCTGAGACAAGGAGCATCGCAACGTTCTCCCCTGCAGGAAGCCGGATTGTTATGAACCATAACCATACGTGCTAGAACCCACATGATATCCTGCAAAGAGAACCTAGACATTACCTTGTAGTCCTTGTCGTGCAGTTCTTCGATAGCACTCTGTGCAACATCCTTGGCGGTAAACGTGACAAAGGCAAATCCTTTGTTCTCCTTTGCGTCCTTATCCTTCATCAGCCTCACCTATTATTATCCATCACACAGCATCACATCACACTCCATGCTACAAAGCAGGTAACAGATATGAGAAGGCTGTAAGCTTGCGGACACCTCATAGATTTCGCCCAATGCCTCACATAGCTCGAGTAGGTCTTCTTCCGTTGTGTCACGAGGGATGCCACCGAGGAACACCTCGGAGCCCTGCGGGGGCAGTGCAAGCAGCTCGTCCCACTTCTTCTTATCTTCCTCGTCCTCGGGCCCATCAGTCCCAACCTTGTCCATATCGGCGGGGATCGAAAATAGGTACCTTTGACCCGGAAAAAATTGAAAGGCGCGCCATGATGCGATTGAGAAAGAGTATAAGATTAGTGGGGGGAATAAGAGGATTCGATTTTGATATGTGAGTAGAAGGAATTATTATTGGGCAAGAGGAGGAAGAGGCGAAGCTTACTGGAGAGTGGAGTTGTGTGGGTTGGGGAATTTGGCTAGCTGGCTGGCTTTGGGGAGAAGCTGCCGCTGCCTCGCGCGGTGAACAGGGAGGGAGAGGACGGGGAATTTGGGGCTGGTTAGAGCATCTCCACGGGGGTTTCCAAATTCGTGTTCGGCACCCTTCAATGGGGCCTCCATTGGGGGTGCCGGACATGTGTCCGCCAATGTTTTCGACCGCGTCCACAGCGGCGCACCCCAAACGTCCGCTCCCCAAACACGAGCAAATCATCGAATACCTTGCGGGCGGCGGATTTTATTAAACGAGATTTAACAAACTTACAATTTAAAATCTAAACGAGATTTAACAAACTAAACTTAAACTACGCCGGTACCAGCTACACGCTATAGCGTCTAGCCAACCACTATACGCGCCGGCGGCGAGGAGAGATGCCGCTCCATGGCCTAGCGAAGGGGAAGAAGATGCGAACCAAGCGCCGGAATCATCAACAGATTTGCATGTCTCGATGATCCGGCGCGGGAAGTTTCATCTGCTATTCCTATCGGCTACGGCCTTTAGAAACGAAGCCTCGCCGTGGCTGAGGCTTCTGATTTCGCGGCCGGCGCGTGGTGGGATTTCATCTACCGCCTGGCCGCCTGATCGGAAGCCTCGCCGGCTTCACCTTGCGCCCCCTTCTCCGGTGGCGGCGGCGCTGCTGACCAAGATGCGCCTGCCGTTTCTATAGGTAGATCGGGCAGCTCGGGGTCGTCGTCATCCTCGGCTGTGTCATCGTCGTCCGATGCAGACAACGCCGACGTTGGTTCCCGCGCGCCGGTAGGGAGGAAGTCGCCGCCACAGCGCGCCTCGTACTCCGTGTCCACCACGGTGTGCCAGTAGGGCGCCGAGATGGAGTACTTGAGGTCGATCTTCTGCTCGTACGGCATCGCCTGCCACTTCCGCATGATGAAGTCGACGCGCTCCTTGCCGCGGTGCCACCGGCACATTGACGGCGTTCCTCGTCCACCCTTCGGGTAGGGACGCGTCCCCTCCACCGGCACGCTGTGGCGGCTGCACAGCTGCGCCGTCTCCAGCGACACGACGTACAGAGGCGCATTGGTTGCCTCCTCGAGCCACCGCTCGCATTCATACGCCCTGGCCATCTCCGCCTCCTCGTTGCGGCGACGGCGTTCCTCCATCTGCTCGCGGCGTCGCTGGCCGCGGCGCTCGCTTTGCCGAGAGGAAGTCGCGATGACGCCGCTTTCCGCCGAGAGGAAGTCGCGATGACGCCGGAGCTCGCGCTCCTCCGGCGTCTCTTGGTTGGCCGCCTTGCTTGGCGGCCGAACTGCTGGTGGCGAGTTGGGAGAGGGGAGAAGGGAGAAGCGGTGGTGTGGGGAGAGGAGGGCTGCGACGCGCCGGGTTTTAAAGGCGGCCGGAGGAGCGGGGTTGGGTGGCCTGCATTAACGCGGCCACCGGTTCGCCTGGCCACGCATTGACGCCGACGACGCGTGCGCAGGGCGCCGCCGCGGGCAGCCGCTGCGACTGCAGCACGCGTCGCTTCCGTCTGCGCCATGGGAACGGGCGCGGCGTTATTGCGAGGCGTCGCTTCGCTATTGCGAGGCGTGATGACAGGCGAGCCGCCGTCTCGTCGCCTCGCCATTAAACGCGGCGCAACGGCCTCCTGCCAAGCCCAAGTTAACACGGGGCGGGGCGTTGTGCGTATGACGGGCGGACCATCCCTGTCAGAAGCATGTCCGCACCCATGTCCGGCACCCCCGAGAGGGCCTCCAAATTTGGAGGCCTCTTCGGGGGTGCCGGACACGATTTTGCTCGGGGCGACCCTTTGGGGGGTGCCGCTGGTGGCGTTTTTAGGCATCCGGACCCCCAATGGGCCTTTGGGGGATCATTTGGGGGCCCCCGGTGGAGATGCTCTTAGGGCAGCTCCAACATGCCGGCTCATTTTGTCCGTTTGTGTTCGTGGCTGGTGAAAAACAGGGATCAACGCGCGGAAGTATTGCGACTTTAGGATGACTCCAACGGGGCGACGCATCGAGTCCGCGTCGGTCCGTTCCTGTCCGCGAGGGCCAAAAACACGGCCCAACGGGGCGACGCAAACGGACCGAGCTCCGTTTTTTGGTCCGCCGCGCGTCCGCCCCGACTCATCCCTGGCCCAAATTTGGGCCACCGATGCGTCGGGGCGGACGCGCGGCGGAGTGAAAACGCGTCGGGGCGGACGCGCGGCGGAGTGAAAACGCGTCCGCGCGGCCACGCGTGATGTCCTCCCCCGAGCCCACCTGGCAGCCACACTGCACCGGTCAGCCTCCCCCTGGCCCAGTCCTTTTTAATGCGAGGGGATAGGGACGGGCAGCCCCCACCTGCTCCACTGCCCACTCTGCTCCCTCTCCGGCGACCAAGCCGCAAACCCTAGCCCCTCCACCACCTCGCTCGCCGCGATGCCGCTCTGGTGGCCGGGGTTCAGCAAGGCCAAGAACGACGGCGAGGCGGGGTCATCCTCTGGCCGCCGCCGTCGCTACCGCACACCTTCCCCTTCCCCACCTTCTTCCCCTTCCCCACCTGCTTCCCCGGCGCCACTCCCCGCCGTCTTCGAGCTCGCGCCGCCGGCGGCGAGTTGCGCAACCGCGTCTACGTGCGCAAGGAGGATTGCCAGTGGTACTGGGACCACGCAACCCCGCTGCCGTGGCCAGATGTCAAGCTCCCCGAGCATTGGCACCTGAACCCGCAGCGGATCCCGGTGCCACCGTTTCCGACGAGCGAGCGGGCACGGGATCTGGAGATCGAGCGGCACCGGTGGCGCCTCCCGGCCTCGCTCCGCAACGACCCCGCCTTCGCGGCCACGTCGCGTAACTGGGCGGAGTGGTTCCGCGACGAGCACGACCTGCGGCGGCAGGCCCTCTACACGCGGGCTCCAACGCCGCCATCTGGGCGTTGGTCACCGCCACCGCACACATGGCGGCGGGACGCACCACCAGTGCCGCGCGCGCTGCGGATTGGGTCTGCGCCGCCGCCGCCGCCGCGCGTGAAGATGGAGGTGGATCCCGAGGACGCCGAGCTCGAGGCCGCGAAGGAGGCCTCGCGCAAGCAGATGGTCGAGGACGAGGTCAAGCGCTGGGCCATGGTCCTCGCCGACGTCGCCAGGGAGCAGGAGGCGGCCCTGGAGGCGCACCAGGCGGCGGTCCTAGAGGAACCACGGCCATGGACGTGGACCTGCCACCGGCGCCTCCGCTGCCACAAGGCCTGTTTGGGAAGCGCGGGTCTTCAATGGCAGCGCCTGGGAGGTCAAGAGGGCGCCACCCCTCCCAGAGCAGGCGGAGGAGCAGGCGTAGGAGCAGCCGCCCACGCCGCCGGCCGTCGTCCCACCGCGAGGCGGACCACCGGCGCACCTCTGGAACCAGCCGGACTACGTCATCCTCGATGGGGATGACGAAGAGGTGTAGAAGCCCGCGAAGGGCAAATATTAGAGTTTTTATATATTTTTGTTTTTAAAAATATTATGTAAAAAGGCCGTTTGTGGCCCACCCCCTTATATATGAATGAAAAAGGCCCATATATGGCCTGTTTAGCTAAAAAAAATTGCTGGGCGGACTCAAGCGTCGGGCCGTTGGGCACACTGCCACCAACGGCGGACAAGGGCGGACTGGGCCTGTCCGTTTGCCGACGCAAACGGATAAAACACGGACCAAACGCGCGTCCGTTTGCGTCGGCCCGTTGGAGTCATCCTTAGCCCCTTTTCTGTCCGTTTCGTTTCCATGCTGACCGTATTTTAGAGACTAATTTTGTGCCAGATTTGGGTTGAGGCGGACAGGAGACGGACCGACGCGCGTCCGCTCATGTACTCCCTTGGCCACACGTGGTCAAAGGTGACCCTACCTCGCAGCGACCCATCGCCCCGTCGTCTTCCCCCAGCCAGGTCCTTTTTAACTCCGGAGTGTGAATAGCGTCCGTCGTCCACACCCAGTCCCCACTTCTAGCCCCACATCCAGCCAGCAAACCCTAGCTGAAGCAAACCCTAGCCAGAGCAATGTCGCTCCGGTGGAACCGCAAGGGGAAGCATGACCACGAGGCCGGCTCCTCCTACGGCCAACGTAGATCTGCGTCGCGCCGTGTCACCCACTCCTCCTCCTCCGTGTCGCGCTCCCTCTCCTACTCCGGCATCGTTCGACCTCGCGTCACCAGGCATCTTGGTGGTCGGTGGACTGTCGAAGCGGCGGTGCCAGTACGTGCCGGTGAAGGAGTGCTGGTGGCATTGGGAAAGTGACACCCCCTTCTGGCCCGATGTCCACCTGCCGGACGACTGGCACCAGAATCCATAACGGATTCCAGTGCCTCCGATTCCGGCGAGTGGCCATGAGAGGATGGTGCAGATCGTGCGCCGTCGTGCTACGCTCCCGCCAGAATACCTCGATGACCCGACCTTCGCGCCGCAGTCGAGGTATTGAGACGAGTGGTTCCTTGACGAGCACGACGAGCGCCGCAGGACCCGCTTCGCGTAGGCTCCCATACCGCCACCCGTCCCGCGGCGGTACCCTCGCCGCCGCTCGGCCACGAGGAGGATCTATGGTTCGAGGAGGAGGCGGTCGTCTTTGACGACCCGCTGATGCAGCAGGCCTACGAGGAGTCCCGACGCTCCCTCGTCCAGGACGAGATACGACGCTGGGAGCATGTGCTCCAGGAGACCCAACAGCAGCAGCCGTGGTGGGGGCACCTGCAGCAGGAGGAGCTCTGATGCAGCAGGCCTACGCTCCCTTGTCCAGGATGAGACACAGCGCTGGGAGCGCGTGCTCCATGAGGCCCAACAGCCGCAGCCGTGGTGGGTGCACCTACAGCAGGAGGAGCTCTAGCAGGAGCTAGTTCCGCCCTCCTGGGCCTGGACTGGCGGGAGCTGGCCGCTGCCACCGCCATCACCACCGCGAGAGGAGGACCTGGAGCAGCCTCCAACGCCGCCTAGCCATGTGCCACTGGCCTATCTGTGGGTGGCGCCGCCGTATATCATAATCCCGACAGCAACAAATAGGCCATCAGCGACGAGCCCTAGACCTATATATTTTTTTTTATAGACCTATATTTTTTTTATATATAACCATATGTTTTTGGCCTTCGTCAGCCGACCCTAAAGGACTACAAAGGCCCAAAAAAATTGTCCCAAAAATTGCGTCTGTTTCATTCTGTCTGGGTCAGCGCATTGGAGTTGGCCTTATAGGGATTGGTCCGCTTGGAGCATTCGCACCAGAACGCGACTTGCCAGCAAGACCATTGGATTTTGTTTTCAGATAATACAATCAAATCTGTTTACCACAAGAATCAAAAGGGATGCACTTTGTTTTCAAGTCATAAGCACTGCATGATACATAAGTTATTGAAAAGGTACAAGTCTTAGCTGCAACAAGACACACGCTCCTAACTCATTCGGCTAACAAATCCATCACCAAGCACGGCCAAGGCAAGGCAAAAACTAGTACGGACGATATCGCCGGTGGCTTCCTTCACCTCGGGAACCACCATCCCGTCGGTCGCCACGTCGAGGAGGGGGTGGAGGAGGCATTCCACCAGGTTGCTGCCTATTAACATTACAAAAATACTCTCAGGAACTAAAATGATGTGGGCTCAGGCATCTATTGACGATAAAAAACAGAAAACAGTCTTACAAGACATAGCCAAGGCGACCATCAGGAAGAACCATCGGTACCATCCTCATACCGGCCGGTGCTGGTCCTCTACCATAGATCATAGGCTGCAAAAAAAATGCCCATAAAGCTAATGAATCACAGTAAGTATGGTACTTTACAAGAAGTTATTGCTTTTACCTGGTTGAATCCAGGACCACCACCATAAGCACCATATGGATCTCCCATGTAGCCACCATAAGGAGGAAGAGGGTAGTTAGGACCTCCTCCAGGCTTGAATGAATGGTCAGGTTTCTTATCACCCAACGGTTTAGCCATGGAAACTTCCAGCACTTGCCCTGTAACCCAGTCAGACAGATTAAGTGATTAACTGCTGAAAGATCTTTTCTGATGTAGCAATTTTGGCACTAGTTGGCTATTCCAGTGACCAAATAATCTGCTTTTAATACTCTAGATATTCCTCAACATCTTATAACTAAAAAGTACTTCCAAGTAAAACTGCAAGTCGACAACAATTTAGTAGTGCCGCCAGAAACTCACACATGACCCTTAGATTAATTCCATGTGAACCAATCACCTAAGACAAACTTAGCACTACAACATTAATTCCATTCGATGATCATTATGGGGAAAAGATTACCATCAATTTCATATTTCCCAGTTTCTTTAACTGCCTTCAGTGCACTTGATCTTTCAGCGAAGTGAACAAACCCAAAATCCCTCTTATGACCAGCCTTAGCAGGCGGTAACACAATTTTTGTGACCTCTCCGTGTACTTCAAACAGATCCTTTACCTTCTCTTTTGAAACATTTCTGGTAGGTTCTTGACGTATATAGTCTTAACCTGTGAATGAAAACAATTGTTACAGATGTACATAGACTTGAACAAAATATGAAAGCCAATTGGAAGCAAGTTACAGGTATGAAGAACAAAAATAAAACAAGACAAGGGTCCTAAATAGTTAGGATTTTCTTTGTAACAGAACATAAGTAAATGACTTCAAAGTCAGTCTATTTAACTTTGATTGTTTTAGTAGAATCAACATGTTCTAGCATACCTGATTTATGGCAGGTCATATAGATGATAACAAAGCAGCTACAAAAATCAATCGTTGAATAGCTATTCTATTTCAGCCATGGTGCCTAATCATACAATGTTCTAATCTACCAGTAAAAATGACGATATAACTATCAATACAGAATTATAAACATGTCTGAATAGGTCCATCAGTTGTAAATTGTAGTGCTACATTGTATAAATATCAAGTACAAGTAATAAGCATAATAGCTCAGTTTCCCATGCACATTGTTCACCTGAGCAGCAGAAGAAGAAGAATCTGATGAAGATGATGATGCCCCCTTAGGTTCAGCCCAGCTAACAGTCAATTGGCTTCCGTCAACCTTAAAGTCTGGTGATGACAATTTCTGCCTAGCATAGTCTGCGCAAGCATGGTTATAGTACTCAACAAAGAGGAACCCACGGTTACGGCTTGGCTCATGCAAATCCTGCAGGGCACAATCTCAATTAGTACTACGGTACCTCGTGGCAAAAAAAAACTCGGTTCACAACCGCACCTTGAACATCTCGATGTTCACTACCCCTGGCCCCTTCCCTTTGATTATGCTCGTCAGCTCCTCCTCACTCAACCCCTTAGGTACATTGCCAACGAATAACCTGTGTTTTGCCTGAGACAAGGAGCATCGCAGTGTTCTCCCCTGCAGGAAACCATTCAGTGTTATTCATCATAACCATAGGTGCTAGAAGCCCCATGACATCCTGCAAAGATAACCGAGGCATTACCTTGTGGTCCTTGTCGTGCAGTTCTCCGATAGCACTCTGTGCCACATCCTTGGCGGTAAATGTTACAAAGGCAAATCCTTTGTTCTCCTTTGTCTCCTTATCCTTCATCAGCCTCACCTATTGTTATCCATCACACAGCATCACATCACACTCCATGATACAAAGCAGGTATGAAATACAAAAAGGCTGTAAGCTTGCGGACACCTCATAGATTTCGCCCAATGGCTCGCATAGCTCGCGGAGGTCTTCTTCTGTTGTGTCACGAGGGAGGCCACCAAGGAACACCTCGGCGCCCTGCGGGGCAGTGCAAGCAGCTCGTCCCACTTCTTCTTCTCTTCCTCGTCCTCGGGCCCGTGAGCCCCAACCTTGTCCATATCGTCAACAGCAGGTTCCTCACTCGCAACCGCCATGCCGGCGTCATCTTCCGGGCCATCTACATCGCCTTCGCCGTCGACCTCGATCTGAGGCTCCTCAGGCTCCTCCTCAGGCTCGTCGGAGTCGTCGCCACTGTGGGGGCGGCGGCGGCGGTACCCTTCCTCGTCGTCCATGACGTCGTCGTCCCCTCCAGGTCCACCAGCTCCTCCGGCTCCTCCGACGGCTGCCGATCCGACATCCCAAAACCCTAACCCTAACAGAAATCCCAGAAAATCCATCAGAAATCGCTCGCAAAATCCGCATAAAACCGCACGAATTCACGCTGGAATATACAAATCGGACGCGCGTAGTACGGATCTGACGGCGGGGATCGAAAATCGGTACCTTTGACCCGGAAAAAAATTGAAAAGCGCGGCATGATGCGATTGAGAAACAGTATAAGATTAGTGGGGGGAACGAGAGGATTCGATTTTGATATGTGAGTAGAAGGAATTATTATCGGGGGAGAGGAGGAGGCGAAGCTTACTGGAGAGTGGAGTTGTGTGGGTTGGGGAATTTGGCTGGCTGGCTTTGGGGAGAAGCTGCTGCTTGCTGCTGCCGCTGCCTCGTAGCGGTGAACAGGGAGAGGACGGGGAATTTGGGGCAGTTTATAGCTAGGGTTGGAGGATTCGCACCAGAGCGCGACATGCCAGCACGACCCTTGGATCTTGATCCGAGGGTGGTAACTAGCTGGGCAGCCTGAGACGGCTAGAGAGTACTTTCTATATTTGGCAAAACATCAGGGGAGACTACTTGATAACTTTTTATCTCAGCTTCTTTCAGCTATGTACTCTCTCCGTTTCTAAGGGCGTCTCCAATGCTTAATTTCATCTTGGGCCATAAGCTGGGCCCCACGGTATGTGCTATAGCAAACTGAATACCTCACAATGCTTAAGAAAAAACATCGTCACGCCGTCGGGCTCGGCCCCGGATGCCGCTGAATGCGCGTCGGTCCTGGCTCACGACGTCGTCGTCATGTGCTTCCTCCATGGGCGGGTGTGGCCGGACGCGGTCGCGGTCGTCGCTACCCAGTGCTCGTCCCCGACCTCCCGGGAAGACAGTTCTGCCTGCGCATGGCAACGGGAGGAGGGAGAAAGAAGAGTTTTCTATTCGCTGTGGCCGAGCCTTACCGGTAAGGGCGACCTCAAGTTTTCTTACGCTAAGACCGACTCACACAATGTATATTTCCTGCTATAGTCGACCACAGAGGCCTAAGACCGAGCCTTATTTCTACATTGGAGACGCCCTAATTAGTTGACACAGTTTTATCTAGATATAGATATACTACACACTGAAACATGTCTAGATATATTTGTATGTAGACAAATCTAAGTCAACTATTTTCAAACGGAGGAAGTACAACCAAACTTTATCTCGGTCTCGTGGAAGCACTCATCGGATACAGCTGCCAGCAGGGCGGATCGAAGGGAAACGCGGTTTATCAACACATGTGGGTGTAGCGGGCATATCTGCATTTCATATGTTGCTTGAAATTCGTGCTATGTTTTTTACCCAAACAATCTGTACTTTGCGCACTTTCCTCCCCTGTATAGGAACCCTCACATATATACACACACCCGTGCCATCCCCTGAGGCGGTACCGGGGCGAAACCCTAGCCACCGAAAAACCCGGGGCCGGTGACCTCCCCTGCTGTCGCTGCCGCCGGCGAGGACCACGGTGGCGGCTGGCCCAGTGCCGAAGGTGCTGGGGGGCATCGCAGCGGCGGATCACCGAAGGCGTTCGGGGACGGCGCCGCTGATCTTCTGCGTGCGGGATGATACGTCTCAAACGTATCTATAATTTTTTATTGTTCCATGCTTGTTATATATCATTGCCACATGTTTTTATAATGTTTTTATATCATTTTGGCATATTTTATGGAACTAACCTTGACAAGATGTCCAGTGCCAGTTCCTGTTTTCTGGTGTCTTTTTGTTTCAGAAAAGCTAGTAGGGGAAGTTTCTCTGAATCGACTGAAAAATTACGTGAATTATTTTTACATGGAAACAAAAACTACGCCAGGAGAACACCTGTAGGAGGTGAAAGGATAAGGATGTCGCCTAGAGGGGGTGAATAGGCGATTTAAAAACTTTTCGGTTTAGACTTGATAATTGCGGGAAAAAACTTGGTGTTTAAATTAACAAGCCAACAACCTAAATATACTAGGCTCACCTATGTGCACCAACAACTTATGCTAAGCAAGACAAGCAACAAGGTGATAGCAAGATATAATAATTCTAGTACGAAGGCTATCACAATGTAAAGTGTATAAGTAAAGAGCTCGGGTATAGAAATAACCGAGGCACGCGAAGACGAGTATGTATTCCCGAATTCTCCTTTTTAGGGGAGTACGTCTCGTTGGAGGGGTGTGAGTTTCAAACTCAAACGCCACAAATGGCCTCACCCTATTCTCTGATGAACCTTGCCCAAAAGCTCGGTTCACCTTCCACTATCGAAATCCTTCAAGGCGGAATCCGGAGGCTTTACAACAATCTTGAGGCACAACCCACAAAAGGATTGGGAACTCCCAAGTGACCACAAAAGGTCTCAACCACCACAAAAGGCGTCTAGGGTCCAAAGACCCAAGAGTAACAAGCTCACAAACTTTCAACTTCCACGAATCCTCGTGGAGAGCATAAACCGATGCACAATGCAATGGCAAGAGCAAGAGCAGAAGTGCTCAAATCCTTCACTCTCAAATCCCACCAAAAGCAACTAATACTTATGGGGGAGAAGAGAGGAAGAACAAATAAGAACTCAACAAATGGAACTCCAAGATCAAGATCTACTAGGTTCCCCTCACTTAGATGAGGGATGGATTGGTGGAATTGTAGATCTAAATCTCCTCTCACTTTCCCTCAAAGATATGCAAGAATCATGGGAGAGATTGAGAGGAAGGCAAACTTTTCCAAGGTCAACAATGGAGGTAAGAGAAGGGAAAAACGTGCTTAAGGGATGGGGAACCGTTGGGGAAGAAGGGCCCTTAAATAGGTCCCCCAAAATCCAACCGTTATGCCCAGAACGCGTACCGGGCGGTACTACCGGGCTTTGCCGGTACTACTAGGTAAAACGCGCCGAAAACCTGTATCTCTCTGGAAATCGCGGTACTACCGGGCAACTTGGCGCGGTACTACCGCCCTTTGTAAAACTGCAGAAATCAGCGACACCAAAACGGGAATAACTTGAGCATTCGAACTCCGTTTTTGATGTGCTTGGGCTCGTTGGAATCACCACAACGAGCTTTACAAGATCATGCAGAGAAACATCATGGTTCAACATGGTAGGATAAAACCAAATGAGGAAAGGTAAAACATCTCTATTAAAGAACAACCGATAAATTCTCCAACATCAAGAACCCAACAAGTTTTTCATCCGGACTCCGTTTTCTATGATCTTGGGCTTGTTTCGAAGATAAACACAAGCCCTACAAGATCATGCATATACACATCATAGTCCATCATGTGAGGAGGAAACCACAAGGAGAGAGTTTGACCTCTCTAGAAAATATAAGCCGGTAAAACCTCCAACATAAAAAACGCAACAAGATATGCATATGAAATCCGTTTTTGATGAACTAGAGCTTGGTATGGAGATGAACACAAGCTCTAAATTCTCACATGGATAAAAGCCAAATAACAACCAAGAAAGATGATATGTCAAGTATGCAAAGGTTTGAGCTCTCCACAAAGATGCGATCAAGTTACTCACTTGAGAGCGCCTCTTCATAGTACGCCGTCTATCCTATAACCCGGTCTCCAACTAACACCAAGAGACCGGTAAAATAAAACCCTATCAAGATCATACCTTTGTCTTGAGCATTCCACTTGAGCTAGATGATAACGATCTTGACTCCTCAAGTTGGAACACCTTTCTTGATTGGGCTTGCTAGCACATGCTTGATGAAGACTTCTCCAAATACTCCCCCATACACCATTATGGGAGAGCCTCGCTTGGCTCCATCTTCATATATCCGCTTGTATTTTATCTTCTTTTCTTGATGTATACATGATGGCTTGGAGATAAACATGAATGTTTACTCAATCTTCTTTTCCAAGCCATGCTTGCAATAAGCTCCACTCTAGATGACCATTCTTCATATAAACCCTTGGATAGAATCTTGGTCATCATATAATCTTCTAGAGTCCAACAAATGAACTCCAAGCTTTTCCATGGACAAGATCTAAAGAATATCTCAATGAAAACATTAGTCCATAGAGATTGTCATTAATTACCAAAACCACACATGAGGGCTCGTGCACTTTCAGGGGGCCCCACAGGCGCTAGACGCCCCTAGCGCGGTCCAGGGGTGGGCCGTGGCTGGGCCCCACCTGGGCGCCTCCGGCGTCTCTTCGAGTTGCCCTCTCGCCTATAAATTGTCTTCGTCCCGAAAACCCTCGATACCCGATCATATTTTCCAGAAAACATCCGAGGCTCCCGATGTCGCCAACCCTAGATCGGGAGGGTTCTGAAGCTCTTCCTGGCACCATGCCGGAGGGGGAGATCGTCACCGGAGGCATCTACACCACCATGCCTACCTCCGGAGTGATGCGTGAGTAGTCCACCACGGGACTACGGGTCCATGGCTGTAGCTAGATGGTTGTCTCTCTCTCTTGTACTCCATTGTCTAGATCTTGTGAGCTGCTAACCTGATCAAGATCATCTATTTGTAATACTACATATTGTGCTTGCGAGGATCCGATGTATTATGGAGTCATGACATTATTGTTCTTTTTATTTATCATATGTTTTATTTATGATCTTGCATGCTCTCTGATGCTTGTGGATGCTTTGGCCGAAGTAATTGCTAGTGTCTTTAGAGAGGGTATTTATGCTAGATAGTGGGTTCATGCCTCTCTTGTCTGAGCTCGAGTTGACAGAAACAATTAAGTCTTGAGATGTGTTGTTGCTACTAGGGGTAAAACAACGGTGTTTATTGCTATATGTTGTAACCATTGCTTACATTACGCACCATGCTTATTGCAATTATCTGTTGCTTGCAACTTAATACTTTCGGGTGACATGATAGATAGCGATCCCGGGGTGGATTATTAGTCATAGATGCAGTTGGATAATGGTCTATGTATTTTGGCGTAATAAAACGGTGAACTTTGTGTAATGATAGTATTGTGTCGTGCCCATGTTTGTCAATTGCCTCGCTGTAATTTGTTTATCTAACATGTTTTTTTAGAGACACCGCTAGTGAACTGTGGACTCCGGTCCTATTTTTCTATATTGTTTACAACCGTTTCCCATAGCTTTTCCTAATCATTTGCTCGCTGGTCATTTTTGCTCTTTTATTATTTTACACATATATGTTTAATTCTTTGTGTTCAGCAAGCCAGAGAGATTGACAACCTCTCTGTTTCGTTGGGGCAAAGTAGTTTGTTCGTGTGTGCGCAGGTCCAGGTCAACAGCTCTTTTCAGCGCCATTGCCGTTGGCACCTTTCCGAAGCCTTCTCCAAGTTCTACTGGTTCGATAAACCTTGGTTTTGTATCAAGGGAAAATTGCCGTTACGCTGCATCATACCTTTCTCTTGGGGTTCCCAGCGAACGTGTGATACACGCCATCACGGGATCTGGGGCGGCGACCCCGGTCTGCGGCGCCTGCACAGAGTGTTCTTTTTGGCCTACCGTGAGCGTCCGCGCGTGAGGTGTGGCGGCGGCTGAAGGTGCGTGGGGAGGCGGCGCGGTGCTCACGATTGGCCTTGCGGCGGCGTCGTGGGCATCTATTCAGCGCTACACTAGTACAGAAAATCCTTTCTGTGGCGCACCCAAAACGCTTTCTTTGGCGCATGGTGGGTGCGCCACAGAAAGCTCGCCACAAAAATATTATTTCTGTGGCGCACCCTGTCTGTGCGCCACAGAAATATCACAATTCTGTGGCGCACGCCGTCCGTGCGCCACAGAATAACTTTCAGTGGCGCATCCCAGTGGCGTGCGCCACAGAAATGGGTGCGCCACAGAATTAAAAACCAGTGCGCCACAGAATAGTTGTATACGTATTCGCAATTTGCTGCTTCCCGCTATACAAATACAGGTATATTACAGTATTTATACATAAATACTTGTATATTGCAGTATTTATACAGAAATAATATAAACAATAATATATTTTGACACGGTATATGAAAACAGACACATTATACTATATCATCACATACTTAGAGCCCAAGATACATACATATAGTGACAAATGCCAAATTAATTGTACAAAAGTTCATCTCATGTCACATAAGTCATAGTACAAATGAATTTGTCACCGCCAAAACTATGATCAAATAGAGAACAGCCGCGATGATGGTGAGCAAGAGCAGGAGCATGATCATGGAGTCTTCTTCTTGAGCGGCGCCGGGAACGGTTTGTAGCCGTCTTTCGTCGTCACGTCCTGCTGTCATTCTGCAGGGCTAGGTGTTCTTCGATATCCCTCTGACACAACCCTGGAGATGGATACAACCATGTATTAGTGTTCATATTTGTAACCATGTCAATATTTGTGCAGTGTCAATATAGGTTATATATTGGTTAATAATATAAATAGATTGAGTATGATAAGTCTATAGTAAAGAAAATAAAGAAGCACTAGTTGCGAGTATGCATGATTTATCCTACCATTGGCTTTGTTGAAGGCCCCCCTGATGTCACAACATCGTCGTAGATGATTTGCGACAACTCCATCTGGATGAGATGGAAGTCTTCTCTAAGCTTATCATCGGTGATTTCCCCCGCAAATTTGGTCCATTCTCGGAGACTAGATGGCAACTTTGTTTTCAGTGCATCCCGGACAAGCCCTTTCATGTGATGGAGGACGTAGAAGGCATCCTTCACGCTGCCATGCTTCTGCTTCATGCAATCGAACTGGGTCACATGCCTGAACCGGTGTTTGTTGTCATTCGTGAGACATTCTCCCTTCGTCTGTCCTTTTTCGAAGTGGCCTCCCTTTTGGGCGTAGCCCTCGAGAGCACCCTTTATTCTGGTGTAGTCTTTCTTCTTGCTCGAACTCCCCGAGTCAAAATAAGTGGCAATGGACCACCTCGGGCTTAGGACGATGAGTATGCAGTCCTTGTCCCTGGTCGAAAGAAATGCAGTGGAAAGGATCAACAACGGAAGAAATCTATAAGAAAGCATAAGATACGACGGCGGCGAGCGGATGTGTACTTACTCCGGAAAGAAAGGCAGAAGAAGGTTGTTCTTCCTTTTGTTGTTCATCATGAACCTCTGGAGGTACTTGATAACCCACAAGTATAGGGGATCGCGTATAGCCTTTTCGATAAGTAAGAGTGTCGAACCCAACGAGGAGCTAAAGATAGGATAAGCATTCTCTCAAGTTCTATCAACCACTGATACAACTCTACGCACACTAAACGTTTACTTTATCTGGGAAATAAAACTAGACTACAATACGGGTATGAGAGATAGCTTTGCGCGATAATAAATACAAGAAATTAAATGTTAGTGCTGCAGCAATAAAGTACACTAAGTAACCATAAACTAACAGTACCATGAGTGTGGAAAAGTGGTGGTAAGTGTGATGGCTTTGTACTAGATTAATTAGTGAAGGTACTTGGTTCATTGTCTTCGATGCAGTTTTCTATGTGGGAGAGGCTAAATATACGTGTACTCCACTAATTGGGATTACAAGTACTATAAGATTAGATTGTTAGCAAACATCCGTATATACTAACAATGCATTAAGGTTTCCCCAACCATAGCCTTAAGTTTATGGTCCTCTTACTCCCATACGTGTAACTAACCGATTCGAGTACTCAGGTTTCTGTCGCTCCGACAGGCCTACCACCTTCGTTTACAAATACTACTAACCCCATGGTGTTGATCCATGCGCGCACAATATAATGGACACCAAAGGACAGTACCATATCAACATACAACTCTAATGAATCAAAGACATTCAACCATTCAATCTAAGAACTAATAAAGTACGAAACATGACATAGATCATAGGATAATTATTATAGCATCAAACACCATGTTTACATAGGACGGTACAGAGGTGTGTGGGAGGATGAACCACTGTATACAAGGAGAAATTGGCGATGGAGATGGCGGTGAAGACGGTGAAGGGGACAGCGAGGAGCGCAGGGCGGCGCCGGCGCCGACGGCATCAAGGGGATGCGCTGCCCCTTAGCCCCCTTCCTCCATGGCTTCTTGGGAGCCCTACCCCATGGAGATGAGGTCCATGGGGAGGCAAAAACGTGGCTTTGGTGGCTAGAAATTCGTGGGTATGGGGTGTTCTCCACGAATTAGGTTTCCTCCCTTTATATAGCTTCTCGGATTCCCGTCATCCCATCTAGGGTTTCGGTAAATCGGGCTTATCTCGGCCGTCCAGACTCGGATTGGGCCGAATTTTATGTCCAGATCCATTAGGAGAAAATTCCCTGCAACTTTCGCGACTAGACTTTTTCCGTTTGACGTCGTCTTCTGTCGGTAAGTGACAATCTTCAAAAAGAGTTTTCAGACAGATTTCAGGAAAGTCCCAATTCGACTCCAACAAGGTTTCCTCTTGTTTTGATAATTCCTACACATCAAAGAGTAAAACAAGAACTTGTGCACTTTTGCAACTATTAATAGGTTAGTCCAAATAAATCATAAACTTAATAAAAAACAAGTGTCAAAGGCATAATATGAACATAAAACAATCAAAAATTATAGATACGTTTTGGACGTATCAACGTCCCCAAGCTTAATTCCTGCTCGTCCTCGAGTAGGTAAATGATAACAAAATAATTTTTGATTGTAAATGCTATGATCAGATCTTTAACAATTGCATGATGTATGGATAATAAAACTTAACAATCATGTTACCTAATGAAAAGTATCAACGAACTAAGAGCTTATAACATGAAATTTGTAAACATTAACAAGATTGTAATGACCATAATAAATTATGATAGAGTGGTATCTCGCTTGCCCTTAATTGTGGAGCAAAACATAAATGCCAAGTCACCTCTGAAGTTCAAGTGAACACTAGATGTAAGATATCAAAGGTAAAAGCATCATAGTTATACCGCAGATAACTGTATTCTGGGACAAGCACATTACACTAAGAATGACAGTTATGCTCTCGAGAAGGTACTCAAAGAAATGATGGTGACTCAACATAAAAATAAAAGATTGGCCCTTCGCAGAGGGAAGCAGGGATTAAATCATGTGCTAGAGCTTTTTAAGGTTTTGAAATCATAAAGAGAATAAAAACATAAATTTTGAGTGGTGTTTGTTAATTGTCAACGAATGGCAGCGGATGAAAACAGTATTCCCCCTATCAAACAGACTTTTAAGAGCGGCTCCCATGAAGGACGTTATTTCTACCAGCAAGGCAGATCATCCCTCTTTCTCTTTTGTTTACACATGCAGATATTTCACTGGTGTCATTGCTTGTCTGATAAATCAGGACAAAAATGTGAAGAGAATTAAGCGGTTAAAGTTGTAATTAATTGGGACTGGCCACCCGTTGCCATCTCTTTTTGCAAAATTAATGGATAAGCGGATGTATATGCCACTAGTCCGGTGGTAAAGTCTGTTTGACAAGTTGAATACAGAATAACCCACTACTTCCTCATGAGCTGGTAAACATTGACACAAAAAGGGAGTAATAACAGTTTTGAATAGTTTAAATGTAGCACATGAAGTATTTACTTGGAGTGGCAAGGAAATACCACATATAGGAATTTTTGGTGGACTCTTTTGGAATAACTTGGTTTTAACGATTTTGGATGCACGAGCAACATTCCCGTTCAGTACAAGTGAAGACTAGCAATAGACTGGGAAGCGACAATCAAGAGAGCAATAACTGTCATAATCATACTTGCGACAGAATAAAATTAACGGAGGCATAAAAATGATACTAAAACTCTGAGGCAAAATAGATCATCAAGGCTTAATTGACTTTTATTTTTCAGTCATGAACATGTGTGAGCATGTGCCAAGTCGATTCAAGTAAATCATTCAGAGGAGGATACCACAATTCCATACCATCTTATGAACAGGAAAATGCATGTTAATATCAAAATAACATAATATGCACTATTAGCTAGTTGAGACTAACCATAAGAAAACATAAACTACTAAACAGTATTATTCACACATCATTTTTAAGTTTCAACAGTAATCCATTAACCAAGTAAATATTGAAAACAGAGGATAAATAAAATATGTGACGATCAACTTATTAATGTAACCGGTGTTTGATACTAAGATAAATAAATAATAAGATATAGACGCTCCAAGAACAGCACATATGATGTGAAAGAATTAAATATAGTTTCACTAGAGATGAGCTGATAATTTTGACGATGAAGAAGGGATGACTTGGCATCCCCAAGCTTAGACGCTTGAGTCTTCTTGAAATATGCTGGGGAGATCCATGGGAGACTCCCCAAGCTTAAGCTATTAACTCTTCTTAATCCTATTATATCACTCTTCTCTCTTGACCCTTGAAAACTTCCGGCACACCAAACTCAAAGTAATCTCATTAGAGGGTTAGTGCACAATCAAAAACTCACATGTTCTGTAAGGACGCAATATGACCGTTACTTTAAACATTAGCTACAGCCACTGATGTTACGTGAAGCTCTTCCACCCAAAAAAGAATTCCACTCAACACTAGTAAAAGAGAGAATGCAAAATAAATGACATAATCTGTCTAAAACAGAACAGTCCGCAAAAACGAATTTTTTCGAGGCACTTACGTTACTCAGATCGAAAAACTTTGAACTAACAAAAGATGCATACATATATCAGGATTACGCACAAACATTTTCAGATTTAATTCAATCTGGTGATTTTATGAATTTCGTACAGTGAACAACATAAATCTGTTCCTGCGCAGCAATCAAAATTTTAGCCATCTTATCATTAGAGACTACTCTTGGCACAACAATATATGAAAGTAAAGATACAAAGGAGTTGCTACAGAAGTAAACAAACTACTTGACTTAATAAAAGAAAAATTGCAGAAAAAAAATAATGGGTTGCCTCCCATAAGCGATTTTCTTTAACACCTTTTAGCTAGACACTTATTGCAATACATAATATTTCCAAAGTGCTGCTATTAAACCAATCAAATTTTGTTTTTAAGTTACAGAAATGTTACTTAAATGGCCAACTTTAAATGAAAGGTAAGAACCATTAATAATCAAATGAAAACACAAAGAGGCCACTCTTGCAACAAAAGTCAGAATCTGTCCAGAAAAACAGCAGCTGGCAAACGTAATTTTTAGGTGCTCTAAAACATGTCCGAAATTTTAGCCAATTTTTTTGCATACGAGGATTCGGTGGTACAACATCAGTAATTTTTTCGTGATTTTTAGAGCTTCCATAAAATATGAAAAATCGCGCAATGAGCAGTAGATACCTAAAACAGAAAATCACTTTTTACATATGCATCAACTAAGCTAAAAGGGTTAAACTTGGTACATTATTTTTGATAAACTAAAAGACCAGGGCTAAGCAAGACCTAAACATGCTAGCTACATCAATGAAAAATCTAAATAAAAATCGAAAGTAAAACCTATTTAGAATACAAAGAAAGAACCTAATAAAGAAACAAAAGAAAAAAATATTTTTGTTGTTTTGAATTTATAAGTGAAAGTAAAGAAGCAATAAAAACCAAATAAAGATCCTAATAAAACTAAAGAAGGTAAAACCAAGACATATAAAAACAATTATAATACAAGTTAAGACAATACATATCGTGTGGACGGGTAATATAGAGTATGAACGAGACAACCTCATGTTAGTTGATGAATATGGGGATGACTCGGGCATCCCCAAGCTTAGATGATTGTATCTTCTTGAATATGTTCTAGAGATGCACCTACACATCCCAAGTTTGAGCTCTTGCGTCTTCTTGTTCATCTCATATCGCCTTATTGGTTAGAACTTATAGCTACATCCACATAAAACTTCACAAACTCGTTATAGTAGGGTTAGTACTCATTAAATAAAATCCACTCATGTTCAAGCATTTGACAAATTGCATAATATTTATTTAACATTAGCTACTGTATATACCGAGGTTCTTATTATTTTTGTTGTCCGTCGAAAAACTAAGGAAATCAAGAGAACCTAAGTACAATATTGAATAAACACAATAGAAATCTGTCAAAACTGAACAGTCTGTAAAGATGACACTCAACGAGATAGTTAAGTAGCTCAAATCGAAAAACTTTTAACTAATGAAAGGCAGATCATAATCTCAGTTTTACGCACAAAAATTTTCAGGTCAAAATACTATTCTGAGATTTTATAGCGATTTTTTATAGTGAAGCACAGGAATCTGTCTAAATTGAACAGTCGGTGAAGATCGAATTTTTCGAGACAACTACGTAACTCAAATCACAAAAAGTTAGTCTAATGAAAGAAAGATAATAAGCAGGGCTGTGCGCTCAAGAAATTTCAGATCAATATCACGTTCCGTGATTTTAAACATCTTATACGGTGGAGCACAGAAAATCTGTTTCTGGACAGCAAAGCAAAACTATCAACTTTCAATTAACTAGAGACTATAATTAGCATTTTATTTTTATGTACAGAGGTATATACACAATATTTACATGTTTTTGGAATAAGCTTCCATGGAAAGATTTGCTTTGGTTTCATAGGCATGAACACAAGTGTTCAAGGTCGACCCCACTTAACCATTGCTCATCTTTCCAATCACTCTCTTTTTGAAAACGTTTTTAGATAACAAGTACAACTATTTTTTTTGTAATTCGCATTCCCTATCTATACTAAGATAGAAAACAACTTAGAACTGAAAAATAAAAATTACTTAGAGGTAAAGCAAACAAGTGCACACGAATATTCACCTACGCTATGGCTCCCCAGCAACGGCGCCAGAAAAGGTCTTGATAACCCACAAGTATAGGGGATCGCGTGTAGCCTTTTCGATAAGAGTGTCGAACCCAACGAGGAGCTAAATGTAGGATAAGTATTCTCTCAAGTTATATCAACCACTGATACAACTCTACGCACACTAAACGTTTACTTTATCTAGGAAATAAAACTAGACTACAATACGGGTATGAGAGATAGCTTTGCGCGATAATAAATACAAGAAAGTAAATGTTAGTGCTGCAGCAATAAAGTACACTAAGTAACCATAAACTAACAGTACCATGAGTGTGGAAAAGTGGTGATAAGTGTGATGGCTTTGTACTAGATTAATTAGTGAAGGTACTTGGTTCATTGTCTTCGATGCAGTTTTCTATGTGGGAGAGGCTAAATATACGTGCACTCCACTAATTGGGATTACAAGTACTATATGATTGGATTGTTAGCAAACATCCGTATATACTAACAATGCATTAAGGTTTCCCCAACCATAGTCTTAAGTTTATGGTCCTCTTACTCCCATACGTGTAACTAACCGGTTCGAGTCCTCAGGTTTCTGTCGCTCCGGCAGGCCTACCCCCTTCGTTTACAAATATACTAACCCTAGGGTGTTGATCCATGCGCGCACAAATATAATGGACACCAAAGGACAGTACCATATCAACATACAACTCTAATGAATCAAAGACATTCAACCATTCAATCTAAGAACTAATAAAGTACGGAAACATGACATAGATCATAGGATAATTATATAGCATCAAACACCATGTTTACATAGGACGGTACAGAGGTGTGTGGGAGATGAACCACTGTATACAAGGAGAAATTGGCGATGGAGATGGCGGTGAAGACGGTGAAGGGGACAGCGAGGAGCGCAGGGCGGCGCCGGCGCCGACGGTGGCGCGGGGAACTCCTCCCGCGCCGCCGGCATCAAGGGGATGCGCCGCCCCTTAGCCCCTTCCTCCATGGCTTCTTGGGAGCTCTCCCCCATGGAGATGAGGTCCATGGGGGAGGCAAAACGTGGCTTTGGTGGCTGAAAATTCGTGGGTATGGGGGTGTTCTCCACGAATTAGGTTTCCTCCCTTTATATAGCTTCTCGGATTCCCGTCATCCCATCTAGGGTTTCAGTAAATCGGGCTTATCTCGGCCGTCCAGACTCGGATTGGGCCGAATTTTATGTCCAGATCCATTAGGAGAAAATTCCCTGCAACTTTCGCGACTAGACTTTATCGTTTGTGACGTCGTCTTCTGTCCGGTACGTGACAATCTTCAAAAAGAGTTTTCAGACAGATTTCAGGAAAGTCCCAATTCGACTCCAACAAGGTTTCCTCTTGTATTTTTGATAATTCCTACACATCAAAGAGTAAAACAAGAACATTGTGCACTTTTGCAACTATTAATAGGTTAGTCCAAATAAATCATAAACTTAATATAAAAACAAGTGTCAAAGGCATAATATTAACATGAAGCAATCAAAAATTATAGATACGTTTTGGGTGTATCAGTACTCCGTGGCCATGGTCCGTGTCCTTGATCCTTCCACCAGCTGACTGTCACGCATGTAGTAGGGATCCACTACCGTGACGTACGGGGTATCATCTCTCTGGATCTTCCTCGCCATATTGATCGCGTATAGGCGGACCAAATTATAGTCCAGCCATCTAGAATGAAACAGGTTGAAGACGTCCTCGAACGCTATGAAGAACAGATCGGGGGGGCTTCAGTAACGAAGTCCACGTTCTTTAGCACCTGGACCGTGAACACCGGGTAATTTGGATTCTTGTCTTTAAGAAGCAGGCCTTCTACCGTCAATATATGTTGATGCAAAGAGTGCATGGGTCCTTCTGTGAGGCAGAGCAGCTCCGGAGGCAGTATCGGTTTACCAGCTTCGTGAACGCGGGGTGATATCATGTCTTCATGACCCCGGATAACCGTAGGAGCTAGCTGGCTCGTAGAGATGCCTTGCCTACTTCTCTTCCTAGGTTTCTTGATCTTCATCTCTGGGGATGGTGGGGGTGCAGTGAACCCCGCGCAAACCGTCTGTTGCAGTGTGCGAGGGCTGAAAATGTTCCCGGTTTGTCTGGAGCTTGATCGCCGGCTTCCGAAGGCGTGTTTTGAGAAAAACTCAGGCGCTGGCATGTAGTGCGATGACCAGGTTGATCACCGTGAGCGCGGAAGGGTTCTCATCCATAGCAGGCATGTACAAATCTTTGCTCGCGCCCGTGTTGAGGAAGCCATTGACGTCGATATTATCATCATCATCGTCGTTGCCATCAAGTTGAGGTGCAACGTCTTTGGCTTCGGACGGCTGTTGCGGTACAGACATTCCAACAGTCTTTGGTGGCGGCTGGTGGTGGCGACTGCTGCTTGTGGCGCCGGTTCCTTCCAACAGGTTTTCGTGGTGGCTTCGAGGGCCGACGATCGGGGGCCGGAGTTTAGAGGTGGCGCCGTGTGGAGCGGCGCCTTAACCCTGAAGAACCCCGGCCCCCCAAACGAATTTGGGTCTTCGGCCATTACAGGACCCACTTGGGGCAATTTCCAAGGAGCATGTGCTCCTCGGCTCCCGGAGGTTGCATGGGGGGTCGATGGCACTAAAACTCAGGCACTAGCTCAGTCACCTTGACCCTCATCACGGCCTCGCTCATTCTAGTGTTGTGCATATCACGGCACATTGGTTGTGTGAGCATGCCCTCAGCAACTTCCTTCAACTCGTCGTCGGGTACCATACTATGCAGGAGTATGCAAGGCGTGTCCTTTTGTGAACAAATGTTGGGCATCATGAGGTGGCAGTCATAAAAGGCAGAGTTATAGAAGATGACGCGGACTAAGTAATTAATTAGTTACCTTGTCGATGGCGTTGAGCTCGGCTAATGTCGAGACAAGGGCGCGGTGCCGGCGGCCGGCCTAACATTCTCCTCCAGCCGCTCGGGTGGTGGCGCCTCGGTATCTTTCGCAGGAGGGGGCGTCGGTGCGACAAAATGGACCGGCGACTGCACCGCGGCGTTGGGCGTTGGGGTCACCAGGTCCGGCGACACGTCCTGGTTCATGGTTGAGTTGCTGCCGCTGAAGCTGGGCACGTGTATCGGCCCCTGTCGACCTCCAGCATTCCAAGAAGCTAACCCCTCCATCAACCCAGGGGGTAAGAATGCCCGGAGCTTCTCCTCCACTAACTTGTCGACCGTGCTGGAGTCCACTTTTCCCTGCTCTAGTGACTCCACCTTCTTCCTTAGCTCCACCACCTCGGCTTTATCCGCCCTCGTCCTCCTCCTCTCCTTTCTCTTCTCCGGGTCAGATGAGTAGTACTGTAGGAACTTCATACTCGTACCAAAGCCGGACACATGACCAGCTGACGTCGGCGGCTTCGACTTGTCCCTTTCCTTGAAAGCGTTCGTCGCCCTGTTGAAAGTCGTGTCTCACGGCTCCGTCGACCCCTGGGACGACGGGCCATCCTCAGCGTCAGCCTTCAACTCCTCCTCCTGCAGACAAAGGAAATTAAGGTGAACCCATGTAGAAATATGGCTTCGTTATCTAATTAGATCAGCGCAATGGATTTTGAGATATCCGCGGAAATTAAATTCCTTACCAGCAATTTCTCGAATTTCTTCACATCTTCATCGTCGGTAACGAATTCCCCCGCCGGGTTCAGATAGTGCGGGACCGGACAAAGTTCCTCACTTGCTCGTCCGTGATTTTGTGGCACGGGTTCTCTTTTCCCAGACGTGCAACAATGGCATCCTCCTTGTCCCAAACGGGCTGTTTTCCTCGGTAACCGCCGCTTCCCAAACGGTGGTTACCTATGTTCAGGTCCCGCATATCCTTCCCCCACTTGGTCCATTTTTAGCCTCCTCAGACTTTAAGGACTCCTTGAATATCTCGAACTCTTCTTTGTCGAGCGTCGGGTCTTTGGCACTTATCTTCTCCCAGCTGTCACCTTATTGATCTTCTTCTTCACCCGGAATCTTCAGCTGCTCAAGGCGGTGCTCATCTTCGTGATGGCTAAACTGTCCACCTTTTTGTTGAACGGAAGCGGGAACATGTATCGTTGGTGAAGCTTCATGAGGAGGTTTTCGACCAAAGCCTCATTGGCCTTGCTTCTGAGGTCCTTCGTGTTGATCGACATGCTTTCCCGGACGATGCACCTAGTTGCATGTTGTACCCTTTGGCAAGCTTTTTCGGCTCCACTGGTAGGCCACTTGTCGTGACCTTGGTGAACACGTCTGTGACGTTGTTGAGCGCTTGCGGTGTCCGATCCCTCCTTTGCTTCTTCTGCTTCCGAGCGGTCGGGGTGTTACCGGTAGCACCATCCGTGTGGTCGCCACTGTCGTCGTATCGGCATCTTGGATAGGAGACGGGGTCCTGCTAGCCGAGGGTGAACGTAGGGCAAGAAGGTGGACGTCGTCAAGGTCGGGATTGTACACGGCGGTTTACCCAGCTTCAGGCACCACGGCGGTGGCGGTGCCCTACGTGCTGCTATAACTCACTATAAGGCAATATCGCCGTGAACAGGTTACAATGAGTTGGTTGTGTATAGAGAGTTGCCCTAAAGGCGTCCCGAGGTCCAGCTTATATAGGCGGCTGGACCTAGGGTTACAAGGTGAATACGTATCCAGCAAGTATACGGAGTCCTAAACCTAGCCGGCAAGTATGCCGCCTTCCGTCTTGGTCTTGGTGGCTTCATGGGCTTCAGTCTTGGGCCTCCTCCTTGCCGGCATCCGCCTTCCTTGGTCGTCAGCTATCTGGGCCGCCCGGTAGGCAAAGCCTTCACCACCACTGCGGGCCACCCTGGACTAGCCGGATTGATCCATGCTGGTGATACCCCTAGTAGGTATATCCCCAACATTAGCCCCTGGGAGGGTTCGAGTTCTTCAGGCGCCGTCTTCTTTGTCGGCAACGTCCGCCTTGTCTTGTAAGCGTCTGAAGAGCTTGAAGCATTCCATAGTTGAAAGTAAGCGGCGGTCCGCCTAAAGTAGTCGGACAACTTGCCGCCATCATGGGAAAGACGGCCTGACCATTGTCAGGAATCTTCCTGGCACCAGTCTTGTCAATTGACTAGGCTCGTCAAATGTTGACGGATGACGCCATGCAGTCCACGACAGTTTGGACTTGGGCATGCGTCATGATGGTTTCTCCACACGCACAGAAATCGGAGCGAGGCCGCAGACGCCGTTGCCACGACGTGCAAATCGTGGGCACGTGGCGGAAATCTCGCGTCCCCCTAATTTTAGGCACGGATCTTGGCGCGTGGGGATAAATACCCCAAAGGGCACATCGATGCACTTCTTCCTCATTCGCACACCCACCGTGGCCTCCTCACCTTCCCGAGCTCAACTCCTCCTCGAACTCAACTCCGGCGAGCACGAGCAGCGCCCTCTCCCCCAAATGGCGAGCACTCAGCAGGATGCGGCGGCGACGGCGGCACTGGCTGCGGCTTCAACGACCCCCGCCGGATCTGGATCTATCCCAGCGGCGGCGGCGGCGCCCGCAGGTGCATCGATTACCTCCCCGCGGCCACCGTGGCCACGGGCGGGGTTTCTACTTCTTCCCCAGCTCCGACGACGCCTGCGACCGCCGCTCCAACTTTTCCCCTCCCATCCCTCGCGGCTACCAGCTCAGAGGCCGCGGCGGAATCTGCCGCCGACGAGGATGACGACGTCGAGGAAGAGGAAGAGGCTGGAGACCTGGGTTCCAGGTACTGGCTGCCGTCAGTTATGACGTCAGCATATCTGAAGGAACTGGAGGAAGGCGGATACATTCCGCCAAAGACGGAATGCTCCTGGAGGGTTCCAGGCGACGAGGCGGTGCCTGACCCCCAAGACGGCGAGCGTGTCATGTTGGCTTCGCATAGCCTTCGCGGTATGTCTCTGCCGCTTTCCGCCTTCTTCTTGGCGGTGCTTAGTTTTTATGGGCTGCAGCCACACAACATAGCGCCCAACAGTATTCTAGTGCTAGCCGGCTTCCAGGCTTTGTGCGAAGGGTACTTAGGCATAGCTGCGTCCATAGAGCTGTTTAAGTACTGCTTCCTGTGCCGCCGGCAAACCATACCAGGCGGCCACCTAGCAACCTGCGGTAGTGTTACGTTCAACTGCCGCCAACCCGACTGGTACCCAAAAATACCATACATCGAGTCGGTGAAGCACTGGACCAGCACTTTCTTTTACTGCAAGGACATCCCGACACCTGGCAGCACGCAAGGGATGCCAGCCTTCGTCAACGGTCCGCCAACCCACAAGGCTTGCTGGACAGCAAAAGTGCCGCTCAGCAGCTTGCCGAAGAACTTCGAGTTGCCGTTAGGCGGATCGAGTTCTTGACGAAGACGATGTTGGCTCCACGACTTGACGGAGTTGACACCGTCATTGCTGGGTGTCGAGGAAGATTATGCCTCTCCGCCATCGCCCACTGAAGATGTGCGAGTACAAGGCGGACGACGCCGGCAACAGCACCCTTGATCAGGATGCCTTGGATACCGGCTTAGAGAGCTTATCAAGCCTCTGTCGGTGAAGGCGGCTGAAGGCGTCGCCATGTTCACTCATAACAACCCAGCCCCAGCGGTAAGTGAAAGCTACTTTGTTATTTCACTAACATCCTTGCCCACTAGGTACTGAATTAATATTGTCTTGCTTCCTTTTCAGCTACAAACCTTGGGAGAGGACGAGCTGGCCCCAAACTGGTATGATACAGGTGCCAGCAAGTCGAAGAAGCGCAAGCTGAGCTCCTCCACCAAGGATTTGGAGAAGAGGAAGAAGGCGGCCACCTCTGCCGACGCAGAGGATGAGACCGTGGGGAACGTTCCCTTGAACGGTTAGCAAACTTTGGCTTCCCTGACTTGGATATTTTAATATGTTTGTGCTGACAAACTTGCATGTTTCTGCTTACAGAGGCAAGCCTACCATGCCCAAACTCCGCTCCAACTTGAAGATTGCTGCCGGCAGGGGCAAGCCACCACGTTCTTCTCCAGCTGCTGCGCCGACAACGCCCACAGTTGGCGTTCCCGTGGTTGTGTGCCAGGGAACGTACACAGCTGCCGGTACCGCAGAGGCGGCTACAGAGAAGATGGCGGGCAAGAAATCAGTTGCCGGCATAACTTTTTCCAAGACGGCTGAAGCTTCGGCTAGTGATGCCGCTCGATTTATCGCCATGAAGCAGGAGATGGATGACCAGATGGCGGCCGAACAAGGCGGATCGTCCACTCATCCTGGCTCCCAACCTGGCAAAGGGTTGCAAGACCCCCGGCAAACACTGAAGACCATGCGTGACGGTACCCGCAACTGGTACGCACACATGGACGAACTCCACGACACCCTGCACGGACAACTTGAGGTAAAATAGCCTATGGTCCCAGCCCCCGAGCACTTTGGCGGCTGAAAAATTTAGCCGGCAAAGTGGTCTCGTTGACTAAATAGCGCTAACCATAATGTTGCTTTCGTGCATGCAGGCCGTTCTTGCTTCCAATCTTGAGCTATTTCGTGCTCAAGAGATGAAGAAGAAGGAATGCGAGGAACTGCAGCAGGACGTGGAGTTGAAGAACGCCCAAATTGCGAGTTTGGAAGAAGCTCGCAAGAAGGATGAAGGTGACAAAGCTTTCTTTGCCTTCTTTTCGTCCGACTTCTTTTCCTTTTCCGACAAGTATTTTAGTCGTCTTTTCTTTTTATTTGTAGAATTATTAAACACTGCGCAAGATATTCTCAAGAACTCCACTGACATGCAAGCTTTGATGAACGAAGCTGCAGATCTTGCCGGGCTGGTGACCAAGCTGAAGGCGGATCACGCCAAGGAGCTGGATGATCGTGCGTTGGCTCATGCTGCCGAAGTTAGCAAGTTGACTGGACAACTTGAGGCCATGAGCAACAACCTTGACCAGGTGAACAAGAACGCCAAGGAGCAGCAGGACCAACTGTCAAAGGCGGTCCAGCTAGCCCAAGAAACGCTTGAGAACCATCTGGATGAGGTCAACGCCATCCACGACCATGTCTTGGGTATGCCTCCAGTCCTTCATTTTGTCACCTTGCTTTCTTGATACTTGAAGCTGCAGTGTGTAACTTTGTGTTTGTGCAGTGCCGGCTAGCTTGGGAGATGACCTGGCCACAACGCCGCGCCTTGCTCGGATCTTGAAAATTGGCGAAATCGTCAACCAGATTGTCGGCGCCGGCAAATCATTTGCCGCCAAGTTCTACCCTGGGGAAGACGGCGATCCCGTCATCTTCGATGCTCTGCCGGAGTTGCTGGAGAAGGCGACAGCTGAACACGACAACACACTACGCTCAGCAGCACGAGGCGGTGCCAAGTTGGCATTGGCGATGACGGCGGCGTGGTACCCGGAGGCTGATATTCATCAAGTCACCGAGTACTTCCCCACCGAAGACGAAAACAGCCAAGCCATCGTGATGCAGGACGTGCTGCGGTCTGTTCGCGGCTATGCGACCCGGGTTGCCAACATGGTTGACATCCGCAAGTTCTACAAGGAACACCCGGACCCGCATGTTGCCGTTGCTGATCCCTCCTTGGCAGATCCTGAAGCTTCCCGCGGCGAAGAAGGCGAAGCCGGAACCGACAAGCGCAGCCCCAAGGATGGCGGAGCCAGCCCCAAGAATGCCGGCGTTAGCCCCCAGGATCTCTCCACCAGCTCTACGAAGGCGGCAATCCCTTAGACTTCCTCCTGCAAAGGCAGCACAAAACACTGCGTTAATCTGTTAACGCATAAAACTTTATTTTGGGTTGTAAATATTTATGGGCCAACTTTTATGCTACACTTGGCGGTAGGCTTACTTAAGTGGCCCGCCTTAATATGTATCTCGCCTGCATGTTTAGCTTTTTCATATGTTGGCGGAACCTCATCTTAGTTACTTTAGCTGAGCCAACCAGGTGCAATACCAACTAATTTAGACTCAGAGACCAAAGCCAGCATGTTGGTGCCAACGACATACTACTAGGCGACCCACATACAAACAGACAGATAAGCATATTAGGCGGTGCAAAGATTGTTTGCGTTTTTAGCCGGCAGACGGCAAATGTCAAAAAAGTTTGGACCTTAGCACGGAGCAAAACTTATTTTATTTGGTAACTTTTATGACAACAGATATATGATTGCGAGAAAAGACAAAAGATGGCATGATCCCAAAACTGAATGAGCAAACCACAGACTTTTATTTCATAATCATATAGTACTTATTACAATGTGGAAATTGCTAAGTGTAAAAAGGACGTAGCTGCTCAATGTTCCAGGGTCGCTTGGTTTCTTCGTACTTGTCGTCAACCTTCCTTTTGCGCTTGCGACCTCGCTTCTTCTTGTATCCGTCACGTGCATCGACCAAGTAATAAGAACCATTGAGCAACACCTTACTGACCACAAAAGGTCCTTCCCAAGGCGGGGATAACTTATGCAAGCCCTTTCTATCTTGGATTAGGCGGAGAACCAGGTCACCCACTCTAAAACTTCTTTGCCTCACCCTTCTGCTGTGATAACGCCTCAAACTTTGCTGATAGATGGCGGATCGCGCAAGGGCAACATCTCGTTCTTCATCAAGTAGGTCAAGGCCATCCTGTCTTGCATCTTCTGCGTCCTCCTGGACGTAGGCTTGGATTCTGGGAGAATCGTACATCATGTCGGTTGGCAACACTGCTTCTGCGCCATAGACTAAGAAGAAAGGAGTAAACTTGGTTGATCTGTTTGGAGTTGTGCGTAAACTCCAAAGGACAGACTGCAATTCATCCACCCAAGCCCCAGCCGCTCTGTGCAATGGTACTTCGAGACGTGGTTTGATTCCTTGTAGGACTAAACCATTTGTACGCTCTACTTGACCGTTTGCTTGCGGATGCGCGACGGAGGCTAGATCTAGGCGGATACCATGCTTATAACAGTATTCCTCGACTTCGCCTTGCGACAAGTTAGTGCCATTGTCGGTGATAATGCTATGAGGCACCCCGAACCGAGAGATTATTCCCCACAGAAAGTTTGCGGCTGTGGCGCCGTCTAGCTTTTTGATAGGCTTAGCTTCAACCCATTTGGTAAACTTGTCTACAGCCACAAGTAAATGTGTGTAGCCACCAGGCGCCGTTTTAAACGGACCAACCATGTCCAAGCCCCAGACTGCGAAAGGCCACGTGATGGGTATTGTTTTAAGCTCTTGAGCCGGCATATGTGATTGTCTGGCATAAAGTTGGCAGCCCCTGCACCTTTTAACAATGTCTTCTGCATCTTGCTTGGCTGTCAACCAATAGAAACCTTGTCGGAAGGCTTTTGAAACAAGGGCGCGTGAAGAAGCATGATGTCCACATACGCCGGCATGTATCTCATCCAACAATTCTCTGCCTTCTTCGGGCGAAATGCAGCGTTGGTAAACACCAGTGGTGCTACGCTTGTACAATTCACCTTTGATTATTGTAAATGCCTTGGCTCTTCTTATTATTTGCCTTTTCAAAACCTCATCATCCGGTAACTCCTGATTGATCAGGAAGTCCAAATATGGCGTCGTCCAATCCGGCTTTACCAAGTAGACGGCATAGCTAGCACTATCAACTGGTTCTGCCGACTCTGGGTCAAGGAGGTCTGCTCCTTTAATTGACGGCTTGTGTAGGTGTTCCAGGAAAACATCTTTTGGTACCTTTTTGCGTTCAGACCCCATTCTGGCAAGTGTATCTGCCGCCTCATTTTGAGTTCTTGGGATATGGCGGACCTCGTAGCCTAGAAAACACTTGGCGAATTCGTCAACGGTAGCTCGATATGCCGCCATTGTTTCGCTCTTTGTGTCCCAAGTACCACGTATCTGTTGCGCCACCAAATCTGAATCTCCGTAGCAGAGGACACGTTGGACGCCAAGTTCCTTGGCAATGTGTAAACCATGAAGGAGAGCTTCGTACTCAGCAACATTATTAGTTGCCTTGAAGTGTATTTGTAACACATAACTAAGCTTGTCTCCTTGAGGGTTTCTTAAAACAATGCCAGCCCCCGAGCCCTGGAGCATTTTTGATCCATCAAAGTGCATGATCCAGTATGCATCTTCAGGGAGAGGTACTTCGTCCATGGCCTCCGTCCAATCAGCTACGAAATCTGCTAAGGCTTGAGACTTAATGGCCGTTCTGGGCTTATACGAGATGTCGAAGGCGGCAAGTTCAATGCCCCATTTGGCAACGCGGCCTGTTGCATCTGTATTATTGATGATATCCCCCAGAGGTGCCTTGCTCACCACGGTTATTGAATGTTCCTGGAAGTAGTGCCTTAACTTCCTGGCGGCGTAAAAAACACCGTAGACCAATTTCTGGTAATGCGGATAACGCTGTTTTGAGGCGGAAAATACTTCACTGATGAAGTAAACCGGACGTTGTTCCGGCAAGTCTGAAATTTCCGTCTTGCGTTCCACAACCAGTACCACACTAACAACTAAGTTAGTTGCGGCAATATAGAGCAGCATTGGTTCCTGCGAACGAGGAGCTGCCAAAATTGGAGCAGACGTTAACGCGTCCTTGAGTTGCTGCAAGGCGGCGTCTGCTTCGTCTGTCCACTCGAAGTTGTCGGATTTCTTCAGAAGCCGGTAGAGAGGCAGCGCCTTCTCACCAAGACGGCTAATGAAACGACTGACGGCAGCCGCCGATCCGGCAAGTCGCTGCACGTCCTTCAGGTCCTTGGGCCTGGATATGTTGAGGATCGCTTTGATTTTTTCTGGATTCACCTCTATCCCTCGTTCGGAAACGATAAAGCCAAGCAATTTGCCGGCAGGAACCCCGAAGACGCATTTTTTCGGGTTGAGTTTCATCCTGTATACCCGGAGGCTATCAAAGGTTTCTCTCAAATCATCAAGCAAATCTGCCTTCTTTCTTGACATGACGGCAATGTCGTCAACATAGACGTGAACATTGCGGCCAATTTGCTCGTGAAGGCATCTTTGCATACACCGCTGATACGTTGCGCCGGCATTTTTTAGACCGAAGGGCATCGTGATGTAGCAGAAGGTCCCATAGGGTGTAGTGAACGCTGTTTTGATTTGGTCGGATTCTCGCATTTTGATTTGGTGGTACCCGGAGTACGCATCCAAAAAGCACAGCAGCTCGGAGCCGGCTGTGGAGTCTATGACCTGATCTATACGAGGCAAAGCAAAGTGGTCCTTAGGACAGCACTTGTTCAAACCGGTATAATCAATGCACATTCTCATTTCCTTATTAGGTTTTGGAACCATTACAGGATTTGCCAACCAATCAGTGTGTACTACCTCCCTAATGAACTTGGCTTCTTGCAACTTGATGATCTCCTTGCCTATTGCTGTCCGCTTCTTCTCACCGTAGCGTCTTATTCCTTGCTTCACTGGTTTGGCTCCTTCGTAGACGTTAAGAGAATGCTCGGCAAGTTCCCTCGGGACACCTGGCATGTCGGCTGACGACCATGCAAAGATGTCCTGATTCTCACGGAGGAACCTGACGAGCGCGCTTTCCTATTTGTCGTCCAAGCCAGCCCCTATGGTGACTTGCTTGGAGCTGTCACCTGGGACCAGATCCGCCTTCTTTGTGTCTTCGGACGCCTTGAAAGTGTTCTTTTGCTCAGCGGTCTTTACATGCTCCGGCAACTGTGATGTATCGAGCTCTTTCTTCAACATGGCTAACTCCTCTGCGTGGAGGACTGCCTCAGCGAAGGCGGCATTGCCACGCTCACACTCCTTTGCTTTCTTGAAGTTGCCACTGATGGTAATTGTACCATTGGGTCCCGGCATCTTCAGCTTGCTGTATATGTAACACGGGCGAGCCATGAATTTGGCGAAAGCTGGCCGTCCAAAAATGGCGTGGTAGGCACTTTTGAAGGGGACTACTTCGAACCTGAGATACTCCGAGCGGTAGTTTGTCTCAGGCCCAAAAGTAACCTCCAATCTGATGCTTCCCATTGACTTGCCTTGCTTTCCCGGAAAATGCCATGAAACTTGACTTTGCTATAGTCAAGCTGGCTTTCCGACAAGTTCATGCGCTTCAGAGTGTCCGCGTAGATGATGTTGAGGCTACTGCCGCCATCCATCAACACCTTGGTGAGCCTGAAGTTATCGACAATAGGGTCGACGACAAGGGCGTATTTGCCGGGGTGAGGAACGTGATCTGGATGATCATCTCTATCCCAGGTTATTGGCTCCTCTGACCAGTCTAGATACTGGGGAACGTCTGGTACTGTGGCGTTTAGCTCGCGCATCTCCGCCTTTTCTTCTTTTGCCGAAGGAGTGCCCAGGAAGCACACCAATTGGCCATGTACCTTGGGATATTTCCTTTCTTTACGCATCAGCTTGGGTTCCTCATCCTCTGACATGGACATAGCCCCATCATCGTCTTCCTTCTTTGTCTTCTCAGCCTTTTTGCTCTTTTTTGATTTCCAGCCAACCTCGGGGTCTTTCTTGAAGTCCTCCATGAACCGGCATTCCCCTAATGTGTGGTTGACTTTGCCTAAGGACGCGTGGATTGGGCAAGGCAAGGCTTTCGCCTGATCATACGTCAGGCGCTGCTTGCTGGAGCCGCCATCTTTACCCTTTCCTTTCCACTTGCGGTTGCTGCCTTTGCCTTCGAAGGCGGCGGCGACCTCGTTTGATGGTCCGGCTTTGTCATCCTGGGGAGCCTTGCGTTTGTGACTTGCTCGCCTGTTTGGCGCCATATCATGTGCGCCATCTCCATCGCGTGCATCGTCATCCGCCTGTGCGTACATGGCTGCTACTTCGAGCATGACTCCGAGATCCTTGACTTGCATGCGTACGAGCTTATGTCTGAGACTTGAGCCCTTCAGGAGGCCCGTGGTGAAGGCATGGATTGCTTGATTGTCGTCTACGTTCTCGCAGCTTGCCTTTGTTTGAATCCACCTTGCCAAGAAGCTTGTAGCTGTTTCATCTGGCTTTTGCACGCAACGAACCAAATCTGTGTATGTATTGGGTCGCTTGTACGTGCCTTGGAAGTGCTGCGTGAACACCTTTTCCATGTCATGCCAGCTATGAATGCTTTTCTCCGGCAAGTTTTCGATCCAGCTTCGGGCTGTCCCCTCCAACATGAGGGGAAGGAAGCGTGCAGCGACGAGGCCATTGCCTCCAGCAATTTCAACTGCCAGCGCGTAGTCCGACAACCATGAGTTTGGCTTGTCCGCTCCATTGTACCTTTGATGAGTTTTTGACACTGACGTCATGTCTCTGGGTACTTGAACGTTGCGGATGGCTGGGCCAAAGCACTCAGGTCCTAGATAGGCATCTTGCTTTCCAGCCTTGATGTCATTGAGACGATGTCTCGCGTCTTGCGGACTGAGCTGTTTGCCAGATCTATCAGCATGTGGCTCGTCCTGCGCTGCCCGGCTGTGCCTAGGCTCATTGTTGTGTCCCCGGCTTCCGCCTTCGTGCCTGGGCACTGGTGGTGGGGACTGTGTGCGGTCCCTGCTTCTTCTTGGCGGCGGGGCATCGTCGCGGTTGCCGCCACCTTGGCGGCTGCTTGCTGCCCCTGCTTCCGCCTTCATCCCGCCTAGGCGGAGGAGGTGAGGCCTTGCGCCTGTTGCCGGTCCTGGATGCCTCATCACGCTGCCTTTTTGGAGGTGGTGATTTGCGTGGGTCTTTCTCCTTGTCCTTCCCTTTTCCGTGGCTACTGGAACCGGACGGATCTTCGGGTTGCCACCGGCCGCAGCTTTGCAAGCGTTGGATTTTGATTCCAACTTTCCTCCCCTTGCGTCCGCCATGTCGGCGCGAGAATCAGCACGGGCCTGCTGCTCTAGAGCTTTGCGAGCAAGGATCGATGCGTAGTAGATCTTCTCGTCCTTGTCATAGTCATCATTGTTGAGGATGTCCAAGGCGGCCGCAGTGTTGAGGACAGGTGTTGCGAGGATGACGTCCCCGTTTTGTCCTTACGCTGCGGCGCTGTAGCCCACTCGAAACCAAGCTTTTGGGCAGGGGATTTGAAGGTGTCATGATCCCTGCCTTTCCTACCTCTCTTCTCCGCCACTTGTCCTGCCGGCTTGGGCAATGGGGTGGTGGTGAAAAGATTACGCTTGGGGTCGCACTTGGCAGTTATCTTGGCGTTTTCCTCCTTGGCTTCGTCGAGGAGGCTCTGGACCTCTGCTTGCTTGCTTTTGAGGTACTCAGTTTGCTCCACCAAGGTGTTCCGAAGTTTCTCCAAATCAGCCGGATTGGTTTTGTCGTTTACCGGCGTGTGAAGAACTTCCGCCAGAGCCGCCATGCTTCCTATCTTGCTGGGCTCGCCCTTCTCCAGATTTTCTTCTTTGGAGCCCCAGGAGGCTCTGGAAACTGTGGATCGGTTGCCGGGGTCCCCAGGTTGGCGGCGTCAGTTGCCGCCTTCTCTGAAGCTGCGCCGGTGACATCCGCCACAAAGATCTGCTGCATGTTGACGGAAGAGCCCGTAGCCGCCTCAGATGGCGGAGGATCAGGTGTAATAAAACACTTCTTGACCCGTTGCTCAAACATGCTGGCAGAATCTTCTTCGGAATCAGAGTCTACGTTGACGTGAACGGTAGATCTGGATCCGGCATCCGACATCACATCATCCTGGAGTGCAGGAAGAATAGATTCGGGATCTTGACTGTTGGGCTGGGAGTCTGATCCCAGTCCCGTCATGCCGACAAAGTGTAGATCTGAATCTGCGGACTCCTCAGAGGAGGCAAACTCAGATCCGTCTTGATTGTAGGGCGGGTGGGATGGCGAATAAATTCGCGGCAACCCATACGCCTCAGAAGTGTAGCCGATGAACACATCGACGCCGCCAAACGGCACAACTCCGCATCCGACAATGTAGTCGTCTGCGGGGATGTAGGACTCGTCGCAGCTGATGTAGTGATTGTCGCCGTAGCGAACAGCGCGGCCGACGGCGATTGTTTCGCCGATGCCGCCAAGAGTTCCCGCCTGGAACGTGACGCCTGACGCCTTAGGCCCCACGGTGGGCGCCAACTGTCGTCGTATCGGCATCTTGGATAGGAGACGGGGTCCTGCTAGCCGAGGGTGAACGTAGGGCAAGAAGGTGGACGTCGTCAAGGTCGGGATTGTACACGGCGGTTTACCCAGCTTCAGGCACCACGGCGGTGGCGGTGCCCTACGTGCTGCTATAACTCACTATAAGGCAATATCGCCGTGAACAGGTTACAATGAGTTGGTGTGTATCAGAGAGTTGCCCTAAAGGCGTCCCGAGGTCCAGCTTATATAGGCGGCTGGACCTAGGGTTACAAGGTGAATACGTATCCAGCAAGTATACGGAGTCCTAAACCTAGCCGGCAAGTATGCCGCCTTCCGTCTTGGTCTTGGTGGCTTCATGGGCTTCAGTCTTGGGCCTCCTCCTTGCCGGCATCCGCCTTCCTTGGTCGTCAGCTATCTGGGCCGCCCGGTAGGCAAAGCCTTCACCACCACTGCGGGCCACCCTGGACTAGCCGGATTGATCCATGCTGGTGATACCCCTAGTAGGTATCCCCAACAGCCACCATCGGTGGTGGTGGTGTCATCCTCATGACCGCACTAGCAGATCCATCTGTGGTTTCGGCATCCTCCTCCCAGTCCTCTTGCTCATCATCGGCATCGGCGGCCTCCACCTCCTCCATCTTCTGGGACACCTGCCAGAACGCCATGCTGGCATGTCTAGCTTCTTCTTCGACGCTCATGTGCTTAGAAGGGCCGTGCTCCTCGTCGGCCGACATGTTTGCACTGCATTAAAAAGAGGCAAAAAGTTAGTACAACAAATATAAGAAAAAAATCACTTAATTAAGTACTAAGATACCCCGGCCCATGCATTAGTCACAATACCCCATATGTCCTATTTTTAGCAAAGTCATGCTAAAATTCACAAAAAAATTCGGCATGACCTTTGCTAAAAAAAGGGACATATGGAGTACCCGAATTTGCCGGAATGGAAGTTAATCAACATTCCGGCAATCTCAAGGGCCTCTCGGGGTACCTGCAGACATTCACATTCATCGACAATTTGTCGATCGCATTGCGACATTCACATCACAAAAAAAAACAACCATCACCACCACATTCACAGAAAAAAAAACTCATCCACGACCACCACCACATCCACATTCTTCACCACCACCACCACCACCACATCCACCATATCCACATTCTTCACCACCACCACCACCACATCCACATTCTTCACCACCACCACCACATCCACCATATCCACATTCACCACCACCACCACATCCACATTCACAACACCACCACATTCACAGAAAAAAACTCATCCACGACCACCACCACATCCACATTCTTCACCACCACCACCACATCCACCATATCCACATTCACCACCACCACATCCACATTCACAACACCACCACATTCACATTCACATTCTTGTTGACATTTTATCAAACACCTAGAGGGCTGGGTACGGCCGGAGGGAGAAGGAAGAAGAGAAGGGGCAGGGGACGACCAGTACCTAGCAGAGGAGGGGAGCTCGACGGCAAGGCGGTGGAGGTTCTCGGGGCCGGGCGTGGGCGCTCGGGCTGGTGCGGCGTGGGCGCTCGAGGCGGCCGGTGCGGCGTGGGCGCTCGGGCCTACTCGGTGGCGTGGGCGCTCGGCGTGGAGGAGGAAGAGGGAGGGAGGAGGCGTGGGTGCTCGGGGTCGGTGGCGGTGTGGGGGTGGGTTGGGATGGGGCGGCCGGCGGCGGTGAGTGGGGGGGGTGGTGGTGCGGCGAGGGCGTCGTCTCTGGTCGAAGGGCGCGGGCGCGTGGAGAAGAGAAAGAAAGAAGGAAGAGGCGGGCGCGGGGAGGGCCCACATGTAAGGGGGAGCAAAATAATTCTGTGGCGCATGGTTGGAGGGATGCGCCACAGAATTATGTTATTCTGTGGCGCATCCCTCCAACCGTGCGCCACATAATTCTGTTATTCTGTGGCGCACGGCTGGAAGGATGCGCCACAGAATTCAGTTAAAAATATTTTTTTTGTTAAATTTAAAGAAAGAACACACATTTGTTATTCTTTAAAAAAATATTTTTAGTTATTTTTAAAGAAAGAACCGACACACATTTTAAAGAAAAGAATATACACACATTTGTTAGTAGACCATTATTTTATTCATGATATACATATATACATTTTCCAATTAACACTCTCATACACCACATTTTCATCATGGCAAAAATCCCAAACAAGCAAAGTACTCCCAAAATTCAGTGGCTCTAGTCTTAACCAATTCTTGGGCAGTAAGAAAATTACAGAAACAAGCAAAGTACTCCCGAAAATTCTCTTTGGAATTTTCACAAACACCTTGGGTGCAGGGTTCGGTAGGGGAGGGAGGAGGGGGAGAGGGGAAGCACCTCGGGGAGGAGAGGGAGGGGAGGTCGAGGGCGTTGTAGAGAGGTCGTCGCCGGTGTCTCGGAGGGAGGGGAGGTGCGAGGCCGGTGGCTCTTCTTCGTCGGCAGCGGCTCGAGGCCGAGCGCCACGCATGGGCCGAGCGTGTGGCCGGGCGCGGCGCAGGGTTGGGCGGGGGCGGGGCGCGTCGCCGGTGACGAGTTGCGTTTAGCGCGCGGTGACTTGGCGCAGGGGCGGCCGGCGGCGGTGAGTTGGCGCGGCGGCGAGGGGTGGTTCGCGTAATTTAGGTCTTATGTAAAATCTAAAATTATTAGTAGACCATATTTTTCTGTGGCGCACGGGCAGGGATGCGCCACAGAAATGTGTTTTCAGTGGCGTGATGTGTGGCGCCCTGACCCGACTGCTATACAGTGATACTGTGTTTCCGGTTATCCGATACCAGCAGACACACTATCAAAGCATAATAGAGAGATCAAGACTTGTGGAACAACTGGCACATCACAGACTCTACGACACAAATCATATAGTTCAACTCTTATATAGAGAAAGATAGCACATGACAACCAGAGGTCACAGACCCAACATTACAACAAGCGGAAGCAAATTAAGTTGTTCTAAACAACAAGATCCAGATTATGGCCTAAGAGGCCTACAAATAAACATCCAGCGCCAGCTGTTCCGGGATGTCCCAAGCTGCCACCTGGGAACCCCAGACTACTCGTCGACGTCCACAAAGAACCACCTTCGAGGTCGGTGAAGTCCTCCTCTGAAACAAAACAAACGACGTTGAGTTCGACGAACTTGCAAGATTAAGAGCTAATATATGCCCGATGATTGGCTTTCAAGGTTTTATGGCTGTTTTGCATAAAGCTGATTTTATTTTATGAAGAACATAACTCAAAGGCATCGACTAATCAGAATATTTTCGAAAAGGGCAAGAAGTAACTCTTTCTTTCATCACCTTACTCATCATCAACCATTGTACCTGTTCATCAAAGGCACCTCCCCGAATCACCCTCGAGGAAGCTCACCTTACAATCTTGAGTGGTACCTCTAGTACCCAGTTTTTAATCATTCCGTTAAAGTTATTCTATGGTCTTATCGTCCTTTCCCAAGTTGTCCGTAACCGTGGACACGGCTTTTCGAAAAGATTTAACCCTGCAGGGGTGCACTGTGTTTACCTTCGGTACCGCCCGGCTCATTGCCTACGCTTAGCTCTCTTCCGGGGAAAGCCGGCTGAGTGGGAACGGTTACAACCTTTACCTTGTTAAGGACTAACCCAGGATCATCAGTGCGGACGAAGCAGCGGATCATCGACACCGTGCCCCGTGGCCACTCATTTTCCTAACACCACCATCCTCATCCCAGTTCATACCACCATACTCACGCACGCGCAAATGGAAGGCCGAACAAGAGGACCCTGGCTAGTCCCGCTCAAGTTAGTTGGTCGACGGGGGTTCCATATAGCCCACCGAAAGGAAGCGCGCTCATTCTTGGTTCAAGAGGTAAAGAACTCGCACCTAGGCGACGGGAACGAGACAAAGCACCACAACCACAGTGGCCTCTCATCCCCACCTTTAAGCATTTTATTACCTGTCACCACAATTCTCCACCATCATCTGAACACTTCAACAACCTGTTTCCAACATGAAGTATCCATCGGACGGCTAAGCATTTAACTAAGCATGGCTAAGCATCAACATTGCATAGTTAAGTATTTCAGGCCAACAATACAATCCTATGGATAATAGGAGGGATACAGGTAATGGCATGGGAATCATAATGCAACTATAGGATACTCTAATCCAACAAAATTGACATTTAGAAACCGCATGCAATATTATAGTGGAGAAAATATTTGCGGAAACAATAGGATAAGATATGCTCAGAGGGGGGATTACGCTTGCCTTGTTGAGCGGAGGAGTCAAACTGCTCGTCGGAGTGATGATGCTCAACTCCGAACTCGTGATCTACCGGAGGGCAAACAACACCGGAAAGCAAGAACAACAATCAACACATGGCAATTGTACAATGCATACAACAATGATGATATGACATTTTAAATGCACCCTAGAAGCATTGAACATGATCAACAAGTTAAATGGGGTCCCCATTATATTTATGGCATTATTTGGAATAACCCCATATTTAAACTTAGTGATTATAATTACTACTAGAGCACATTATTGTAATTGTGATCAATTATGCATGATGATGATGAGGATTCTGGATCACTCATGTTTTTCTGAGCATTTCGATATAAGGAACACATTTTTCGGAGGTCCCGATAAAAAGTTATTATAATTATAATTTTCTCTTTTAAATTTATGGTTTTAATATTCCTAGAAGCACCGTAACTCAATTGTGATCCAATATGCATAATATTTAATTAAAGGTTTAATCAAAAATTTCTGGGCATTTTGGTATATTACACGCATTTTTCGGATACACCGATAAAAGTTATTATTTTTATCACTTTCCTTTTTGAAATGACCTCTTGATGATTTAACTAACAACAACATATTATTTGTATCATTTAGGGATAGAGGGATGAAAAGAGAACAGGAATTTTAAAATCAGTACTGCAAATCCGGTTGCCAGCCCGGAATTTTCTGGGTTTTGCACCGGGTGGAAAATCATCCGGAAATATTTCCGGTTTAACTCCGGATGAATTCCGAGCTAAAACGTCGGTGTCCAGTAGCCAATTTCTTATTCTGGAATAACAACGGAAAACTCCGGGTTTGGCTCCGGGTTCGTCAACGCGACGCGAGCGTGCTACGGCGACGGCGACGCACGGCGGCGTGGAGCGCGCGCTAGCGCGGGAGAGGGAAGGGGACGGGGCCAGCGAGGAGGAGGGGCTCACCACATGCACTGTGGCGAGGTCGGGGAAGCGGAGGTGAAGTGGCGGCGGCGAATCCTTCCGGCGGAGCTCGGACGGCAGCGGGGAGGACGGCAATGGCGCGGCGAAACGGCGGCGCTACGGCACGATTCCTTCGGCGTGGAGGAGCAGCACGGCGAGGCGGAGGTGCTGGTGCTCGGCGATTCGCTCGGGGAAGCCTCAACCCGCGGCGGCGACGACGGCCATGTTGGCTAGGGCGGGGAGCTCGTGGGGGAGAGAGAGGAAACGAGGACGCGGGGAGCGAGTGGGGTATGGGGGAGCAGTGCGGCTTCGGGTTCTCTTTCCCACCACGGCGCGGCAGGAGGCGCACGGGCCCAGTGGCGAGCACGGCGACCACCGTGTCGAGCTGGTGCGGCGGGAGCTCCCGCTTCGGTCGCTACAGAGGAAGGGGATGGTGGTTTTCTGGAAACCCCCTGGACATTTTGTTTCCCCCACGTTTGGTCCTTTTCAGCACTGGACCTTTTATTACAGCACAGTTTTTGAATTAATTGGGGCATTTAAATACCTCCAAAAATTATGTAAATTTTTGGGTAGCTCTTTATATTTATGAAGCTCCCCTAATTTTTCCAGATTATTTGAAAATCATTTGGTAGGAAAATAAAATAGGAATTGCTCTCAGGCAATTTTGAGTTCCCTGCAATTATTTATTTTAAAATTCAAAATAGTTTGCAAATATTATATTTGGAACCTTTGGAACTTCCTTGACAAATATACGTTGTCAAAGTAAATTTGTTTTGCACGTTAAAATTATCTCATTGATTTGAATTTGCAATTGAACAAGTTTGGCATTTGTTTTTTAAATGGTGCCAAAACCATTTGTGTGTCGTTTTAGCAAGTTAAAATGGAATGCCATGATGCAATGCAACACAAAAGCGAAAATTTTACTCGGGTTTTTGAGGTTCACAAATTTTGGGCTGTTACAACTCTACCCTCCTTACAGGAATCTCGTCCTGAGATTCTTAGAGTAGGAAAGAGGGAAAGGTTACGACGGTCTTCCACGGTCTTCTCGGTGTAGAATGATTCAGCGCGTCCTGAAAATCTTCATCGGCTTCACCTCGAGGTCACTATCAACGTACCCATAGGAACGAAGGAAACCTCACCGGGAAGATGGATCTTGGTGAATATACCACAACGGAGTACCTCCTAGTAGAACTTAGGATGAGAGACTTCAAGCATCCCTTGATTTCACAGTTAGGAGACACATGCGGTTGACGGGAGATTGATAAGGAGTTTCCAGTTGGTAGACAACTGTTTCCCAAAGATTCAGAATATGAACTTTGCACAAGGCCCAAAATTTCTGAGGAGAGTGTCGAAACAAGCTTCCAACAGATGAGAGAACTTGTACTAGTCGGCTTGAGTAGAACTTTCCTCACGGAGGAGCATTTCAGATCGCTGGAGAAGGATCGGAAAGCTAGGTCGAGAGAACTTCAGAAACTCCGCAAACGTTAGTATTGGAACACTTCTTGATTTTCTAGACGTCGGGAACAAGCTTCTTGAGGATCACCAACTATCGTTTCTGATTGAGATTTAGATCTGGTCAGGTGTAGAGATACTTCAGACTCAACATGTATGAATATGAACTCCTTGCAAAGCATACCAACGGTTACTATTGCTAGGAACCCAAGAGCTAGACTAGAATGTCTAACTCCCAAGAAGGAACGAGATTGCGGAACTCACGTATTAACAACTTGTCAGGGGCAGCTGCCCTACTTGATTATCTTGCAACGAGACACGATTGAGTTCTTGATGGGAAACACCATAAAAGACAAAGAAGTTCTCAGACTTCCTCTCTTTCTGGAACAATTTAATCAGTGGCTTGAATGCATAGATGAAATTCTCAAGGGATGGAGGTAACAACATACCATTCCGAGAATATTCTACACATGCACGATCGAGTTGAGATGATTTCGGGGAACCAGACAATTCACTCAGATCCACGGCGACATCTTTAAGCAATTGCACGTGAACCGGGGAAAGTCACTTCTAACTCCATAACACATACTTTGTGAGATCACAAAGTTAGTTCCAACAAATTTCCAATGTTAACGCCCAATATCCAATATGAATCTCCTCAAACATGGAGAAATTAAGAATGTAGTTGATGGGCTCAACAACCAACTTATCCAGATACTCCAAGACGGTAGACTCCATATTTCACCAGGACGAGGCATGAGTATTGGTCAGACTACCACATTCAGTAGGTTAGCCTGAGTTTGATTTGACAATCCAATTCAAATCAACGATTTGTAGGATAGCATAGCCACAGAGGAGATACCACCTAGCTTCAACACTGACAGACTAGACATCCCTTTGAAAAGGAACTATATCAGATAGAGCTTTTGTCTTTCAACTCTTCCAAGTTGTTTAAGCTCAACCGAATAATTCAGGACATCCAGCACGATTTTCTTGGAGAAGGGAGCTGTTCAGAGAACCAGCTTACTCATAAGCTCAACATCACGGTCAAGTGACAACCTGACGATACTTCTGGAAAGACCTCCAGAATATCACGATCCACATATAGGATATCACGACATACCGGTGGATCTTGAGTTCAAGAGAGGATCATGCCTTTCGAGGCACGACGAGGTGGTCTTGGGAGCTTCGGCACGAACCTAGCTCTTTGACCGAGGAAGGGCAGCAGAGAAAACGAACTTGGGAACACAGTCAAATTCATCTTATTGATCGGGTAACAAAGAATGCTAAGAAGGACACAAAAGGTCTTTAGATGTCAAAACAATTAAAATTGTTAGGCGCATCGGATAGACACAACACTGCTCACACCTTAGCATTTCTCGAGCAACAAGCGACTCGGAGGCAAGGGCGAGTAATATGTGTAAGAGCATCACTTCATCAAGAAGATCTTGATACTTAGCTTGACCCCTTGATATAAAGAGTGTGACACTCTAAGGTGGAGCAGAACAAAAGCTAGACAAGGCCCTTATTCTACAGATTACAATACTTTGATCTGGTCCGAGAAATGGACAAGGTACTAGAGTTTGTTTCTCCTAACAAGACGAACTGGAAAGTCTTGACGGATCAGGAGAGTGACTTGCATCGGAACATACCAACGCACGATAAACTTTACTGTCAACGGACAGACAAAGGCCGGGAAGCAGATTAGGGTAAGAAACATACTCAGGAGAAATCCTAAGATGTTGAAGATGCACCGGTTATTACTCAATTGTGATAACCATGCCCAGAAAGGAGAGATGCAGCAGAGTCACGAACATAGTTGGGGGGATTTGTTAAGAGAATTCTGGTCATAACCCAGATGATTCCAAGACAGAATCTCCAGCTATGGCAGAGTTAAAGTTACATAGCCATCCGAGGTGTGGGAAATTAAGGTTCAACCATTTACCACCACCACATAGAGGACTTGGGTTAAAGGTCAGCTTCATGTGCGAGAATCATAAATAGCATAACGATCACATGGGTAATAACCCACACAATTCATCATGCCAGAATCACAGCACAATCCGGGACCTTCGGTTCAAGACCTTGGGTTGAAACCCATCAGAGGAGCAAATGATTAGACTTGGTAGAAACATCTGAGTTGATTTCGGATTGCAACGCAGCGGGAGCAACGTGACACATAACCTAAAGATAGAACCCACCCACGTTTCTAATCATTTTGAAGTAACAGACGAGGAGTAAAACCTTTAAAGTTAAATCGAGATAAGATTGCTCCGAGATTAGAGGGTAACCAGGTAAGGAGTAAAAAGAATCCTAACATGGTTTTCACAACTCATTTTTAGGTTCAAAATATTTCACAAACACTAGATCAACATCGACCAGTAGAAGGGTTTCCTACAGGTAGTACTGCTCTGATACCAACTTGTGGCGCCCTGACCCGACTGCTATACAGTGATACTGTGTCTGGTTATCCGATACCAGCAGACACACTATCAAAGCATAATAGAGAGATCAAGACTTGTGGAACAACTGGCACATCACAGACTCTACGACACAAATCTATAGTTCAACTCTTATAATAGAGAAAGATAGCACATGACAACCAGAGGTCACAGACCCAACATTACAACAAGCGGAAGCAAATTAAGTTGTTCTAAACAACAAGATCCAGATTATGGCCTAAGAGGCCTACAAATAAACATCCAGCGCCAGCTGTTCCGGGATGTCCCAAGCTGCCACCTGGGAACCCCAGACTACTCGTCGACGTCCACAAAGAACCCACCTTCGAGGTCGGTGAAGTCCTCCTCTGAAACAAAACAAACGACGTTGAGTTCGACGAACTCGCAAGATTAAGAGCTAATATATGCCCGATGATTGGCTTTCAAGGTTTTATGGCTGTTTTGCATAAAGCTGATTTTATTTTATGAAGAACATAACTCAAAGGCATCGACTAATCAGAATATTTTCGAAAAGGGGCAAGAAGTAACTCTTTCTTTCATCACCTTACTCATCATCAACCATTGTACCTGTTCATCAAAGGCACCTCCCCGAATCACCCTCGAGGAAGCTCACCTTACAATCTTGAGTGGTACCTCTAGTACCCAGTTTTTAATCATTCCGTTAAAGTTATTCTATGGTCTTATCGTCCTTTCCAAGTTGTCCGTAACCGTGGACACGGCTTTTCGAAAAGATTTAACCCTGCAGGGGTGCACTGTGTTTACCTTCGGTACCGCCCGGCTCATTGCCTACGCTTAGCTCTCTTCCGGGGAAAGCCGGCTGAGTGGGAACGGTTACAACCTTTACCTTGTTAAGGACTAACCCAGGATCATCAGTGCGGACGAAGCAGCGGATCATCGACACGTGCCCGTGGCCACTCATTTTCTAACACCACCATCCTCATCCAGTTCATACCACATACTCACGCACGCGCAAATGGAAGCCGAACAAGAGGACCCTGGCTAGTCCGCTCAAGTTAGTTGGTCGACGGGGGTTCCATATAGCCACCGAAAGGAAGCGCGCTCATTCTTGGTTCAAGAGGTAAAGAACTGCACCTAGGCGACGGGAACGAGACAAAGCACCACAACCACAGTGGCCTCTCATCCCCCCTTTAAGCATTTTATTACTGTCACACAAATTCTCCACCATCATCTGAACACTTCAACAACCTGTTTCCAACATGAAGTATCCATCGGACGGCTAAGCATTTAACTAAGCATGGCTAAGCATCAACATTGCATAGTTAAGTATTTCAGGCCAAACAATACAATCCTATGGATAATAGGAGGGATAACAGGTAATGGCATGGGAATCATAATGCAACTATAGGATACTCTAATCCAACAAAATTGACATTTAGAACCGCATGCAATATTATAGTGGAGAAAATATTTGCGGAAACAATAGGATAAGATATGCTCAGAGGGGGATTACGCTTGCCTTGTTGAGCGGAGGAGTCAAAACTGCTCGTCGGAGTGATGATGCTCAACTCCGAACTCGTGATCTACCGGAGGGCAAACAACACCGGAAAGCAAGAACAACAATCAACACATGGCAATTGTGCAATGCATACAACAATGATGATATGACATTTTAAATGCACCCTAAGCATTGAACATGATCAACAAGTTAAATGGGGTCCCCATTATATTTATGCATTATTTGGAATAAACCCCATATTTAAACTTAGTGATTATAATTACTACTAGAGCACATTTTTGTAATTGTGATCAATTATGCATGATGATGATGAGGATTCTGGATCACTCATGTTTTTCTGAGCATTTCGATATAAGGAACACATTTTTCGGAGGTCCCGATAAAAGTTATTATAATTATAATTTTCTCTTTTAAATTTATGGTTTTAATATTCCTAGAAGCACCGTAACTCAATTGTGATCCAATATGCATAATATTTAATTTAAAGGTTTAATCAAAAATTTCTGGGCATTTTGGTATATTACACGCATTTTTCGGATACACCGATAAAAGTTATTATTTTTATCACTTTCCTTTTTGAAATGACCTCTTGATGATTTAACTAACAACAACATATTATTTGTATCATTTAGGGATAGAGGGATGAAAAGAGAACAGGAATTTTAAAATCAGTACTGCAAATCCGGTTGCCAGCCCGGAATTTTCTGGGTTTTGCACCGGGTGGAAAATCATCCGGAAATATTTCCGGTTTAAACTCCGGATGAATTCCGAGCTAAAACGTCGGTGTCCAGTAGCCAATTTCTTATTCCGGAATAACAACCGGAAAAACTCCGGGTTTGGCTCCGGGTTCGTCAACGCGACGCGAGCGTGCTACGGCGACGGCGACGCACGGCGGCGTGGAGCGCGCGCTAGCGCGGGAGAGGGAAGGGGACGGGGCCAGCGAGGAGGAGGGGCTCACCACACGCACTGTGGCGAGGTCGGGGAAGCGGAGGTGAAGTGGCGGCGGCGAATCCTTCCGGCGGAGCTCGGACGGCAGCGGGGAGGACGGCAATGGCGCGGTGAAACGGCGGCGCTACGGCACGATTCCTTCGGCGTGGAGGAGCAGCACGGCGAGGCGGAGGTGCTGGTGCTCGGCGATTCGCTCGGGGAAGCCTCAACCCGCGACAGCGACGATGGCCATGTCGGCTAGGGTGGGGAGCTCGTGGGGGAGAGAGGAAACGAGGACGCGGGGAGCGAGTGGGGTATGGGGGTAGCAGTGCGGCTTCGGGGTTCTCTTTCCCACCACGGCGCGGCAGGAGGTGCACGGGCAGTGGCGAGCACGGCGACCACCGTGTCGAGCTGGTGCGGCGGGAGCTCCCGCTTCGGTCGCTACAGAGGAAGGGGATGGTGGTTTTCTGGAAACCCCCCTGGAATTTTGTTTCCCCCACCGTTTGGTCCTTTTCAGCACTGGACCTTCTATTACAGCACAGTTTTTGAATTAATTGGGGCATTTAAATACCTCCAAAAATTATGTAAATTTTTGGGTAGCCTCTTTATATTATTATGAAGCTCCCCTAATTTTTCCAGATTATTTGAAAATCATTTGGTAGGAAAATAAAATAGGAAATGCTCTCAGGCAATTTTGAGTTCCCTGCAATTATTTTATTTTACAATTCAAAATAGTTTGCAAATATATATTTGGAACCTTTGGAACTTCCTTGACAAATATACGTTGTCAAAGTAAATTTGTTTTGCACGTTAAAATTATCTCATTGATTTGAATTTGCAATTGAACAAGTTTGGCATTTGTTTTTTAAATGGTACCAAAACCATTTGTGTGTCGTTTTAGCAAGTTAAAATGGAATGCATGATGCAATGCAACACAAAAGCGAAAATTTTACTCGGGTTTTTGAGGTTCACAACTTTTGGGCTGTTACATGATGCGTGTTAAGTTACACGTCCGCTGGGAACCCCAAGAGGAAGGTATGATGAGTGCAGCAGCAATTTTTCCTCTCTCATAATAACTTTCAGTAGCATCATGAACAAACTCAACAATATAACTATCACATAAAACATGGTTTTCATGATCTACAAACGCATAATTTTTATTAAGCTCAAAACAGTGGATCATTAAACCCACTTTTGACAATAGTAATATAATAAATTCATTAGCCAATATAGGACCATCATCAAGAGAATTATCATATATAACATTAGGGAGCACATTTTTACTTTCTGCAATTTCCTCTTCTATTTGAGTCAAGGTGTTTGTTACTTCAAATTTATCAAAAGTAGATTTTCAGTAGAATCATGACATTCAACAATATAGCACTCTTCCTCCTTAGGCAGGCATGGAGGGTAATCAATAATGTAAGAGTTAAAGAGTTACTATCATTAGAGGTAGATCCTCCTTTTGTTCTTCACTCTCCTCCTCTTTTTCATCCAATGAGATCACAATTTCAGCAATTTCTTCTTCCGTAGGTTCCTGAAAGGAGGCAAGTTGTTCTTGAGAATAAGTTTTTCAAGATATTCAGTAATATAAGGATTATCATGTAATATTCAAGGAATAACCAAGTATAGCATAATTCTCAGTTCTACAAGGAGCATCATCATTTTGAATTATAACCAGCAATTTCATATGCACCCTTAAAAACAACAAATTCTTCAATTTGTTCAAGATTACCAAAGTCATAGTTTCCTTTAGCATAAGCAGCCAAGGTTTCATTATCATTATAATCACATTGGAAAGGGAGGTGTTTATGCCTTCTACAACAAAAAGAATCATTAAAGCAGTAGGATTCATCATAGGTGAACACAGTTTTAGCAAAATAATTCAATCTACTTATTTGTTCCCATAGATGTTTCCCTTTTTGAGAAAGCGGTATTCTCATAATAATTTTGTTGTTCCTTAGTAAACCCACGTTCAATAAAATTTTGTATCAAAAAGAGAAGCCATTGATAGCAAGTAAACAACTAGACATAATAACAAACCGAAATAACTAAATGCAGGAAACTAATTTTTTTGTGTTTTTGATAAAGAGAGCAAAGAAAGCAAGATAAAAATAAACTAAGCAAGACAATAACAAAGTAAAGAGATTGGAAGTGAGAGACTCCCCTTGCAAAGGCTTGACCTCCCCAGCAACGGCGCAGAAAACTGGCTTGATGCGTGTTAAGTAAAACGTCCGTTGGGAACCCCAAGAGGAAGGTATGATGAGTGCAGCAACAAGTTTTCCCTCAGTAAGAAGCCAAGGTTTAATCAAAACAGTAGGAAGTCAAGGGTCTTCTGAAGGTTGTTGGTGGCTGAATGTGGCACGGCGCAACACCAGGGAATCAGCAGCAACGTGGAACCTGCACACAAGACAATCAAACTACTTTGCCCAACGAAACAGTGAGGTTGTCAATCTCACCGGCTTGCTGAAAACAAAGGATTAAAAGTGTGGTGTGGAAAATGATGTTTGCTTGCAGAGAATTAAAGAGAACAATGATTGAAGTAGGTTGTATTTCAGATGTAAAAGA